>CM019074.1:64701777-65198583 GCA_009667805.1 Leptobrachium leishanense
GCCATTGCCCTTCCTGTGAAGAGTAATCACCTCTTCTCTTGTCTTCCTGGAACATTCTCTTGACTTCACCATGTTTGTAACCACACCAGTAAATGTCTAGAAGGAGCTGAGTATCACAGTCATTTTAAAGCTGCCTAATTGGTGCTTATTATGCTTTATTGCTGCTCCGTGACATCCACAGGTGTCTTCAATACCTGATTGAAAACACTTGAATAATGAACCTCTGTTCTTCAGAGTGGTAGTCTTTAAGGGGTTGAATAATTGGGTCAATGAAGAATTCACAAAATAAACATTTACTACTGTATTACAAAACCAATTGATGTCATTTTAGTTGCATATGGTTCTTTAATAAGTCCTTGTAGGATTTCATTCTGAATACAATTACAAATGTACACTAAATTCCCTAAAACCCTTTACAGCATTGGGGGTTGAATAATTTTGAACACAACTGTATATATATATATATATATATATCAGCCCTCAGTGTGTGTATATATATATATATTGCAGCCCTCAGTGTGTGTGTGTATATATATATCAGCCCTCAGTGTGTGTGTATATATATTGCAGCCCTCAGTGTGTGTGTATAGATATTGCAGCCCTCAGTGTGTGTATATATATTGCAGCCCTCAGTGTGTGTGTATATATATTGCAGCCCTCAGTGTGTGTGTATATATATTGCAGCCCTCAGTGTGTGTATATATATTGCAGCCCTCAGTGTGTGGTATATATATTGCAGCCCTCAGTGTGGTGTGTATAATATATTGCAGCCTCAGTGTGTGTGTGTATATATATTGCAGCCCTCAGTGTGTGTGTATATATATTTGCAGCCCTCAGTGTGTGTTATATATATTGCAGCCCTCAGTGTGTGTGTTATATAATTGCAGCCCTCAGTGTGTGTATATATATTGCAGCCCTCAGTGTGTGTGTATATATATTGCAGCCCTCAGTGTGTGTATATATATTGCAGCCCTTAGTGTGTGTGTATATATATTGCAGCCCTCAGTGTGTGTGTATATATATTGCAGCCCTCAGTGTGTGTGTATATATATTGCAGCCCTCAGTGTGTGTATAATATATTGCAGCCCTCAGTGTTGTGTATATATATATATATTGCAGCCCTCAGTGTGTGTGTGTATATATATTTGCAGCCCTCAGTGTGTGTATATATATTGCAGCCCTCAGTGTGTGTGTATATATATTGCAGCCCTCAGTGTGTGTGTGTATATATATTGCAGCCCTCAGTGTGTGTGTGTGTTATATATTTGCAGCCCTCAGTGTGTGTGTATATATATTGCAGCCCTCAGTGTGTGTATATATATTGCAGCCCTCAGTGTGTGTGTATATATATTGCAGCCCTCAGTGTGTGTGTATATATATTGCAGCCCTCAGTGTGTGTGTATATATATTGCAGCCCTCAGTGTGTGGTTATATATATTGCAGCCCTCAGTGTGTGTGTATATATATATTGCAGCCCTCAGTGGTGTGTGTATATATATTGCAGCCCTCAGTGTGTGGTTATATATATTGCAGCCCTCAGTGTGTATATATATTGCAGCCCTCAGTGTGTGTGTATATATATTGCAGCCCTCAGTGTGTTGTATATATATTGCAGCCCTCAGTGTGTGTGTATATATATATTGCAGCCCTCAGTGTGTGTATATATATTGCAGCCCTCAGTGGTGTGTATATATATTTGCAGCCCTCAGTGTGTGTATATATATTGCAGCCCTCAGTGTGTGTGTATATATATTGCAGCCCTCAGTGTGTGTGTATATATATTGCAGCCCTCAGTGTGTGTGTATATATATTGCAGCCCTCAGTGTGTGTGTATATATATATTGCAGCCCTCAGTGTGTGTGTATATATATTGCAGCCCTCAGTGTGTGTGTATATATATTGCAGCCCTCAGTGTGTGTGTATATATATTGCAGCCCTCAGTGTGTGTGTATATATATTGCAGCCCTCAGTGTGTGTATATTATATTGCAGCCCTCAGTGTGTGTGTATATATATTGCAGCCCTCAGTGTGTGTGTGTGTGTGTGTATATATATATATATATCAGCCCTCAGTGTGTGGTGTATATATTGCAGCCCTCAGTGTGTGTGTATATATTGCAGCCCTCAGTGTGTGTGTGTATATATTTGCAGCCCTCAGTGTGTGTGTGTGTGTGTATATATTGCAGCCCTCAGTGTGTGTGTGTATATATTGCAGCCCTCAGTGTGTGTGTGTGTATATATTGCAGCCCTCAGTGTGTGTGTGTGTATATATTGCAGCCCTCAGTGTGTGTGTGTGTATATATTGCAGCCCTCAGTGTGTGTGTGTATATATATTGCAGCCCTCAGTGTGTGTGTATAGATATTGCAGCCCTCAGTGTGTGTATATATATTGCAGCCCTCAGTGTGTGTGTATATATATTGCAGCCCTCAGTGTGTGTGTATATATATTGCAGCCCTCAGTGTGTGTATATATATTGCAGCCCTCAGTGTGTGTGTATATATTTGCAGCCCTCAGTGTGTGTGTGTATATATATTGCAGCCCTCAGTGTGTGTGTATATATATTGCAGCCCTCAGTGTGTGTGTGTATATATATTGCAGCCCTCAGTGTGTGTGTATATATATTGCAGCCCTCAGTGTGTGTGTATATATATTGCAGCCCTCAGTGTGTGTATATATATTGCAGCCCTCAGTGTGTGTGTATATATATGCAGCCCTCAGTGTGTGTATATATATTGCAGCCCTTAGTGTGTGTGTATATATATTGCAGCCCTCAGTGTGTGTGTATATATTGCAGCCCTCAGTGTGTGTGTATATATATTGCAGCCCTCAGTGTGTGTATATATATTGCAGCCCTCAGTGTGTGTGTATATATATATATATTGCAGCCCTCAGTGTGTGTGTGTATATATATTGCAGCCCTCAGTGTGTGTATATATATTGCAGCCCTCAGTGTGTGTGTATATATATTGCAGCCCTCAGTGTGTGTGTGTATATATATTGCAGCCCTCAGTGTGTGTGTGTATATATATTGCAGCCCTCAGTGTGTGTGTATATATATTGCAGCCCTCAGTGTGTGTGTGTATAATATTGCAGCCCTCAGTGTGTGTGTATATATATTGCAGCCCTCAGTGTGTATATATATATTGCAGCCCTCAGTGTGTGTGTATATATATTGCAGCCCTCAGTGTGTGTGTATATATATTGCAGCCCTCAGTGTGTGTGTATATATATATTGCAGCCCTCAGTGTGTGTGTATATATATTGCAGCCCTCAGTGTGTGTGTATATATATTGCAGCCCTCAGTGTGTGTATATATATTGCAGCCCTCAGTGTGTGTGTATATATATTGCAGCCCTCAGTGTGTGTGTATATATATTGCAGCCCTCAGTGTGTGTGTATATATATTGCAGCCCTCAGTGTGTGTATATATATTGCAGCCCTCAGTGTGTGTGTATATATATTGCAGCCCTCAGTGTGTGTGTATATATATTGCAGCCCTCAGTGTGTGTGTATATATATTGCAGCCCTCAGTGTGTGTGTATATATATTGCAGCCCTCAGTGTGTGTGTATATATATTGCAGCCCTCAGTGTGTGTGTATATATATTGCAGCCCTCAGTGTGTGTGTGTGTGTGTATGTATATATATATTGCAGCCCTCAGTGTGTGTGTGTGTGTGTGTATAATATATATATATATATCAGCCCTCAGTGTGTGTGTGTATATATTGCAGCCCTCAGTGTGTGTGTATATATTGCAGCCCTCAGTGTGTGTGTGTATATATTGCAGCCCTCAGTGTGTGTGTGTGTGTGTATATATTGCAGCCCTCAGTGTGTGTGTGTGTATATATATTGCAGCCCTCAGTGTGTGTGTGTGTATATATTGCAGCCCTCAGTGTGTGTGTGTGTATATATTGCAGCCCTCAGTGTGTGTGTGTGTATATATTGCAGCCCTCAGTGTGTGTGTGTATATATATTGCAGCCCTCAGTGTGTGTGTGTGTGTGTATATATTGCAGCCCTCAGTGTGTGTGTGTGTGTGTATATATTGCAGCCCTCAGTGTGTGTGTATATATATATATTGCAGCCCTCCGTTTGTGGTTTTACATACAATGTGTACACTCACTCATATATATATATATATCAGCTGTGCGTGCGGCGAGGAGGCCTCTGACACAAGGTTTCCGGGAAGGTGTGTGCGCGCACCCCTGTACCGGCGGCTCTATGACTGGCTCTCAGCACTAAGAGAGTGGGTGCCCTGTCTGCCACTTACTAAAAACTGCTGTGCATCTGAATGCAGGGTCAGTAATGCAGCATTAGCTCTGCTCCCAGACATGGGTCACCGAACATGCAACCATTACCTGCCATCCCATGCTTTAACACACGCTGGGCCTCTCCTAAAATCCCACGAGGGCTTTCCAGAGGGGAGGGGGGAGTCTTCAAAGAGTGTGTGTCTATCATGTTTCAGACCTCAGGCCAGACATAGAGCATTCGGACAGGCCCTTGCAGCTGGCCGCTTTCAGTTATCTTCCACGAGTGCCGCCTGCACAGTCTCCCAGCGGCTGCTCGTTGGGAAGCTCCCAGGTTCAATCTCGCGAACTCAAAAGATCTCGCAAGATCGTGCCTGGGTCTTCCCAACGAGCGGCCGCTGGGAGACTGTGCCGGCGGCGCTCGCTGGAAGGTAACTGAACGCGTTCAACGGCAGGGGCCTGTCAGAATGCCGTTAGAGCATTCGTACAGCTGCCCCAGCCCCCCAGATGTCGGCAAGCCAATGCTGGCTTCCGGTATTGGGGGCATCCCTGGAATTAGCCTGCAGTCCGCATGGCATCTTTATTTTTCAAAATAATCGAGATGGTCGACTTCGCCATCTTGTACTCCGAGGCCAGATCAGTCCTACTAATACCACGATCATGCTTTTCTTCAATTTCCTTCTTCAATTCAATGGTTCTTTTCTTTGAAACCTTGTTACCATTCTTGCTTTGCACTTTTTGTTACACTCTTTATTGCGCTGCACTTTCATTTTACCACCATTCTTGCTCTGCACTTCCTTGTCACCTTCAATAGCGCTCTGCACTTCCTTTTCACCTTCAATAATGCTCTGCACTTTCTTGTCACCTTCAATAATATCAGCTGTGCGTGCGGCGAGGAGGCCTCTGACACAAGGTTTCCCGGAAGGTGTGTGTGCGCGCCCCCCTGTACCGGCGACTCTATGACTGGCTCTCAGCACTAAGAGAATGGGTGCCCTGTCTGCCACTTACTAAAAGCTGCTGTGCATCTGAATGCAGGGTCAGTAATGCAGCATATATATTGCAGCCCTCAGTGTGTGTGTATATATTGCAGCCCTCAGTGTGTGTGTGTGTGTGTGTGTGTGTGTGTATATATATATATATATATATTGCAGTACAGGAAATACCTGTACAGTACAGGAAGCCACATGGTCGTGTTCGTAACCCGAGGCGGAGTTCGTGAACGGAGGTAAAATGTTGACGGATGTCCTGGTCGCGAACCGAATTGTACGTGCACAGGGGTGTGAACCGAGGTACCACTGTACTTATACAGTGCCTTATACAGAGACGTCCTCTCTCCCCTACATTTGGGTTTATTGATCCCACAGTGTGAATTTAAAGATGAAGAGTTGTCAACAAGTATGTGACAAAACAGATGGGGTGCTTACCCGAGGACTGTCAGCCCTTTTCATACAAAATACACAAAGAAGGCAGCCTTTGTGTATTATGTGTAAGATATTATGCAAAAGTAAGATTAGAAATCCAAGGAATTATGAAGCCAACTCCATTTCTCTCCCCCCCCCCCCCCAAAGCTTGTTTATTCAGCATTTCTCAAATAATCGCTGCAAATCTCCACGCATATTTTCAAGTGGTGCACCCAGTTCTGAAAACATTCCTGAAAATCATCATTTGTCAACCTAGCCGACTGCTCTTTGATGGCTTGAATGATGTGTAATTATTTTCTTCTGAGTTTCAGTTCAACAAATGCTGAACCCTGCTGGAGCACTTCTTGGTGAAGTCACACTCGTCATGAAGAATCCTCAAGATGTTTGTTTTTGCCTGGCAAACTGTTGCAGAATCATTTTGAGAATGGTTTGAGGTTCCTGATTCAGCAATTCCTTTTTCTTTGGCCCCCGTTTTCTCATCTGTAGAGATGCTGGGGTGTCCCTTTCTTGGTTCAACAGACTTCAAAATGTCTAGACTTGAACCTGTTAAAACACTTGTGGACCTTTTGGAGACTTGTGACTTCACCAAAAAATTAAAGGCAATATTCCAAAGTTGGTACTAACTTAAAGGGACACTCTAAGCAACATGACCACCTAAGCTATTTTAGGTGGTCATGATGCCCAGAGTTTGCTGCCCTCTGTCCCCCCTCCCTCGGTTCAGCTGTAAATGCTGAAAACAGCTGAGAGAGGCGGAAAACTTTACTCCGCCCTCCCAGCTGTCAGTCAGCAGAGCGGGAATCATATTTCCCGCTTCTGCCGACTTTTGCCGAGTAGGAGACATCATCGCGCTTTCAGCACGATGATGTTTTCAACTCACCGCAGAAGCTGGCGGCTCCCTCTGAGGGTTAGTGTTGCGCGCATCCTCTTGCGCGCAACACTAATCCTCAGAGGGAGCCGGGAGGAAGCCTGACGATTGGCTGGCTTATGTGAGAGGCGCGCATGCGCGCTTCTCACGTAAACCAGAAGGCAAGAAGACTCAAGAAGGGCGGAAGAGGAGGAAGGGGAGTATGGAAAAAAAAGTCAACGCTGGAAACAAGAGGATTTTAGGGTAAGTATTACAGTTACAAAAAAAAAAAACGAACGATTTATTAAGGGAGTAGGGATAGATTAAGATTAAAAAACGGGGGGGGGGGGGGTGATTTTTTTTATTAGTGTTCCTTTAACCAGAGCTGTTGAAAACCTAACTCCATAGAGTATACTGGCTCTTGTAAGATTACAACCGCTCTAGTTAATATAGTACTAATTTTGGAATAGGGCCCAAAACAATCTTCTTTTGTTTTATGCTGCTGATATCTTATATGCATTTTGTTTGTTTTTCTCTTATTTTCTTGCGTAAAAAAAAAAAATCACTGTTACTGGGTGCATCCATTGTGTGATCACATTGTGTGATTGTGTGTGTTGTAAACTGCACCACCCCCCACAGTATCTTTAAATCACTTGCTCCTCACCCTGTGGCAATAGTCAGAGAATGGAGTCTATTGGTTGATCATTGCATTGTGTGGGATTTATTCAAAGGACATCACCGGGGGGGGGGGGGGGTAGATTAGCAGTCTTGTAAACTCTGTCATATCTCATTCGCCTGCCAGCTGTTAATTGGAGTAGCATGCAGAATACAATACACCCCCTGCTGCTTTATCTAAATGTTGCCTCCTCCACCTCAGTAACTGTTACTGCATAAGATAAAGTATAGTATTTAACAAAGTGAACCATTAGATTTATGCACAAACTGGGAACGAGAGATAAAAAAAGCTAATCTTATTTTTCTTACATGCAATTACTTCAAAGAAAAAAGCATCAACATTTGTTTTATAAGGTGGATTTGTTGGTAATGCACAAGTAATGTAGTTACAGCTTATGTAAGTGATGGTGTCCCTATTAACCTTTTTCTTTTTTTACCTCCCCTCATTGCCCAGAATGTGCTGGATATATATATATATATTTCACCACATGTTAAATGAAAACGTTCTAGTGGTTTTAGGCCACGGTCACACGACCGCAGTGTAACGTGCGTAATAGTATCACGTTACACCTGACGTGCTGAAACCCTCCCCATCAAAAAGCTACGAGGGGACCTTTGACGGACCTTCAAAGCGCAATCTTCTATAGGTGGCTTGTGCTTTGTAGGGTTGAGCGCACTAACGTGCACTCAGCGAGGAGGGCGTCCGAGTGGAGAGAACGCCCGTTCTCACGGACGTTCCCTCCGTGCTCATGTGACTGCGGCCTTAGAGTGGCACTAATGAAACACCCCCCCCCCTTCTTTTTTCCCCTTTTTTTTAATATAAATTCAGGACAAAATACTTTTCCTTCCAATCAGCTCAGAACTGCCAAAATATAGAGGTCCCTGCAACTTTCTTTATGCAATTTGTGTACTAACGCAGGATTGTGTTGTGTAGTATACGCAAACTATGCATCGCTTGGAACTTCTGTCGTTTTGTATACAAGTTACATAGCGCCTACGCCGAATGATGGGTTAACGCTGTTCTCACAGAAAGCTATCGGCTGCCTCTCGGCGCTTGCTTTTGCTATATTTCTATTATAAGTTAATAGTATCTCCTGTAAATTCTCCCCCTTGTTCCATGTGTTTTCATGATGTCATCCTTCCCTTCTGCGACATGTGGTTGGGAGTCTGTGTTGCATTTATTTTAGATTTTATTTAGATTTAGCTGAAGATACTGAATTTACCCCGTTTTCATCTTTTTCTTGCAGAGAAGCTGAAGCATGCAAAGAGAAAGGGAACTCGTTTTATGCTCAGAAGGATTACAGTGAAGCTTACAACTATTACACAAGAGCTATAGGTGAGTAGTTCCTTCTAAACAATAAAAAACATATGCTTGTAAGATCAAGCCTCCATATGTCTCTGTGGATGCTCTCACGCAGTACAAAATGTATTGTATGATGAAGCAAACAGTCCTGACTCCACCAGAGATTTTGTACATAATTCTAATGTCTAGTGAAAGAGACAAGGGTTGGGAACCCCCCCCTCCCTACATACAGATATATATCTCCATCTCTATTTTCATTATCATTAAGCCGTTTAACGATATCCCCTTTTAACTTGCCGTATACTTGGAGTGCTTTTCCTTTTTTTCTCCTGCCTGTCTTACCTCCTAGATGCGAAAATAACACAACAGAAATAGAAGAAAACCAATGCTTTATCTGTCTAATATACAGTACTTGTTTCCTGTCTCTGTATTTCTTTTTTTTAATTGTTTTATTGCTGTAATAATGTGATTTAATGTTGCATCCTCTCAGGCCGCAGATGTCATATGACCAGTTGGAAGCTGGAAACTCACTCGAGCATCCAACGGGTCCAGTGACTCTCAAAGTGAGTGCATTTGGAGACAGTGGATGGAGAGGAGTCCCGCTTCCAGAAACCAATCCATGAAGCGGCGATCGCCACTCGCTGATCTTTAATTCTGGATGGGACTAAATTAGCCCTTGAGGCTCCTGTCCTTGGAGGGGAAAAAAAAAGAAGTTGAACACACGTGACCACTCAAACTACGTTGTGTTCAAAGTGCCGAGAGTGTCCCTTTTAAGTGTCAGCATTCCATGAGTGATTTTTATTTTGCCAACCATCGTCTGTACTAGAGCAGACTCTTACATGATAAAAAGTTTTTGGACTCTGTTTGTATAATTACCCACAATTCCTTGCTACAATTATGGAAGTGCATGCCAAGGAGCTCTGATGGCAAATCAAGTCTCTGATTAGTAGATGTGTTTTTTTTTTGTTTTTTTTTAATGTTATTTCTACAATGAACTATATATTATCTTTTAAAATGTGCGAATGCTGGAACTCCCCCCACGGTGGCCAGGAGGTGGCTGACATTTCTCCGCCTAATCATGGGCTTCACGTTGTTGCAGAGGAAGCATTGTGCAAACTCTGATAGAAACAGTAGAAAACTCCTTAAATTTAGACGTTGATAAAGGCTATATTGATGGTCTTTTGACAGCTGCCATTTCACCATAATGGTCATTACTGTGAGCTGACCTGTGTATGCACTTAACATTGATTTAAAAAAAAAAAGTGTTTGTCCTCAAATTTTGCACTTTTGTTCTGTCCCAGAATAAAATAGAGCATACAATATAATTTACCTATATATGGGTGAATCCACTCACGTCTATGTGCCTCTTCTTTTATTCCTTTTTTGTTTCACATTACGCCTCAGCCTTTGGGACCTCGACTTGAGAAGTAGTCAAGCTGCTGCTGGTGATACATGTTTCCTATAATTTTATTTACATTTATGTTAATTTTTAAGTATTTTTAATTACTTGTTAATTCAGAAATATATTTTTTTCAATTATTTTCAGTTTTATTTCCTTTCCTAATTTATGTTCCACAGTAGAAATGGAAGCCAAAATCATTAATGTATCGCTGGCATAGTCAGCGGTGCAGATACGTTACATTCTTATTTGTAAATCTAATGGTGGTTGGGATCAAGTATGTCAGGCACATGTTTAGAGATTGCCAGCTTTTGAATAATCAGAGCCGCCCGCAGCCCTCTTAGTTAAACAGTACAAACCTATATCCTCCTTTCTGAGCGCGCTCTGGTATGTAACGTCAGCAGATCGGTCATCGCTTCCAGCTGCTTCCTGACCATATGTACACACTCTAAATACAGCCGCTCAGCATGCCTGGTTCGCCTCGTCAGAGAATTCAGCTTGAGTGCTTATTATACCACTGGCGTTAAAGGTTATGTGTTGCAGTAAACATGTGGCTCACACTGACGTCCGGAGAGGAACGTGCCATGTGTAATTTAGGAGATGCTGATCTGTCAGTGGCAGAGTATCACACATCACATCCCATGAAAGAGGCTCATATACCATGTGGCTGCTTGTTATAAAAGTCTAAAAACACTTTTCAGCTGATGACTCCGGGAATTGTTTGCAAACATTAAATATGCTAACAATTATACATGTATATCCCATGTGAAGCGCAGCATCGTGTCTCTAGAAACGATTGTGGTTTTATGATATGTGTGATTGGACTGTAAGTATCAGCATGCTGAGGAAAGCCGTAACCTATCCGGGTGGGTTCCTGGTGCACAGATATCTAAATATACATCAATAAATATCTTTGATTACATTTATGGGCATCTTATGATATTCTGAAATGGAGAAATATAAAGGAAGCACAAGGTGATTCATCGAGCACATGTCTTTATTTTTTATTTAACGATCAGTGTTTTGTTTTCTCTGGAACAAGTATGGCAAAGCTATGAATTCACTATATGGGTATCTGCTGCTGAAATTCTCTGTACTTCTCACAGCTCTCTTAGTTTTGCTTGGTGAATGACCTATAGTGTTCTCCAGATACCACATGCCTGCAGTATATCTCAAGTGTTTTACTTGAATACCAGGAGTTGCATAAAGCAGTGCTCATACCTTAAAAACCCCATGGTATGATCTACTGCACATTGCTAGATCCATGTGATTCCACAAATGTAGCTCTGACATGTTACAAGGTTTGTTTGTGTTGCTTCAAAATTCAGTGTGCAAAATAAAAACAATGAAAGTAAAATTAACCATTTTGTCCGCGTGTGTATGTGCATATGGGGAATGTGGAACAGGAGGTCTGGGATGCAATTCATCGAATTGCTGTGATGTGCAAGTGGCTTCTGCAATAATAAACACAGTTATTATTATAGTGTGGAGGCTTTTTATCTCACTTTGTGTCCTCCTCCACAACCCTTGTAAGTACAGATTTACCCTACGGGTCCAAGCATCCACTGCAACTGGTCATCATGCCTAGCTCCTAGCTGAGGAGTGTCCAACAAACCCGAAACAGCGCTGTCCTAGGATTGGCTTTGACCAGTTGCATAAACCTTATCTCTGCTAGAAAGCCACAGTGTGGCATAGCATTGATTTTAGGGTTCTGTGTAAGAACAGACCCAGGATGCATAAAAGTGAGACAGATGTCGCTTGCATATCCTACCCAGAATTCCTTGCTGCATATGGGGAAATGTGGCACAGGAGCTCTGGGATGCAATTCATCGAATTGCTGTGATGTGCAGGTGGCTTCTGCAATAATAAATATATATATTTTTTTGAGACCATTGATTAATCTGTGTACAGCACACACTGTTTAGAGTTTGGCCTGCATTAAACGTTAGTAACCTCAGACCCTACTTTGGAGCTGATTGGTGAAAACGAGCCGCTGCTTTACTTGGTATGATTTAGTTCTAGGGTTATGTTAGACCTGACTCGATGTTTTTAGTTTACTACAGTAGCAGAATCCTAGAACATACCCTGGGCTACTGGCACGGGGTGGAGCAGCTGTAATGCCTGGGTTTTAGCCTCACTTGGAGCAGGAGTCCTGTGCCAACAACCCACCCTCCCTATTGCTGATCTAGAGCTGTCAACCCTCCTTGAGATCTAGCCCCTTCCCCCAAACACTCTCCCACTCTCGGATCCAGTCTGTTGCCCAAACACCCGTCCTTTCACATTTGTTTCTGGTCCTTTACCCAAACTCCAGCCCATCTCCGGTCCCTCCCCCACTTAGTTTCATGACATTATTTTAAAAAGTCACTCTACACAGTCTTCGACCATACTAGTTGATATTTATATATTTAGGCAATGGTGGTCTATTTTTGTTTGTTTTTTTCTTTGAGATCTATGGACTCCAAATACCCTCAGACAGGGACTATTTGGATTGGTATGAGAAAATGGTCTCATTGTTTCCTATTATACCATTGAGTATTATCACCAAGGAAACCTCAATATAAACTGTTAAAAGTATATTGAGTAGAACTACTCCACATACCACCTGTAATACAATCTATCACTATACACCAATATGTGTTGCATGCCACTATATAGATAAAACCATCAACCACTCCCTCTTTATGCTGGTTTATATTTATTAGAGCACTAGCTTTTGCCCGCGGCTTCGCTCGCGTGGATTTTAGGATTTGTTAAAAAAAAAAAAAAAAAAATTTTAAAAAGAAGCGTGAGGTTTTTTTGGTAGAACAACCCCCACTTGGGTTTTTTGGAAAATTAGAAAACACGTGTTCGGTTTTTTTTCTTCAAGGAGAATGTAAGTGCCAAATTTCACACCCGTAACATCTTTGGTTTTTGAAATCTAGGTATATTGATAAAAGTATTCACATCCCTTTCCCCCACCCCCCTTAACTGGATTTTTCGGAAAATGGTAAAACGTTTTTGGGGGTTTTTTTGCACGAAGATTGTAAATATCGAATTTCACACCTGTAACATCATTGGTTTTTGAAATCTAGCTATAGTGATAAAGGTAATCTTCCCCCTTTTTGCCCCCCCCCCCACTGGATTTTTGGAAAATGGTAAAATACGTGTTTTATTTTCAAGTCGAATCTAAATACCAATTTTCACGTCTGTAACATCTTCTGTTTTTGAGATATAGGTATCCTTTTGAAAAGTATTCACCCGCCCCTTTTTTCACCCACCACGTGGGATTCTTGGAAAATGGTATAACATGTGTTTTTTTTTATTTTTCAAGAAGATTGTAAGTGCAAGATTTCACACCTGTAACATCTTATATCTGCCACAGCGCTTGCGTTTGGACCCAGAATTGAAAGCCCTGCAACCAGCTCACATCACCCTCTGCCACAGCGCTTGCGTTTGGACCTAAAATTTAAAGCCCTGCAACCAGCTCACATCACCCTCTGCCACAGCGCTTGCGTTTGGACCCAGAATTTAAAGGTACCAGCGATCAACATGTCTTCTGCAATTCTACTCCACAATCTCGACTTTAATCCTACTGTTAGTATTTTATGCTTGCATCTATCTATTAATATTTTGGCTGTTTGTTTTTTTGTTTGATAAATGTATGCTCTGCTTTTTTAAACCCATGCTCTCATATGGCTGCCCCTCCCCCTCATGTTGTAAAAATGCTTTCCCAATACAGACCACATGCTCTGATTCTGTGACCTCTTTCTTCAACAGCCCTGCAACCAGCTCACATCACCCTCTGCCACAGCGCTTGCGTTTGGACTCTGCTGTCCCGCCTACCCAGTGCTGGTCTGAAATTTGTAGCTTACTTTCCAGCTGCTTCCACTTATGCAAATCACCCTAATTAACCCAAGGTTCTAGCCCTTCCCATGATATGTTAATCTGTATTTTTGTGTTTGTTTTTAATATCTTGCATTTTATTTCTTTGAGTGGTTACAGTTGTTACAGAAATACAATGTTCTTGAACCCAGGACATACTTGAAAACTAGAGAAATCTCAATGTATCCTTCCTGGTAAAATCCTTTGCAAATAAATCTTTGGTTTTTGAAATATAGGTATACTGATAAAAGTATTCAACCCCCCTTTTTTCCCCCTCCCACTGGATTTTTGGAAAATGGTAAAATAGGTGTTTTTTGTTTCTTGTCTGTAACCTCTTCTGTAACCTCTTCTGTTTTTGACACGTAGGTATCCTGTTTAAAAGTATTCACCCCCTTTCCCCCCCCCACTTGGATTTTTGGAAAATGGTAAAACACATGTTTCTTTATTTTCAAAAGATTGTAATTACCAAACTTCACACCTGTAACATCTTGGTTTTTGAACTAGAGATATACTGATAAAAGTATTCAGACCCCTTTCCCTCGACCCCCCCCCCCTTTTTTGGATTTGTGGAAAATGGCAAAACACATGTTTTGGATTTTCACGAATATTGTAAATACCAAATTTCACACCTGTAACCTCGTTGATTTTTGAAATATAGGTATACTGATAAAAGTATTCAACCCCCCCTTTTTGCCCCTTCCCACTGAATTTTTGGAAAATAGTAAAATTGGTCTTGAGAAACAAAAAACACCTATCTAAATACCAATTTTCACGTATGTAACATCTTCTGTTTTTGAGATATAGGTATCCTGATTAAAAGTATTCAGCCCCCCGTTTTTCACCCCCCCCCTCCCCATTTGGGATTTTTGGGAAATGGTAAAACACCTGTTTTTATTTTTCAAGAAGATTGTAAATACCAAATTTCGTACCCGTAACATCTTCGGTTTTTTAAATATAGGTATACTGATAAAAGTATTCAACCCCCCTTTTTGCCCCCCCCCCCTGAGAAATTTTCAGAACATGGTAAAATACGTGTTTTATTTTTCAAGACTAATCTAAATACCAATTTTCAGGACTGTTACATCTTCGGTTTTTAAGATTATAGGTATCCTGTTTAGAATATTTAAAATAATCAACCCCCTTTTTTTGCCCCCCCCCCCCCCCAGTTGAATTTTTGAAAAACACGTAAACTTTTACGTGTTTTTTTTCTATTTTTCAAGACGAAATTAAAAACGTGTTTTTTTTTTGGGGGTTTTCCCCGTCTGTAACATCTTCTGTTTTTGAGATCTAGGTATCGTGTTTAAAATATTCAGCCCCCTTAGGGACGGTGTTTCCAAAAATCCATGCTTAGTGGGTGCCCACATCATAAAAACAGTGCACCTTCAAAATTTCACATTCCTAGGTTAAACGGTTTCAGCTGGGTGTTGATGAGCCAGTCAGTCAGGACTTTCGCGTTTATAGTCAGTCACACTATCTATATACATATAAACAGTGCAATTTATACTTGGATGGTCCTATATTCTACGAAAGTTGGTACCAGTTTGCACTATTAGTGTGCTTCTTTTCCTTTCAATATTTTACTCTATGCACTCTGACTTCAATAAAGTGGCCAGGCTGCATGGAGTGCCACTCCCTGCCTTCTCATCCTGCTGATATCCTCATGTCTTTCAGTCTTCTCGTAGCAGTGTTCATTCAAGGAGAAATCAAACATGGTCCTGAGCTGTGCAGGCAGCATCAATCCATCACTCTGACCTGGTGCTCCCGTACCTTCTACGAGATGCTCAACTTTTGTACGTACATTCACAAATTATGTGTACACCGCAAAATGCATAAAAGAGGGAGGGGTTGATTTTTACATAGTGTGCACACACTCTTAGGCTAGGGTCAGACTAACGCATTTTTCACTTCTGTCAAAAAGTGCGTTGATGCGTCCGAACGCACTGTTTCACGGAAGACGCGATAGCGGTCATACGATGCGCAATTTCGGACGTATTTTTCGACAGAGCTATAAAAAAACAAATGGACGTGATGTTGGCCGGACATGTGCAGCGTCTGACGTCTCCTAATCACGCTGCTATGCCGATGCAGCGCACTCTGTGCGTCAGTACTAGCGGGTCTATGTTCTCGAAAAAATGTGTTTGTTTGCCGCTTGCGTTGCGTGGCCGAACTTTCGTGCAGCCGTACTTCGTATGTTGGCCGTCATTGGACGTCATTTGCTGCTACTACGGCCGTAATGAAGTGCGGCTCAATGCACGTTCGCACTGGGTTCGTCTGACACCAGCCTTAGTCAATGTTCACCAGGCAGTTGCCGGAGCGTGCCGGCACAAAACGGCAACCTACCTAATCCAAAGCAATGGACGCATTCCAGGACTGTAAAAATAAAAACCAGTAAAGTTTATTTACGAAAATATTAAGCAGGTTAAACCTGATGTTTCGACTCTTGCAGAGCCTTTATCAGTGTTTGTAAATTTCATTGTTTTATTTTTAAAGTTTCAGAGTGCGTCCATTGCTCTCGCTATGTGTTTGTGTGTGGGTGTTCATTCCACACAAAGGACATACGTCCTGCATCAGGTGCGCACGGGTGAGAAGCAAAAAAGGAGAGGTAAATTAAATGGGCCAGTTTCCAAAACTCTTTCTGGTACATTTTAGCTCTTTTTAATATCTCATAATGAAAGTGTAAACCTCCATAGTTGGTATTCCCCTGGTCGCTGGCATGCCAGACTTCCATACAGCGGTGGTAGTGGACATATGAGTATCCTAATCAGGACAGAATGTCAGTTTATTTTATCACATTATCTGCCCTCTAGTACTGACATCGATTGAAACACTAGGGCACCAGTGGTGACTGGCGGCTAAGGCCGGTGTCAGACGAGCGCACTAGGTGTGCCCGTACTGACTTGCCTACCGGCGTCCGTTGCAGCGTTGTGACGGGGCCAGACACACGCTGTTGCGCACGCACAAATTGCGTGTGCAACTATGTCTGTGCAGCAAGCCTCCCCATCAAAGTGCTACGACGTGTGTTTGACGGGGCTGCAAAGCGCCATCCTCCATATAGGAGGATCGAGCCTTGCAGAGCTGAACGCACTAACTGCACTCAGCGAGGCCGACAGGCGTCGAGTGGAAGGGACGTCCACTCTCACAGATGTTCTTTCCGCTCTTCAAAACGCTCGTCTGACCCCAGCCTAACCTGGTGGCACTGACTTAGGCGGGCCACTCACACGAGCCTGGAGGAAACATCCATGAGACCGTATGTTCTTTCTGCTTTGATGCCCATGTTAGGGCACTCAGCCCTCAAAGCGCGAGCCTCCTATGGAGGATTGCGCTTTCTAGACCTGTCCAACGTCCATTGTAGTGTTTCAATGGGATTTCGGCAATCCTATTGTAACATGCGATACTATTACGCACGTTACACAGTGTACGCTATGACGGACGCACTCAGAGCGCTCGTATGGCCCTAGTGGAGGTGACTGTTGTGTATGTCGCTCTGCTTGCATGGCTCTTCCCCCTGCTCAATGCCGTGCTCACAAGATGCACTGGGAAACTTTCAAAAGAGAAAAACTCCAACCCCCCCCCCCTCCCATTATGTAGGTCTGGGGAAAAATAAATGCTGATCTATATAAAGTTAGATTTCCTGGCAAATGGGGAAAATTTCTAAATTAGTTTTCCTCATAGCAGTGTCACACTTTTTTTTAAGGTGAGAAAACACTAGAGGTGCGCATCTCCACTGGTCTCACAATTATGATTATCCTGTCTTTGATGGGCAGTAATCGTGTTGCAATGTGCCCATGGTTTTAGACTCCGATTCTCACACACAGATTCAGTCACAGACACTCACTGATTCTCACACTTAGTCCTCCCTTCCTCAGGAAAGGCAGGGTTACTTTGGACCCCATATCTCCATTCTTTACAACCCACAAAGTCATGTTAGGTGTCATTGGACAGGTCAAAGTATGGCCTTTCACAAAAAATCCTTTTTTTCTGTGTTCGAAGGCAGCATTGTACAATTTTCACATGTATACAGCGAACAGTGCTGCTGCCGCCATTACTCACCTCATTTCCCATCGCTGGTTTTATACAAGGTCATATTATTCATTAAATGCAACAGGCCAAAATGCATGCAAAAATGTAATCCCCCCCCCCCCCCCCCCAATGTTGGTTAAAATTGCGTATTTTTGTAATTTACACACTGCAAATGACTGAATAGAAATGTACATTTTTTTTTATTTCTTTTTTGGCTAGAGCACTCTGACAGGACATATACACTAGGGCTGCAACTAATAACTATTTATGTTCATAATCTATTAGCTGGGCGAATATCCGATTGATTCATCGGCTAATAATTAATTTTTTTGCAATTTGCATAGTGTTTGCAACTTTTGTACGTCCATGCACAAATTATGTACCTTGTGTACTTTTTACTCACAAGATACATGACCGCCTGGTGAGAGTGATGGATTGATGCTGCATTCACAACTCAAGTTCATATCTGCTTTTTCTCTGCACAAACGCTGCTACATGCATTCAGATAGACATCATTATGTCCGCACACAAAGCAGGTAGGGGGCACTCCATGCAGCCTGACCATATTAATAAGCTACAGTGGTCAGGTTGCGTAGTGTGTCCCTTTTTTTAAAAAAAAAATCATGAACGAACTGGGGGAAGGGGCTGGAGATGAGAGGGAGTGAGTTTGGACAAGAGACTGGACTGAAGTTTAGGAAGGGACCAGGACCAAGGGGAGTGATGACCGCTCTGGACTGGAGGAAGGGTGGGGTGGTGGCACAGGACTCCAGCTCCAAGTAAGGATAAAACACTGGCGATACAGCTCCATCCACCCAGTGGCAGCACCCCACGGTCTGTGAGCTAGTTCTGCTACTGTTGTAAACTAAATACTGTAAACTAAATAAAAACCGAAGTCCAACATGGCCCTAGAACAAAATCATTCAATCAGCTCCAAAGTAGTATCTGAGGCTAATAATGTTTAACTTGGTCTGACTCTAAACCGTGTGTGCTATACACCGTCTGATTAATCGATAATGAGAATTGTTGTCAACCCTGATTGTTTCAGCCCTGATATACACACACATCCACAGAGGACCCTGGGTAGCGAGTCAGGCTGGCTTGAATTCTGTGACCAGTTGAACATTCTTCAAGGCCCCTGCGGCCGATTGACCTACCCACCCAAGGCTTCATAAACGGGCAGCACCGAAATAAAGTGCCTGACCACACCAGCCAGCCCCCTGTCATGCCTGATCTTTAACATGAGGAAAGTGTGATTAGACAAACAGCCTGATCCACTGAGCACTGCATCAGGAACGTCTTCATCCACAACCAGCTGCCACAGAGGTATAGATCGGGTTCTGAGGCTATAGTACCCTTGCCAGGGTGAAGCCTCTAAGCCATGATGGGTACACATCCCAGCCTAGACCCTCCAATCACAGATCCTGAATTGCCCTCTATACGTGGGTTGTCCCAGAGCTGGGAAAGGGGGGGTCGTCTCTCCAGAGCTGCGGGCCTGTTTGGGTACGGTATAGTGTGGGCCAACTCTGTGAAGTCTCACCTCGATTTATATCCTATTGGGATTCGGGTTTATCTGCTCGAGCCCCAACCACCACTTCATCCGTGGGCTTGTACTTTCCTTCCTCCCCATGTTGGTCGGCGTGCTGTTTTTTGGACTCTCTGTTGCTCTGGTCGTGGTGTCTGCTCACCGCCGGCTCACTCAGCCATATCAACCCGGTGCCTGTCTGGCCTACCCGAGGTCCAATTTTCCCGACCGCTCGCTCCGTGGTCGGCAGAATCGATACTTATGCTGCATCGCGATGCATTGCGAAAACTATTATTTTTGACAGCTATAAAACACCCTGGACAAAACGCAGGAATTATTCTCCTCTCCCCTACCCCACAAACTCTATTCTATCATTCATCTGAAACAACGAATATTCATGGATCTGTCCTAGTAAGTCCAACTGTTCCTACATTGTGGACGCCCTGTGAAAGTTTTTCGAAAACTCTTAGTTCAGATTGTAAAACCCAAATAAGCTGAAATGGTCCAATTATCCAACTTCTGTCTAACTTCATCTCTTCTGGTTTTGCATTTCTGACTTGTGACGGTCCTGTTCTATCTCAAATGTCATGTGAATGTTGCAGTAATTTTTGTTTGACCCCTCCCTTTTTAAAAAAAAAAATATTTTCCCTCTAGACTGGTCACCTAAAAATGCAAGTTACTATGGAAATCGAGCCGCCACCCTGATGATGCTATCAAAGTATCGAGAGGGACTGGAAGATGCCCAACAAGCCGTGCGGCTAGATGACACTTTTGTAAAGGTAGGTGTAATTTTAAAGCATAGTTGGCGTTTCTGACACTTTTTGTTCACTCAGCACTGTGACTGCCTTAAACTATGAGGGTTATTTACGAACATCGAATTTGTCACCAAATTGCGCCGACCAGTGAATTTCACCTTGGGTGCAGTTTCAGGGCAAGTCGTGTATTCCCAAAGCTGCCACTTTCCCAAATATAGGTGAACTGACAACGATTCGGTGGCACTGAAATTGTCCCATGGAGAACTATCAATTCGTCTATTCACAGAACTCCAAATTGTGGTCAAATGATCTGATTTTCATTGTTTCAATTCAGCAGGTTTAAACAGGCCAATCTAATAGGCTTCAGTGTAATAAATGTAATATCTTTAATTTTTTATTTAAGACCATTTATTTTTCTTACAAAAAACTTCTAATTTTTAAGATGTTTTATTAAGACTTTATTTTTCAAAGGACCGTTTTTACTAAATTTTCATCAATTTAAGCCCCCCCCCCCCCATCCCGATCGGCAGGATTCATCGAGCCAATTTCGTAGCAGTTCTGCGCATTTTGGCAACTCCATTTTCTGCAACATACAGTGAGCATCTGACAAAAGGTGAATTCACCGACCTTTTTGATGAAATGGGATCCCCCAAAGTGATCAGAGATGAGAAGCAAACAATTTAAAAAATATTTTAATCCCACATAATTTTATAATGTGCAATTTTGCATCTACCTGCTGAAGGCTACATATCCAGGAGGAATGTTTGATGTCTTCCTTCGGTGGTTTCTCTGCATGTTTCACTTTACATCAGAATTGATTTTTATGTAGCGCATCACATCAGACTGGTCTATAGATAAGAAAGCATTTAAGTCCAGGGTCAGATGAGCGCACTTCAGAGTGGAAGGAACGTCCGAGAGTGAACGTTCCTTCCACTCGATGCCGTCTGGCCACCTCACTGAGCGCTGTCAGTGCGCTATGCGCTGCAAAGCGCGTCTAGCGTTTTGAGGGGGAGGCTTTGTGTGCAGACTCTTGTTATGCACGCTCAAGCGTGTGACCGGCCCCGTTGCAGCGTCACAACGCTGCGACAGACGCCGGCAGGCATGTCCGTACGGGTGCACCTAGTGCACTCGTCTGACACCGACCTTCGAGATTGTTGCTTAGTCGGTCTCCATTCTACATGAAAATGCTGTGCTTTAATAATTTGCAATAAAACAGATTTTATTTTATTTTTATTCTGCTATAAGACTAAGCGGGAGTGAAACTAACTTATCTGAATACTTTGCCATATTTTGGGTAGCATGACTTTGGTCTATGTGGATCACTGCTTAAATTCTGCTCTGTCTGCTTTGCTTATTATGCTGAAATATTTGTCTGTTTAAAGTCTTCAAAGTGCTTTCACTTGTTATCACTGCATTAGGGTAACGCATATACTGTATATTAAGAGTGTATGGCTTATGTAGATATAAGGGGTTCTAAATTGCCAATATTCACCATAGTTGCAAACAGTGGTAAAAATCTGTATTACGGTAATATATAATGTAGATATCGAAGATGTCACTTTCTGTATATTCCCATCCACTGGCAGGGATCGTTTAGGTTTTCATCCATCCAAGGTGGAATAGAGCAAGTTACTCAGAGGGTAGCAGGACTTAAAGATATCTAATTGTACTTTTTAACTCGCTGTCAAACTACAGGGTCATCAAAGAGAAGGAAAGTGTCATTTGTCACTTGGCAACGCCATGGCTGCTACTCGTTGTCTGCAAAAAGTCCTGGAGCTGGAGCCAAATAACGAGCCGGCTCGTCAGGATGTAAGTGACCAGAATTTATTTTTGTATAATTTGATGGAATTCAAGTGTGTCAGTCAGGTGTATGTGTTCTATTGCACCCCAGGACATACTTGAAAGCGAGGGAAATCTCAATGTATCCTTCCTTGTAAAATACTTTATGAATAAATTCAGGGGGAAATATTCCAAAAGCTAGCTGTCGGCAGTAGTATTTCTACTTGCCATAGCTGTTTCCCAATTAGGTCCGGTGCACATTATTCTTCTGCGCACAGTATGTGAGTTAAAACTCACTTACTGGTGTCTGTTGCAGCGTTGTGATGCTGCGACGGGGCCAGTCACATGCTTGTGTGCGCGCAGCATGCGTCCACCTAGAGATCCTCACCGTCGATGCGCTAGGATGCGCGTCGACGAGGCTGCAAAGTGCGATCCTCCATAGGAGGATCGCGCTTTGCAGAGCTGAGTCGGGCAGGTGGGCGTCGAGTGGAAGGAACGTCAACTCTCGCGGATGTTCCTTCCACTCGGAGTACGCTCGTGTGCACCCGGCCTTCGATATTTTGGTCTACTTCAGTTGTTCAGTGTTTCAGTGATCCCTTTTTCCCATGGTATTCATTCATTCAGGCAGGATGCATATAACACAGGGATGTCCAAATCATATTGCCCGACGCCTGGAACATGTAGTTCCAGGTGCCAGGCAGGTGTTTTTTTTTCTTTCTTACAGTTAAAGGCAAGCAGCAGGTTTACTTTTTTTGCCTCTTAAAGGAGGGGGACACCGGAGCTTCCTTTGACTGCTGAGCACAAAGTGCTTCTGGGTATCCTGAGGGGCCCTGCTGTGTGTCGGGGTGTGTGTGTGTGTGTGTGTCAGTCTGTGTGTGTGTCGTCCTGGGGAATCCCTCCCAATCGTAGAGGACGCTCCACGCCCGTCCTGCACAGCTTGCCGACTGCTTTACGCGATATGATTTTAGTCCACCCCCGGTTCCTTTTTCAGTTTGGGTATCTGAAGACTCTGCTCTGGGTCCCCTACTCTTCTTGATCTATACCGCCTCTCCGGACATCTTAATTTCTTCCTAATGGATTACAATGTCCTCTCTATGCTGACAACACCCAAATCTACCTTTCCTTCTATCTGCTGTCTCCAACTTGATGACCTCCCCCTTCCTAAAGTTCATCCTTTCTAAAACTGAGCTTCTCGTCTTCCTGCGTCCATTTCCCTTCAGGTGAATAGTGCCACCATTACTTCTCACTCTCCTACTCGTTGCCTCAGGTCCTCATCGACTCGCTCTCCTTCACTCCTCACATTCAGGACTCTGCTAAAATGCTCATCCAAGCTCTTATCTCCTGCCTTGACTACTGTAACCTCCTCTCTGGTCTGAAGAGATCCCAGATTCTCCCTCCTGCAGTCTGTTATGAATGACTGTACCAGGCTCATACACCTCACCTCCTGTACCCCGCACCTTTGTCAATCTCTACACTGGCTCCCTGTTTCATTTAGAATCCAATTCAAAATACTGGTGCTCCCTTACATCAGGTTACCACTTTAAGTCTATTGGACAAGTATTTTTTCTATTTATTTATTTAGAACTTTCACACTGTGATAACGACTCAAAGTTCACAAACCTTTGAGGAGCTGGGGATTGGTTCCTATGGTGGACTCTCCAAAAACACTTAATCTAATTATTTTTTCTTGGTGATATTTCAGCTAAAAAACGCTGCAGCTTTGCTTCAGTATGAACGGATCGCTGAAGAGGACTTTGAGAAGCGAGATTTCCGTAAGGTGAATATGTCCCCCAGTGTGCTTTCCTTTTGTGGAATGTAAATACAGGATTATCCCAGGACATACTAAACGAGAGAAATCTCAATGTTTCCTTCCTGGTAAAATATTTATAAATAATAAATAAAAATGGAAAGAAAATGGACCGTATTGATTGGGCATTTACTTCAAGCACAGCCCACTGATTGGAGGAGTGGATTGTGATGGCTGAACATGTTTTAGATTCTTAAGCCTGAGATGCACTGAGGGTGTAGCGAAGCTGAAAAGCAAACATTTTGCAGGCTTGACTTAATTCCGCTCCTCCTCGCAGCCAGTCTACACTGGACTGGAATCCAATACTTTGCAGATCAAACTAAAGAAATGTTTGTGGTTCTTCTCCTCAAATGAAGCAAAGCAAATTTCATAGAAAAAAGGTTTATTTTAGTGGTGCACCGAAATGGAAATTTCCGGCCAATACCAAAAATTCGGGATCGGTTTGGCTGAAAACTGATACCGAAAATCAGACATGAGAAACTGGGCCTGGAGGCCGGGCCGAGCTGGGGACTCGCCTGATCCCGAAGGCCGGCCGAGCAGCTTGCTCGGCTGGGGGCCCAGGTTCACATGGCTGACTGGTTGCACCTACATACTCACCTATATCCTCCTACTTCGGCCCTGAGCTCCAGCGGTGACAGTCCTCCGGCTGTCGTAGGCTGCTCGGCCGGCCTCCAGGCTCTCTGTGTCGGTCACCGGGATGATGTCACGAAAGCCTTTGACCCATTGTCAAAGGCTTCCGTGATGTCATAACCGGTGACCAACGGAGAGAGGACACTGGATGCAGGAGGACTGCCACCGCTGGAGGACTCAGGGCCAATGTAGGTAAGTGTGTGCAACACTCTAACCCCCCCCCCCCCCCACAAAATCCATCACCTGGGCCTGGAGGCCTGTCCGAGCCCCCTACTCGGCCGGCCTCCAAGCTCAGGCGAGCCCCAGGCTCGACTGGGCCTCTAGACCCAGGCCAAGCTGGGGGCTCGCCTGATCTTGGAAGATGGCCAAGCAGGCAGCTCGGCCGGACTCCAGGCTCAGGTGAGTCCCCGGCTCGGCCTGGAGGCTGAATTTTCCATTTCGGCCAAAATTTCGGTGCATCTCTAGTTTATTTTAAATTACAAAGGACATGCCAAAACTTTATTTTCACAAAGCGCATGTTTATAGGCAAAGTCTTTATCAGTCGCCCGACCACACTGATACATTACGGACTCTATTACAATCCCTGCGCTAAAACGGGGGCGGTAGGGAGAAAAAACTGCACCTGCAATTTTCCCCCACCGCCCCCGGTTTAACGGGATTACAATGCAGACGCAAAACATGCTGCCTGCCGTGTTTGCGCCCGCTAAGCGCAGCCGCGCGCATCCTTTCAATGGAGTCCATAGGACTCCATTGAAGCAGACGCTGGCGGTCACATGACCAGCCGGATCACGCCTCGCGAGATCCGGTCGGCGTAGTGATACGCAGGGAGAGACGGGGGGGGGACTTTTTCACCCAGTCTTTCCCTGCTCCTGCTGTCCAGAGGAGGCGGTTGGAGCCGCGGGACAGAGTGTGAGTATATGATTTGTTTTTTTATTTTTAAAGCTGGTGTTAACACCAAGTCCTGGCTCTGGTTAACTTTTCGCTAACCAGAGCCAGGCGTTAATCAGCGCTGGGACTTTGTAATACCAGCGCTGATTAACACTTTGCGCTCCACATGTTAAGTACAGGGAGCGCAAAGTACAGTAACCTCACGCTGAGAAGCGCAAGATTCCAAACGCAAACGGGTTTTTTAACCCGTTTGGATTGTAATATGCAGTAAATACCGCAGCAAACGTTAATGCTCACGCAAGTGAGCGTTAACGTTTGCGTCAACAATGTAATCGTGCCCTACATGTATACCTTATCTATGTATACAGCCTGAGTGTGTGTCCAGACCTCTCGCATGTGTGTGTGCACGTGCGGCCAGACCTCTCGTTCGTTCGTACGTACGTACGTACGGCCAGACCTTTCATATATATTTTGTGACGGAATGGCCACCACAATGTTTATTTGCCTTTAATTTTCTTACATTTCATTGTGTTGTATGATATACCGTGCTGTTTTACCTGTGTGCCTGTATGTAACAGTTACAAGTTTGTATAAAGTGCTAACAAGTTCCATGGCGCTGTACAATGGGTAAGCCAGAATACTCATGTGCATGCAGGTGGACACACAGAACAGTACGTGTCTCCAGACCTGGATTGGCAGAGAACAGCGATGTTGGACGACTGGTTCTCCCTGCCCTCTTGATTTCGCCTTTGTTTTACCAGTGGGTGGGGGGAGGGTATTTGCAGATGGAATGTTTTTTGCAACTGCAAAGGAAAAATAAAGGCTTTCAGAGTTTGGTTTTCACTCGGCAAGCATCACAGAACTAAGTGTCATCTGCTGTCCTCAGCGCCTCGAGCAGCTTGACCCGCCTGCTTCGGATTCTCTGCCCTGGAGCCGTTAGGAATTTCCAGAGGGCCGCTCTGTGCCTTCTGAGGGTGATGGTGGGTACCCTGAATGAGACACCAGAGGCGGCTGTATGTTCCCACAGGATTCCTGACTGTCTCAGTCTCTGAGAGTTCTGACTTTTAATGAACAAAAACGCCACAATTTATGCTGAAATCCAACAGCCATAATTTGCATAAATGACGCACATCGTCCTACTAAAATGCTAATTACATTATGTCAGATATTTATAATAAACATTCTTTACATTCTTTAGCCTTTAGCTCACACAACATTTGCATAATCTATTCTTCTAACACATCGGATTAAAGACAAACACTATCACAGACTTCTTGATTCAAATATGCAGCCAGATAAGGGGAAAAGCCCTGTTGCATAAATTACACAGCAGTAAAGCTTGTTTACTGGCTATACATAAACACATTTACCTACAGGAATATAAGTAAATTTAAAACTAAAGTTACACCATTTTACACTAAACTAATTTAAACTAAAACCAAACACTGTAAAATATATTTAAAATCACACGATATAAATGAGCATAAAGTCTCTTGGGGTTTGAAGCATGGAGCGTTACATCAGCTCCATGACAACGATCACCTCCTTGTACAGTGGAAAGGGGCACCTGGACGGAAGTACCAGGATCCGTAACACTTGTATACAGCCAAAGCACAGATAGGCATTCAAGCAGACCTCATATGTATATATTCCCATCTGATCCATTGGGGCTCCTGGTTGCACCTGGCCCCAGGTCCTGCTGTGGAGTAGCTCCCCATGCTGCTGGGCCGAGACAGCGAGGAGCTGCAAGATTGCATACGAATCGACCCAAAATGTGTCCAGGAACCCCCCCCCCCCCCCACATTGGAGTGTTCAGTGGCTACTGAAGAGGTTCTTGGTTTCTTGCACCAATAGAACCCAAAACCACATTGTCAAGGTTTAGCTTGCACCACGGTTTCACATCATGGGTGAATGATGCGCTGAACATGGCTCTGTTAACAAGGTGGGTTGTGCATGCCACAAATATAGAGGGCAGCTGCTCTTTAAAACCACTCTTTCCATCTTCAAATAATTTGTTAGGGATGAGTGCAGAGTGGCGCTGGTGGGAGGGATCTATAGGACACGGCGCATGTGCCGTGTGCTGCAGATCCTGCCCCTCCTCTCATCGCTCCGCCTGCTGCTCAAATTCTATTTTTTTTTCCCATCTCCCGCTGCTCAGCGACGCATGGTGCCGCCGGCTGAGTGAGGGGCATGGGAAAAAGTGTACACACTGAGAGCGTCTCAACGACTACAGGCACTGCGCGTCACTACGCACAGTGTTTCTCAGACTTTACTGTAATAAGGGGGAAAAGGGAGGTTTGTGAGGGTCCGGAGAACGAGCAATAGCACTAGTGGCCTGCTCTACGGTGGTTGTCCACTCAGGTCTCACAGGGGGTTGCTGCACCTCTCATGCAGAGATGACGTCCTTGGAATTTCAGCAGCACTGACCACCATTTCTGGGTGTTGCAGTCTGATTTGCATATGGAGCAGTTGTCTCTGTAATGGCACATGCAAGCTAAAACCTTGTGAGATCTGAGCGGGCACCCACCATAGAGCAGGCCACTAGTGCTGTTGCTCGTTCTCAGGACCCTCACGAACCTCCCTTTTCTTTAATGTGATAAGGCTGTGTGCACATGATTCTTCAAACTCTATTGGGGAATTGCTTGTCATGGCTTTAGATGGAGAAGGGCATGAACATCCTTGTTTTGACCCTTCTGTGTTCAGAAACGTTTATGCACGATTTTGCTTTGAAATACAATGAAAAAAATTAACATTGAAAATGCAAGAATAGTGTTCTTTTGTGAGTAAAAAAAACAAGACTTCATTTCAACAGCCAGAGTGAGGTCAGACTACAAGGAGAACTCTGGGGTCACTCACTAATGTACAGGGATAAGTTGCAGGCTGTTATACTGAATGAAAAGCCCTGTACATTAGATACAAGGAGGTACTGTAAATTTCAATACACTGGCATTATACCACATGCAGATATTCTTTATAGTCTGTTGCTATTTTATTCTACTTTTAAATGCAGACTATGCATACCCTTTTAAACGTTCTAATAATGGGTCGGTACCAACAATAGTCGCGCCTGCTATTGAGGTATTCCCCTGTTATCGGTATCGACATGCTCCATGACCAATATACCTGGAAGTAAAATGCCACGATCATCGGAGGAGACAGCGGGGGACAGCGAGGGGGCGCAGGGACAGGTAATGTATCCAGCGTCATCCCGAATGTGTCTCGGGGTTACCGCTTTCAGCACTGAAAGTTAACACTGTGCCACACTCGATTACCACTGAGGGCCAACGCCAGGGAGTAAAAAAAAAAACCACAACTTATTTTATTGAATTTTGTGCATATGCGTGTATATATGCAATATTCAATAAAATAATTTGTGTGTGTGAATGAGGCCTTATTTGCGGAGGACGTCTGCAGCCGTTCGGTGCACTTCTGGCGCAGATCGCGGACCTCTCCGGCGGACGGCTGACATCTTTGTCAGCACTGCCTGCGGGACATATCCCCGCCCACTGACGTCATCTGTTCCTAACGCAGCACTAGTATTCACAATTATAAAGTGAACAATAATGCAGCACTGTGGAGCTTTGTGATATATTAATGTGCACTCTGTATTAACATATTAGAGAGGCACAGCAATAAAACTTGCAGTAATGTGCGCTGTGTGCGTATCACAGAGCTGCACAGCAATAAAACTCAGTAATCTGCGCTCTGTGTGAGTTTTACTGCTGTGGAGCTCTGAAGTGCTCCTACACCCCGCACATTACTGTGAGTTTTATTTTTTTAACCATCACACGGAGCACTGAATCCTTAATCCAATATGTTGTTTAGCTTTCTAGTAGTGATGCTTAGTGTGTGATATTTATAGTGGGGGGGTTTTGCTATTTTTCTGAGTTGTAAAGTTCAGAATTTTATTAAACCTTTTTGGTTGACGCCCGATTTGTGAAATCGTTTGGTTTTTTTTTTCTTCAAAAATTTAAAATGTACTGAATAATATCGGAACTTGATATCAGTTAACGGCCTGAAAGGCTGCCAGTAATCTGTATCCGTGCCTCAAAAGTGATATTGGTCTATCCCTAGTTATGTGTATTTCAATAAAATCACTTGAAAGTGAAAGGATTTAGGAACTGCATGGAGGGAGATGTTTGTAAAGCATAACCTCTGTAATGAGCATATTTGTTACGGTGACTCCATTGTTTATAGAGTGAATTGTTTGATTTTCTAGATTATATATTTTATTGGTTATTTTTTTCAGCTCGTTTCTTTGCAGAGTAACCTAAAGTATGATTAAATTAATTTAGCTTTCGGGTCACATGGATAATATCTAATGCAGTACCTCTTGGTCTAGTGATACCTGCAGTTGTTTTGATTTTTCTTTTGTATTTCCATTCAGTGGAGCCGTTATGGCAGATGTTATGGACACTTTGCCTTAAAGATGAGAAAGCATCATGGGAGTTGTAGCTCTGGGATGTACCTTCCATTGAAATGTATTTCTTTATCTTATTTTTTGTGTCCGTTTTCAGGTTGTGTTCTGCATGGATCGAGCCTTAGAATTGGCACCTGTCTGCCATCGCTTCAAAATCCTCAAAGCAGAGTGTCTGACACTTCTTGGACGTTACCCTGATGCACAATCTGTAGCTAGGTACGAAACAGACTTGTACTTCAAGTTATTGTTTTTTATCCTTCTTAAACATGTTTGTATTTGTTCTATGTCTTTGTTTCTTTTGCAGTGACATCCTACGGGTGGATTCCACCAATGCTGATGCTCTCTATGTGCGTGGTCTTTGCTTGTATTATGAAGATTGTATTGAGAAAGCAGTACAGTTCTTCGTGCAAGCTTTGAAAATGTTCCCTGATCACCAGAAAGCCCGTTTGGCATGCAGGGTACGTATGGAGCCAATATGTTTACAGGCTGCTCATCCCTCAAATGGATTTCCGAAGACCAAAATTATTGGATTTCTTCTTTGGCCTCTTACCCCTGACCTCAGGTGCGATTTTTCAGTGGTGCCAATGGTGGCTGGCTGCCTGGGGTGCCCACTCTGCCCTCAAGCCCTTGTCATTCTTTGAGTTTCAGAGGCCCACCTTCTCTTTGGCGCAATTGGCGGCTGTGTCCAAACACTCAGTCTGTGTCGTCCACCATACTCACTGGTGCCTTCTGGTCTCACCTTGTGCTATCTGCAAGTTGGGATCCGTTCACTCTTTGGGGCTCTGTATGCCATACAGGTATTCCAAAACCAGAATAAAATTAAAAGCTCCATGTCCTAATTATTTCAGCTAAGGGGTGCTCAAAATGTAATTTACGAACTGTACAGTTTTTAAAGGGTTACCCTCTCATGTTTATGTGTACTTGTTTTATCATGCCCAGATTTCAGTGGGATAAACATTAATATACGAAGGACAAATTCTTACAGTGAGAATAAAGCAGTGTAATGCTCTGCCTGTTGAGGTGGTTGGGTCAGAGTCTGTACAGACTTTTAAACAACGGCTGAATGACTTCCTGCAAAAATAGAATATTAAGGGTTATAATATTTAAATTGTCAGTAAAAGCTGCTTGATGCAAGGAGAAATCTGTCATTCTGGGGTAAAGAAGGAATTTTTCCCAGGTGTGTTGCATATTGGCAAGCGCTTCAGACTGTTTTTTTTTGCCTTCTTTTGCCTTCTTTTGGATCAACAGCAGTAGGTGATGTGGGAAAGATTGAACAACACACACACACACACACACACACACACACACACACACACACACACACACACACACACACACACACACACACACACACACACACACACACACACACACACTTTAGCCTTGCATTCCGATGAGAGAAGTGCAGCTTGAAAAAGACCATATTTGAGAATCTCGGCAGTTTAAAACAAAAGCTGAAATCTTCTTGTCATAGGCTCTTTCATGTACGTCTAATGGGAGATTATTAAGCACACAGTTAACGATTTATACACTCAATATATAGATTACAGCATGTCATGCATTTATCACTGCTCTACAATGATCTTGGATCAGGGGCGACACATAGTGGAATCCCTGACTTTCTCTGTATTGTGGCACAGAAAACACGATACAGTGTTAGTCTAGACCAATGTCTTCTAATCTGATAATCATGCTTTAAAATTATAAATTGGAAAACCATAGGTACAGAAGTGACTACCAGGTGGATGATTAAATACACGTGTCATGCCTACGGAGAATTAAAGTTAGGAGAAGGGGGGGTTTGTTAGGGTCCTGAGAACGAGCAACAGCACTAGTGGCCTGCTCTACGGTGGGTGCCCGCTCAGGGTCTCACAAGGTTTTAGCTTGTATGTGCCATTACAGTGATGAATGCTCCATATGCAAATCATCCTGCTCTCACCCAAAGAGGGTGGCCAGTGCTGACTGCCAAGGACGTCATCCCTGCACGAGAGGCCAGAACTATCGTTGGGGGTTGCTGCTTCTCTCGTGCATTGATGACGTCCTTGGCAGTCAGTACAGGCCACCCTTTTTGGGTGAGAGCAGGCTGATTTGCATATAGTTACATAGGCTGAAAAAAGACATGCGTCCATCGGGTTCAGCCTCTCACACATCACCTACTGCTGTTGATCCAAAAGAAGGCAAAAAACCCAGTCTGAAATGCTTGCCAATATGCAACACACTGGGAAAAAATTCTTTCTTTACCCCAGAATGGTGGGATTTCTCCTTGGCTCAAGAAGCTTACCACATATTAAAGCCACATATTAAATATTATAACCCTTAATATTCTGTGTCTGCAGGAAGTCATCCAGTCGTTTTTTTAAAAGTCTGAACAGTCTCTGACCCAACCACCTCAACAGGCAGAGAATTCCACAGCTTTATTGTTCTCACCGTAAAATAACCCTTCCTATGCTTTGGACGAAAGGAAATTCAGCCTAGTCTAAATGCGGGACCTTGTGTCCTGTGTATAGTCCTGTGTATAGTCCTGTTAATGAATAGGTTTCCAGACAATGGTTTATAATGGCCCCGTATATATTTATATAAGGTTAGCAGATCCCCTCTAAGGCGCCGTTTCTCTAAACTAAACAGGTTTAAGCTTGTTAGCCTTTCCTCATAACTTAAACCTTCCATTCCCCTTATTTAGTCGCCCGTCTCTGCACTTTTTCTAGCACTATAATATCCTTTAAGACAGGTGCCCAAAATTGCACGGCATATTCAAGATGCGGTCTTACCATTGATTTATACAGAGGCAAAATTATGTTTTCATCCCGTGAGTGAACTCCCCTTTTAATGCATGCCAATACCTTGCTGGCCTTGGCCATTTTAGGGTATAAGTTGCTTGTGTGTTCTTCACTCCAAAGTGCATAACTTTGCATTTATCTACATTCAATTTCATCTAAATCCCTCTGCAGCGAAGTAACATCCTGCTCACATTGTATTACTTTTCCTAGTTTAGTGTCATCTGCAAACACTGATACATGACTTTCAATGCCTATCTCAAGGTCATTTATAAATAAATTGAATAGAATTGGTCCTATAACAAGCCCCTGAGGGACACCATTTACCACTGATGTCCATCTTGAAAATGTACCATTTATGACTCTCTGTACCTTTTTTTCTTTTAGCCAGTTTCCTATCCAAGAACAAGTATTTTCATCTAGACCAATTTTTCTTAATTTAAATAGTAACCTCTTGTGTGGAACTGTTGAAAGCTTTGGCAAAATCAAAGTAAATCACATCCACTGCGACCCCCTGATCTATACTTCTACTTACTTCCTCATAGAACGTAATTAGGTTAGCCTGACATGATCTGTGTTTCATAAAACCATGCGGATTTTTGCCAATTACATTATACCTCCCAATAAATTCCTGAATATTATCCCTCAAATACTTTCCCATCCACAGATGTTAAGCTCACAGGTCTAGATTTCCCAGGCACAATTTTTAAACCTTTCTTAAATATAGGGACCACGTCAGCTTTTCTCCAATCCTCTGGTACGATTCCTGAAAGAAAAGAATCTTGAAAGATTAAGAAAAGGCGGTTTACATATTTCGACACACAGTTCCCTCAGATGGAGCATTCATCCCTGTAATGGCACAAGCAAGCTAAAACCTCGTGAGACCTGAGCAGGCCACTAGTGCTGTTGCTCGTCCTCAGGACCCTCACAAACCCCCCTTTCCCTACTGAGACTTAAGCCTGAGATGCACTCAAATACATCATATATACAGACCTCAGACCAGAATGAAAACACTGGTCACGTTATGTCTTCCTTTTACATTTACCTCTGTGCCAGCCAACATGAAGACAACCCATTTAGGTATTTGGCAGTGTTGTGTTGGTTTTCTCGTTTTATCACTTGCAGCTTTTGACACTTCTATAAAATGAATCTGTTACAATTAGAAGTGTAGTTTGCAAACATTTTGCATTTGTAAAGTGTATGTGCTTTAAGAACCTTTTTCTTCCCTCCAGAATGCCAAAGCACTTAAAGCCAAGAAGGATGAAGGAAATCAGGCTTTTAAAGATGGTAATTATGAGTTGGCGTACAAACTTTACTCAGAGGCTCTCTGCATAGATCCCAACAATATCAAAACTAATGCCAAGCTGTACTGTAACCGTGGCACAGTCAATGCAAAGGTCAGTGTACTTTGTGCATGGGAGATACATGTGAGAATTTGAAAACGTGTCTGGTGCTGTTAATTTCTTTGTATTAATTTCACTCTGTAGAAACCCCACCTGTCTAACTTGTAATAATAATATCGAGTATTGTAACACGTATAACAGGGACACTCGAACCATCAGAAACCGCTATATTCCTCAAAGCAGAAGTGCACACTACATTTTAAGGCTGTCATCAGTTAGAGCAGTGGTCCCCAACCCTGGTCCTCAGGGCCCACTAACAGGCCAGATTTTGCAGATCACCTTGGGGAAATGCAGACTGAATCCTGCAATCACTGAGCAGCAAATCATAACACCTGTGCTGTGCTTCAGATATCTGGCAAACCTGGCCTGTTAGTGGGCCCTGAGGGCCTGGGTTGGGGACCACTGCGTTAGAGGACGGCTTTCATGGGGTTTGGTACAACCAGCCAACTCAGTGTTTTCCAATGCATAGCATTTGGAGGCATTTGATTCGCTGGGAGAGTGTGCTAGTCACGCACACTCCTTCATAGGTCACCTTCCAGCTACTTCCTGTGATAGTATTCGTTCATCCCTTTCCAAAACCCAGGAACTTGTCTGATGGCTAGAACAATGTACATTCCTTGCACAGTTTATGCTGCAGTTCACTAGAAGTTGCATGTTTAATGTGACTTTCCAAACAAGATGGGGCTTCGATACTAATTATCACTCATTCATAAAAACCTGAAACTTGGAGCACTGTTGTTGTACACCTTAGATTGCTGTGAAATACTGACTTAATGATTCTGCTAAATTCTTTTTCTATCCCCCTCCCCCCAGCTTAAAAAACTAGATGAGGCAATCGAAGACTGTACAAACGCAATAAAACTGGATGACACTTATATCAAAGCCTACATGAGGCGAGCCCATTGGTAAGCGAACATAACACGCAAAATGTTCCTTGTTACAGAACCTGGCATCTAATTTATGTGTAATTAATTCAAGGATTTAATGTATGTTTAATGAAATTACTTCTGTAACCAAGCGGTACAATATGTACGCAGTCCCTTGCTGGTCCTCTGCAATTCCTTGTACTGGGAGTGACTCCGAACAGGTCTGATTTCTCAAGACTCTGATTCTTTTCCTTTCAGCTATACAGATACGGAACAGTACGAAGAAGCAGTCCGAGATTATGAGAAGGTTTATCAAACCGAAAGCACAAAGGGTAAGATCTAGCTTTGTGGCTAATGATATGAAATAACCAGATGCTTCTCATTGTTCTATCCATCAATTCAGCTATCCAAAAACACTCCCTCCGCTCACACTTTCACTGTGCCAGTAGTGAGTGTATCCAATATGTTTATACTTTTGTGGATCCTTTTTTGCTCTTCGTTTAATATGGATATATAATCTGGGTAAGCGACCTTGGCTCTGCAGATGATTTGGAACTACTTCTCGTATGGCACTTAGTCACTCATAAGGTTGGCTGAAACTCATGGGAAATCTGATTCCAAAACATCTGGAGGGTCAAGGTTGCTCATCTTGCTGTACAAGTTGAGTATCCCTTATCGGAAATGCTTGAAACCTTAAGTGTTTCTGATTTTGGGGGCATTTGGAATATTGGCATATAATACAGGTTGGGCGCACCGTATCCAAACTTCTGAGATTACTGGAGCCTTTCTGATTTTAAATGTACTTTGCTCCCTGATGCACCAGACGAGCCCTACTGCTCAGCAGCGCAGTTTCGACGGCTGCGGTAAACGCATTGAGACTCTGCTGTGTTAGGGACATGCTGCCTCTTCCAAAGCTGCACAGCGCTCTCAGCATGTGGAAATACTCTTCCCGCAGTAGCAGTATCTCGGCTCCGCTGACGCATCTTCCTTCCTCTTGGACATCGGGGTCTCTGATCCCAAAAACCAAAAGAATCTGATATCCGGAATGCTCAGTGTCGCTAGCAGTCCACCTAAAGAATGCTCAACCTGTAATGGGATATCTTAGCCATGGACCCAAAGTCTAAACATGAAATTAATTTGTTTCATGCACACCTTATACACCCAGTCTGAAGGGCATTTCATACAATATTTGATTTTAAAAAATTGTACCCCGGTCACATGAGGTCAGGTTTGGAATTTTACACTTATGGCAGCCTGTCAGCACTCAAAATAATTTTGGAATATTTCAGATTCTGGAATTCCAGATAATGGATCATCTTCAACCTGTACATTTAAAAGCAGAAGTAGACCTTGTTAGTTTCTATATCCAAACAATGCTATATACTCTTAATTAAAAATAAATCTTCACAAATGCCTCCCCGCCTCCTACGTGTCATGTTGAATAATCTTTTAAAGTGGAAAGAATGCGATTCACTTGTTAATCTCAATGGCTTATGTATAAAATGATACATTTACTTGTGCCTGAACTGTGGCAGGGTTTATATAGTAAGTTTGGCATAGTATTAAAATGCAGGACTTGTATACCCAGGGTTAAGGCACACAAAGGTGGCTGCTGGGATGGTTCCACATGGCTGCATTATCTGTACAGTATGGCCCTTTCAGGGACTGTGTGTTTAAGGAGGACCTATTGAGCATCTTGGGTTTCAGATATTGCAGTTGTTCAATGCATATAGAGGGTTTGTGTCTTCTGATGTGTAGCTGCTCAGTGAGCCTGTGCCATGGAGAGCCATCTCTGGGTTTACCTCGGTTGTTTGAGAAACAAAAGGCGCTTATTCTGATTATAACATGCAATGTTGCCCGTCCCGGGCTTCTTTCTTTTTGCAGAGCACAAGCAGCTTCTTAAGAATGCACAGCTAGAATTGAAGAAGAGCAAACGGAAAGATTACTATAAAATACTCGGTGTAGATAAAAACGCATCGGAAGATGAGATAAAGAAGGCATATAGGAAACGAGCGTTAATGCATCATCCTGGTAATTCAGAGGAGCACTGCCCAGATAAGCCTCTTGATGTCCTCCTTTATTGTTTTGGGTCATCTACCCCTGTTTGGTTTCGTGTTTTTTTTTCTTTTTTTGAAGTTGAAACTGTGTTCTTACACTAGCTGTTCATCGTGTGTCTATAATCTATATACCTGGAAATACAAATTTATTCTGATCTCTATTGACTAGTCTTGAGGACCAGATTTCCAAAGGAAAAAAAAATCCACCTTTCTGTAATCCATTGCTGTTGCAATCAAATTACATCTTTGCACAGGGGATAAAAAGACCGGTGTTTATAAAGGGGTTGAGACAGGAATAACTAGTGATATCCCAATTGCTGTTTTGTGTCGCCAATCCAATCAGAGTAATGTGGTATTCGGGATCAGCAGACAGAGTTCTGATACCGCATAACACACGACCAGAGGGTTCGCTTGCGAAAGCGAGTTCTGGGGCTTTAGCATTCACTTGTAGCGTATTCCCCGCCTGCTCATGCATTATGCAGATGTCATCGAAGATGGAGCGAATGCGTGCAAAGGCACTTGAGACTTGCAGTGTCTTCCCAGCTTCCTCCTTGGCTTGCAAGCAGGTTGGGTAGATGCTGCAAGTTACTGCTGAGTCTATGGGACTCATCTGTGCGCCTAGGAGTCTCACTGCCCAGCAAGTCTCTTATTCAGGGATTGGATCAGCTTGAACAAGCCAATATCTGATCCCTGAAAAATGCCACGATAGAATTCTGGTCCTAGGGTTCAGATCAAGACATGCCTAGAAATGACGCAAAATAAATATAAATAAAAAGCTGTATAGATTGGACATTTTTATGGATTTTCTCTTAAACCATGGTCATAGCTATGGGCCATATCTGGTGGCACTGCCCCAAGGTGGCCCCACTATGGAGAGAGAGTTCATTATTGGCAACAGATCTTGGGCATGCCGATTTCATATGCCCCTGAAGTCCTATTACTGGGTATGATTAAACTCCCGAGACACCACTTATGTTGTTCATATTGATCTCCACGACAGCCCGTTGCTGGCATGGAACTGGCAGACCTCAACAATTCCCACTCGCAAGCAAATAGTGGATCTAATTGGACCAGTTGCGTCACTAGGGTTGGTGTCACCCGGTGCGGTAACTTATGGTGTCCCCCCCCCCCCCCGAGTTTTACAGATTTTTTTTAACTACTCTTACTCCTAAATCCCTACTCCCATATAACACTGAATGCTCATGCACATTACTGTGAAGTTTATTGCTGTGGAGCTCTCTCATATGCTCACACAAATTTTTGCCAAGTGCCAGCAAGTACGGTGCCTGTTCGAAGGCAGTGAAAGCACACATGGATATATATTGCCCCCAGCGGCTCTGGATGTATTGCCCCCAGCAGCTCACCTATGGATATATATTGCCCCCAGCTCACATATGGATATATTGCCCCAGTTCACGATTATATATTGCCCCCAGCAGCTCACCCATGGATATATATTGCCCCAAGCTCACATATGGATATATTGCCCCAGTTCACAATTATATATTGCCCCCAGCAGCTCACCCATGGATATATATTGCGCCTCAGCTCACATATGGGTATATTGCCCCACACCAGCTCACACATTGATATATTGCCCCCAGACCAGCTCACACATGGATACTGCCCCAAGCACGCATGGATATACTGCCCCAAGCACGCATGGATATACTGCCCCAAGCACGCATGGATATACTGCCCCAAGCACGCATGGATATACTGCCCCAAGCACGCATGGATATACTGCCCCAAGCACGCATGGATATACTGCCCCAAGCACGCATGGATATACTGCCCCAAGCACGCATGGATATACTGCCCCAAGCACGCATGGATATACTGCCCCAAGCACGCATGGATATACTGCCCCAAGCACGCATGGATATACTGCCCCAAGCACGCATGGATATACTGCCCCAAGCACGCATGGATATACTGCCCCAAGCACGCATGGATATACTGCCCCAAGCACGCATGGATATACTGCCCCAAGCACGCATGGATATACTGCCCCAAGCACGCATGGATATACCGCCCCAAGCACGCATGGATATACCGCCCCAAGCACGCATGGATATACCGCCCCAAGCACGCATGGATATACCGCCCCAAGCACGCATGGATATATACCGCCCCAAGCACGCATGGATATACCGCCCCAAGCACGCATGGATATACCGCCCCAAGCACGCATGGATATACCGCCCCAAGCACGCATGGATATACCGCCCCAAGCACGCATGGATATACCGCCCCAAGCACGCATGGATATACCGCCCCAAGCACGCATGGATATACCGCCCCAAGCACGCATGGATATACCGCCCCAAGCACGCATGGATATACCGCCCCAAGCACGCATGGATATACCGCCCCAAGCACGCATGGGTATACCGCCCCAAGCACGCATGGGTATACCGCCCCAAGCACGCATGGATATACCGCCCCAAGCACGCATGGATATACCGCCCCAAGCACGCATGGATATACCGCCCCAAGCACGCATGGATATACCGCCCCAAGCACGCATGGATATACCGCCCCAAGCACGCATGGATATACCGCCCCAAGCACGCATGGATATACCGCCCCAAGCACGCATGGATATACCGCCCCAAGCACGCATGGATATACCGCCCCAAGCACGCATGGATATACCGCCCCAAGCACGCATGGATACCGCCCCAAGCACGCATGGATATACCGCCCCAAGCACGCATGGATATACCGCCCCAAGCACGCATGGATATACCGCCCCAAGCACGCATGGATATACCGCCCCAAGCACGCATGGATATACCGCCCCAAGCACGCATGGATATATACCGCCCCAAGCACGCATGGATATACCGCCCCAAGCACGCATGGATATACCGCCCCAGCAGCTCCTCGCATGGATATACCGCCCCAGCAGCTCCTCTCATGGATATACCGCCCCAGCAGCTCCTCTCATGGATATACCGCCCCAATCACGCATGGATATACCGCCCCAGCAGCTCCTCTCATGGATATACCGCCCCAGCAGCTCCTCTCATGGATATACCGCCCCAGCAGCTCCTCTCATGGATATACCGCCCCAGCAGCTCCTCTCATGGATATATACCGCCCCAGCAGCTCCTCTCATGGATATACCGCCCCAGCAGCTCCTCTCATGGATATACCGCCCCAGCAGCTCCTCTCATGGATATACCGCCCCAGCAGCTCCTCTCATGGATATACCGCCCCAGCAGCTCCTCTCATGGATATACCGCCCCAGCAGCTCCTCTCATGGATATACCGCCCCAGCAGCTCCTCTCATGGATATACCGCCCCAGCAGCTCCTCTCATGGATATACCGCCCCAGCAGCTCCTCTCATGGATATACCGCCCCAGCAGCTCCTCTCATGGATATACCGCCCCAGCAGCTCACCTCCTGCGCCGCGTGTCGGCTCCCTCTGAGCGTCCGGCAGCATGGAGCTTGGGCGCTCGCCTGGGGGAGCCACGTGACCAGCCGCGATCTCGCGAGAACTCGGCTGGTGACGTGTTTCCCCCAGGCGAGCGTCGAAGCTGCAAAGCTTCGGACGCTCGCAGGGAGCGAACACGCGGCGCAGGGTGAGACACCCGCCCTTAGGGTGACAGTGTCACCTGGTGCGGGCCGCACCCCCACGTAGCGACGCCCCTGAATTGGACCAATATCATGAGTTTGACTCAAAAATCACATCGGCGGATGGTCTTCACCCTCCTAAGTCAGACTCATGGCGATTCTGGGACATACACAAGATTTATTTATTTATTTGCAAAGGATTTTCCAGGAAGGATACATTGAGATTTCTCTCGTTTTCAAGTATGTCCTGGGTTCAAGAACATTGAGTGGTTACAGTTGTTACAGAAATAAAAAGTAATAAAATGCAAACTATTAAAAACAAAACACAAATAGATTAACATATCATGGGAAGGGCTAGAACCTTGGGTTAATTAGGGTGATTTGCAAAGTGGAAGCAGCTGGAAAGTAAGCTACAAAGATCTATAAAGCATGCGGACTCTAGTTACCTCTTTCTGGCGCTTGGTCCTTGAGCCCGAGGATAGACTGTGCTAGACACCGCTTTTCACCGAATCGTATATTATGTTTGTTCTCGTTGCTGCAGAACCCCCCCCCCCCCCCCACTTTCCCCCATTTATTATGGTTTTGTTTGTCCTGACAAAAACTAAAAGTATAAAAAAAAAATTAACCCTCGGTCATAGCTGCCCTTTTAAAGGGAGCTGGTTATATGACCAAAAAACGTTAGTTCTTTTGAAAGATAGAGTTCTGAGCTTTAGATCTCACGCTTCTCGGCATCTCCATATTGACAAACCTGTGAAAATCTGATCATAAGCCTGTCCGGTGTGATCCGATTGACCGTCAAGCAGAGTCTAATTCAGGCCTTTCATCTTAAAATTATGTGTTTGTTTAAATACAGCATGTGGTTTTCCAATAGAATATCCCTCTAAAGGAATATAGTGCAAAAAATCTAATTGTGCAACTGGTACACTGACAGGCTATTGTTATAAGCCATATTTTGAATTTGAACATTTATGCACATTATGCAAGGTTACCCTTCTGTTAAAATGTTTAGAATTAATTCTGTTTGAACAGGCTTCCTATAATTCTGCAAAGGTGTTCAAAAACTAAAATTGAAGTTTAGGATGACTTTGAGAAAGTTCTTAACCCATTGCCTTTGCTAAATCAACAGAACCATATTTCCGTTTTGTAATATTCAACAAAACCCATTAATTATGTGTTTTAATTATGTGTTTTTTTTTTTTTTTTTTTTTTAAGTTGGTTACAAGAATTTTTAAAGTGCCAACAAGTTCCTTAGTGCTGTACAATGGGAGAGACAGAACCACAAATATGCATACACATTACACACACACACAGAAGCGAGGACCCTGCTCTAGAGCTTACAGTCTAAAAAAGCATTATTTAAAAGTAAATCACATGGCAGGAAGAACTTGTTTGTGTTTTTTTTTTATGGTGTTTGCCTCTCCTGTTAGATCGACACAGTGGAGCTACAGCTGAAGTTCAAAAAGAGGAAGAAAAGAAATTTAAGGAAGTAGGGGAAGCTTTTACCATTCTATCAGACCCTAAAAAGAAGACTCGCTATGATAGCGGACAGGACTTGGAAGAGGATGGAATCAACATGGGAGGTAGGTTGTATAGTCTCGTGTGTGTGTGTGTGTGTGTGTACGGATGTTATTTGATACTTTTTCTAAACTGACAGAGCAGTGACATCAATAAGGGAAAATGAAACACATTCCAGGCTTCACTCTTCAGACCGGAAGTGAGCAATCAGGATGTACCTTTTAAGGCTGGTCATGCAGCCAAATTAGTCACCAGACTACGGACAATGCCATCGGCCGATTTAAGGTTGTCCACTGGAAGCGTATGTGGACGACTCGGAACAGCCGATGGACAGGACGTCACATGAAAAAAAAAATAATGAAAAGCCGTGGCCAGTATAAAAAAAATCCTCTCAAGGCTGCCGCGGGGGGGGGGGGGGTCAGGTAACTTCCCCCACCCCCTGTCCCCAGTGCTGAATTGGGTTTCAGAAAAAGGAATAGCAACGCTGAATGCAGCCGGCTCACAGAAAGGAAAAAAGACTGGTCTTTTTTTTAAAAAAAAAAAAAAAAAAATCTGAACCCAAAATTATGCCTAATAAAATATATATATATAATATATATATATATATATATATATATATATATATATACATAAGGCTTTTTGCTGCAGGTTAAGAAAAATAAACGGTTGAATAAAAAGAGTATAGAATCGTAAATATTTTTTACATTGAATCCTATGGGCTTCGCACACGGCAGTTTTAGTATAAAATACGATTTCCTGCCTGACACAGCGGTTTAATTATACAATGCATTTTTTCAGTGTAAACTTGTACCAGATCGTCCCAGCATCATCCGATACCTTCCATTGAAATGGGCAAGATCGCTAGTCTGTTGCAAAAAATTGTCAAATCGTCCGGAGGTCGGGTCCCAGTGGAAGAGGGCTAATTCACCTGCTGCAGGATTCCTGTTGCAGGATCGGTCAGACAATATCGGATGATCGCACAAATACTGTGCCAGTGGACGGCCAGCCTTAAGTCATTGCTCATCAGATGCACACAGGAAGGTTTTATGGCAATTGTATTACACGGAAATGTAGCCGTTGATGTGCAGTTCCCAAAAACCTGCACCTAGCTTCCTTATAGACTTCACATTCAGCGGTTTCTCACTCATGCAAAAGGGAAGCATTGCAGGTGTTGAAAACCTAAGGCTGGGGTCAGACGAACGCAGTGCGAACGCGCGTGCAGCCACACTTTATCACGGCCGTAGTAGCAGCAAATGACAGCCAATGACGGGCAATATACGAAGTACGGCCGCACAACGCAAGCGGCAAACAAACACATTTTTTCGAGAACGTGATACCACTAGTACTGACGTACAGAGTGCGCTGCGTCCGCTAGCGGCCTGTGTGCGTGATTAGGAGACGTCAGACGCTGCTAATGTCCGGCCAACATAATGTCCAGACGCAAAAAGTTTTTTATTGATGATCCGTACAAAATCACGGACAAAAATGCGCATCGTATGACCGCTATCGCGTATTCCGTGAAAAAATACGTCCATTCGTTCAAACGCACTTTTTCACGGACGACGCGAAAAATTCGTTCGTCTGACCCTAGCCTAAAGTAGGTTGAATATAAATCCACGTTCCACCTACACATGGTTTCTGGCGTGGGTGCCTGGGCATCCGTCTAAAACCACATACATTGGGCTGTGGTGACGCTGACAAGGTGCAGTTGCTTCATTAAAAATACAGTCCCAGAACTCAGAATTAAAGGTCAAGATCACATACCGTACTTTAAATATTATACCTTGAAGCAAAAAATTGAGCTGTTGCAAATCTAGAAACTGCTCTTTGGCTGCTCTCTATGTATATTTAGTCTTGGTTCCAGATTGTCCAGACAGTATTTGCCAGTTACATAATATACACAGTGGTCGTTATTATACTCCTAAAATGATTTATCGGATGTCCTCCAATTCTTTCAGATTTTGACGCCAACAATATTTTTAAAGCATTCTTCAGCAGTCCAGGGGGTTTCAGTTTTGAAGGTAAGATTTTGTGGAAGTCTGTATTTGTATGGCGCATCATACTCTGCATTATACAACTTCCACCATTCATTTATGGGAAGACGTTTAGGTTCTTAGGTTCTTTTCCGTTTTCTCCAGTTGCTCCTTGCAGCATTCTAATCCGTGACCTAGTGTTCAGAACACATTCCCGTTAAACCTCCGTCAGATTGAACTCACAGAATGCTTTATAAACCTCTGCCCAGCAAATCCTCTCTATTAGCCACTGAGTTAATTCCATGATACTAATAGCAGGTTCCTGTATAGAGAAATCATTCTGTAACGCAATGTCTCTTCGAAACAGAATGTGCATCATAAAGAATATAGAGCGGGACAATCTGGAATGCTATTCCACAAATAACGATGTCTCCTTTTGCAATGACCAGTTTAAATTTGTGGATGGAATCTGATGTTTTATTTCAGAGATGCTCCAACAAACATTACTTCTCTGCATTGCCTCTATGATGGACGTGCACATTCTTTGTTTTTATATAAATTGAAGTGAGCTTGATGTTTGAATCTATCAGTTATGCGTCCAGCTGTAGAAAGGTTTGTGCAGTTTGCACCCCAGAGAAATACCCCCCCCTCATCATCATAGGGGTCCACTGTGTGTGCAGACCCCCTTACAATGCTATTAATTCAGATATTCATGGCTTATTCCCCCTTCTCCACACATCGCGTGACAGGCTCCAGTATGACAAAGCATTGTCTTTATCTTGCACAAAACATTAAGTGGTTGCATTATTTATTTTGTATAATGTTAATGTCCACAACGTAACAATCTTAATTTTTTTTTTCCCTCGTTTTTTTTGTTGCTTGGGCATGAAAACCGTATTCATAGAATTTACTGTGAAAAGACCTTTACAAAGCAAAAATAATTATTTTAACAGTCTACGCAGTCTAAAGTCGTTATGTAGCATAATGTAGGAAGTGCATTAACTCTTGGTGTGTTGTACATTTTTGGCATCTGCTGCATGGTACGTAATGGTAATTCCTTTATTATCTTGACCTTCATGTCTTGAAGAAACAGTATTAAGATCATTGATTTTTTTGATTTTTTTTTTTTGATTTTTTTTTATTACCATTAGACAAGTGTTAAAATACAGTATATTGTATTGACCGGGTCACCTTGATGATAAAAAAATAAATATACTTTTTCAGTGCGAGTGAGATGACCCTTAAAAACAAATATTATAAAACCGTACTAGTGCCACTCACACCCATTTGTGTATCCCACACACAATCACCAACTAGCAAAAGAGGCTGTGTTGGCATTGGTATTTATACTGTAGGTGTGCCAATAGTGATCCCACATTGTGTTCCTAACAAATCACTGTGATAACACACTCCAATCGGTGTAATACTAATCTGTCGTGAATATCGGTGGTTATTCATAACTCTGCTTCAATATATAGAAATTCAATCTTAGCACAGTTTATACCACAGATTGTTTATGCAAACTATAATAAATTCTCTCAAGATGAGCATCTCCTACAGGTGGCTCATTAACCGCCATTCTCTCTCCACCCCCCCCCCCCCAACCTTAGTGCTGGTCTGCTCCCCCTTCGGCTCAGGACATTTGAAATGCGGAAGTCCATGCAGCAAATTGCAAATCACTAGGAACTTAGATACTTTAATATGAAAGTTATGCAGCGCCTGTGTAGAGTGATGGATGCTTGGCTTCCATCACAAAGCTGTTGAGAGCGGATGGGTGCACGTTTTAATAGTATATTATGCATAAAGAACAAATGTGGAGCAGAAATGGCAAGAGTTTGCTGACCTTTAATGTACAGAAACATTGCAAATCTGTCATGTAATAAAATCTGTCATAAAATAAATAAATATCATAGATGCGTGTTCACAGAGAAATATAGCAAGATATTCTGGTGTCTTGAGAAAATGTTACCGCTCTGGTGAAGGGTGCAATTGCTGATCCCAGATAGGCCACCACTATAGACATATAGAGAGAATCAAGGGGTCAAACACGCCTAAAGTTCAATCAAGCAAGTTTGTGATGCAAGTTGTAGAAACATTTTGGCTATGACAGAACATTCCAATAAACTTGGTTGATCTGGATTCCTCTGTTTTCTTTACATTCATGGATGCATAACTTGCTCGCAGAGTTAACGTAGATACTCGAGTATAGCGCGACCCGAATATAACGCGATGAATAGAGATTTGTTATGGAAAGGAGAGAATACTCAAGACTCGAATATAACGCGATGAGCAAAATTATGCTGTACCAGTAAACAATTAAAATCCTTCGAGGTTCTCTTAACACAGTCGGGGTGCTCTGCTTTAGAATGATTGCAGTTGTTACTAAAGTATGAAGCCGCCGGTCACCCGTCTACTTTACTAGCGATTAGATGGCCATCAAAGGCAAGCGAGGTGAATGATTGGCTTAAACCAAGCTTGCCCTCTGGCTGTGATGGATCCCACCTCTCCCGAATCTGGGAGTTCCTGAAGTGTTTGCAAGCATCAGGGATCCCGCATTCACTTCAAGACTACCGGAACTTCCGGGAGACTTGGGATCCAGAACAAGGCAATTTTTTTAAATTTTTTTCTATACACGATACAGATGTCTCGAATAGAACGCGACCCCTCCAATTTTAAGGTAAATTTTTGTCACCAAAATCTAGCGGTATACTCGTATCTACAGTATTTATTTTTGGTCTGCTGCGTGTAGCTTCCTATAACAGTGAGCCAGCCGCTTCAGAGTCTCTTCTGTTAACACTATTATGCAGATTTCACGCAAGCCATGTATTCTCAATGTCACTGTATTCTCTGTTCTCATTAATGGCTATTGTCCTAATAGGAGAGATCGGGGACCCTGTACAGACATCTGTGTGCAGTCGCCACTAGTTGTAGCCTGGTAACAATGTTACTCTGAAAACCAGAAGAATTTGGGTTTTTAAATGAAAGCCTTTCTCTATCATTGAAACGAGCATTCATGTCACTCAATTAATATGAAAATAAAAAAAATCAAATGCAACTCATACCCTGTGCAATAACACATGCACTGTTTTCTATTTTTTTTTCAGCATCTGGCCCTGGAAATTTCTTTTTCCAATTTGGGTAACGTCACTGCATCCCAGAAGACTCCTCTACCCGCCTCCTCTCTCCCTCTCAACTTGCTCGTCCTGTTCCCTGATCTTCTCTCTCTCCATTCAAGTGTTTTAACCTGGAATACAGACGTTATTTAATCAGACTTCTCCATGGCATTCTGTTTATTAGAGAAGTGTATTTTGGTTTAGTTTTTTTTAATTATTTTGAATCCATCTTCATTAAATACCTCTCCGTGTGCTCGTGTGTGAAGGAAATATTGAACAACGCATGATCTGAAGTATCAAATAAATAATAAAGCCTGACACATCTGAGATATATTTTATTCCAAAAACACTAGAAATCAAAGCTTTTTGTCCCTCCTTCAAATGTTTAACAGATTCCCCTATTGTAAAGGATAGCAGACGGAAGGCAGAGCCCTCGGTGAGTCAGGCCACAGCTATTAGTGTATGAATGTTAATGATATGATTTTGGAGGTCTCGTTCGTTTCAGGACTTTACACGTTCATGGAGCTGCGTGGGTTTGTCTTCTAATTTTATATCCATATAACTGGAAGGTGCATGACTATAAAGCAGAACTGCTCGTGGACTTTAAAACTTGGCTTTGTTAAATTGAACATTCTATTGAGCAGTCTTTGTGAATCGGTGGGGCTGACTGAGCCATACTTTTGTTAGTTTCTTCAGTCCCTTTTTTTTTATTTTTTTATTTTATGCCCTAATTAGAACAGGGTTAACGTACCCCTCATGGCACTTCCTGTACAGCGAGTTTCTGGCAGGATATGTATAGAGATCAATGTCTAGTCAGCCTTTGTAACTTGTTTATGTATGTTATATATGTAAAAAAAAAAAGTACAACATGTGTAACAGAACACGCAGATGTTGCTTTCTAAGTTGTGTTACAGTTTCAATGGACCAATAAATGGGATGTGAACACGAAATTGAAAGTACACAGTACATGCAGTAAAGAGCAGATTACTGATTTGACATAAAAGCTCATTATGTACTTATTTCAGTATGTACTGGATTCCAGATGTGGTAAATCATGCTTCTCGGCATGTCCTGCTCTAATTTTGGTTGCTGACACCTTTGGGTGACATGACTGTTAGGGTGAGCAGAAATCTAGGTTTCCCTGTGCTCTTTTGTCATCGTATTGTCATTTCAAGAGCATTCTTATTGAAATGTGTCCAACATATTGCCACCCATTGTTGGTCTATGAAAATGTACCAATCCTACAAGGTAACCTGTGCAAATATGATGGTGTCCAATAAAACTGTTTAAAAATGTAGTGCTTTTTTGTCTTTACAAAGAAGTATAATATGTATACTGCACTAAATGTATTTAATTGTGAACCACGTTTCTTATTGACTGAGTCCGATCCACCTTGTTCATAAAGCAGTGTTTCTCAAACACAACAGCCAAAGGGATTCTTAAAATTTGATGTGGCAGTCCAATTATATGGGCTATGGCCGTAAAACACAAGTCTATGTGAGTGTCCGAAGAAGTAGGCCCTCTCTTTCTCAAATTTATGTGCACAAGGCATGCAGAGTGATAGATTTCAATACTTGACACTCTAGTTATGGCCCTTTGACATATATGCTGGTGTTCGCTGTTGTTGCAACTATGGTGAACTTCAGCGAATCAGAAGGAAAATCCAACACTGGCAAGCAAAGTTGCGGCACACAATGAAGAGCGAGAAATGGCACCTAATCTATTTTCCAGTAAAAAAAAAAAAGCTTAAATTGTGGCCATTCTCTCTATTATTCCACTGAGGAATATACTTCATAGATTTTAAAATGTCGATTTCCAAAGACCTCCCACTGAAAACTTTAAAAAGCACAGGCTGAAGATACTGAAAGGAGTGAAATCTGTGCTAAACTACAGTGGAAACACCAGGGGAAACCCTACTGAGAACTACTTTAGACATCTTTGGTGGAAAGAACTGAAAATATTCCCAACTATGGTGGCAATTCCTTAAACAGAATTCCTCATACTTTCACCCTAGTTTGCCACAGTTTTTTTTTTTCTTCACTGGACAGTGCTTTGTGAATAACTCCTTGTGTAACACATTGTGTCCTGGATTAGACTAGCCATATAGTAGTTGAGGCTGGGTTTGGCGGGTGGTGGGATTTCCAAAACGCATTCATTGCCACCCCATTGTAGTCAAAGTCAACTTGGTTTGACTCATGTATTTTGAGACTAGGGATGAATTCCTGTGGTTTATTTTTGTATGCACCTGCTGTTTAATTTACGCCAAGTCACTTGTATTTTATAAGGATTTCCCACATTGCCATCACTAGTGATGCACTGAAATTAAAATTTACGGCCGATACTGAAAATTAGGGATCAGCTAGGCTGAAAATCAGTCATCGAAGCCGGGGACACGGCTGAGCCTGGAGGCCGACCAAGGGTCAAAGGCTTCCGCCTCCGTGACGTCATTCCTGCGACTGGCGTCTGACGGAGAGCGGGCACTGGATGCAGGAGGACTTACACCGCTGGAGGAGCTCAGGGCCAAAGTAGGTGAGTATGTGGACCGGATGTAGGAAGGTATGTGTAACACTCTCACCCCCCCCCCCCCCAACAAAAAAAAAATCAGTCACCTAGGCCTGGAAGCCCGGCTGAGCCCCCTTTTCGGCCAGCCTTCAGGCCCAGGCAAGCCCCATGCTCGGCTGTGCCTCCAGGCCCCTCTTCGTATGACAGATTTGTGGCCGTGTTTTTTTTTCCTTTGGCCTAAAACACCATTTTCGGCTGATAATTTCAGTGGCCAAAATTTCAGTGTAATGGGATGCCATGGTCTACTGTGTCAAAGGCCTTGGCGAAGATCGCTCCAGTTAGGTCTCCTTGTTCCATGCCAGCTTGGATATCATTGCTGACTTTTAGGCTAGGGTCAGACGAACGCATTTTTATGTTGTCTGTGAAAAAGTGCGTTCGAACGAATGGACGCATTTTTTCACAGAATACGTGATAGTGGTCATACTCGCGCATTTTCGTCCGTGATTTTGTACGGATCATCAATAAAACTCTTTTTGTGTCTGGACGTTATGTTGGCTGGACATTAGCAGCGTCTGACGTCTCCTAATCACACACACACGCCGCTAGCGGACGCAGCGCACTCTGTACGTCAGTACTAGTGGTTTAACGTTCTCGAAAAAATGCGTTCATTTTCCACTTGCGTTGCGCAGCCGGACTTTTGTGCGACCGTACTTCGTATATTGGCCGTCATTGCCCGGCATCTGCTGCTAGTGCGGCCGTGATTAAGTGCGCCAGAACGCGCGTTCGCACTGCCTCAGTCTGACCCTAGCCTTAAAAGGGCGGTTGTAGTTGAGGGATTTGGGTGAAAGCTGGATTGAACAAGGGTTAAATAGTTTGAACATTGATGCAATTACGTGATTATCAAAAGGTGCTTCAACAAAGTATTCGTTAAACCTCCCTGACGGTCTGATTATGACAATATTTTGAATGTCAAAGCGGTACATTGTTTTGCTTGAAACTAATTTCATGTTGTAGGCCTGTAATTCTTTGGACAGATTTAAGGGAGTTATTCCTAACCAGTGTCTAGTAAACCTACCGAGTCTGATAAATTATGATTTCGGGTTTCAAACTTTATTACATGATAAATAATTATTGAATTAAATTATTTTTATAATGTAATCAAACCAAAAACACTGAAATTTGTCCAAACAAGGGTACTCTATTACTAGTCACTGTATTATTAGACACTGCATTTTGCTTTACTAAACATCCCGGGTATGCAATATTTTGAAACATGGGACTGCACAAAGTCTGACGTCACAATCAGGACAATGGAACCTGGTTTCCTTTCTAATTTTCTTTCCCGTCTTCTTGCTTTGAGCAACAAACCACGCACATCCTTGTAGGTGCTGACTTTTTCTTGGTTGGTGGGATGAGGTCCATGAAGTGACGACCAGTCAGGCGTTCCGGGTTGACCATGCCAACAGTACGACGTCCAGCTCTATTCACAGCCGTTGGTGTTTGGTTCACAAAGATGCATGCGGCAACTTTCCAAATGAAGTCCGAATGAATCAAAGGCTTGTTACTTTTTTTTTCTTTTTTTTTTTAGCAGAATGTAGGCTTTCCACAAGCATTGCTCAAGAAGATGCCTGAAGATCTCTTGTAATACTTCTTCTGCTGTTTCCTCATTGCTGGGTAAATCGACACCTCCCATGGTGTAGTTGTAGTCTATCACTACTTGTGGCTTCATGATTTCTTTCCCACCTTTCCTGCGTACCATAGCCGTAGAGGTATTATGGATTGTACTCATTAGGCACACCTCTTTCTTGTCACGCCATCGTAGTGCCATCATTTTGCCTTTCTGCCAGTCAACTATTTTTACAGTCTTCAGTGTCTTATTGCCAAACATTGGCAGTATGTTGCGCCGGTTAGTCCTAACTGTTCCATAGGGATTTGTCTTGTTTTGCAGAAGACACTCAAAGTTCAGTAGACATAAAAGTTGTCAGTTGTTACGCAATAGCCCTGATTTAGCAATGGTTCAATGAGTGACAGAATGGAAGATGTTGCCATTCCATAGTTGCTGTATTTTGGATTTAATTTTGTCCTTTTTCCAGTGTATATAACTGTATTTCAAATGTAGCCAGTTGACGATTCACATAGCATGTAGGATTTTATGCCAAATCGTGCTCTCTTTGATGCAATGTATTGAACCCAGCTGAGCCTTCCCTTGTAGGCCATTAGACTCTTCTATGCTGATCTCTCGTTCTGGCACATAGCTCCGTTGGAAATTCTTTAGAATCCTTTGATCTACTTCCCAAATTTTCTTCAGTTTTGGTGAAGGATAAGTAATTTCAAATTCTTCATTGTTTTCAAAGTGAAGAAATGTGTGAGTGGCAAGTAATTTATTAGTTGTCCAATACCACTTCTGCAGGGGTTTCCCCACCACTCCCTGAAGTATTATTAGGCCCAGAAATTTCCAAATGTCATCTTTGGTCACTGGATCCCAGTTTCTGCTTCTTGCAAACTTCTGCTGCGGAGTAACCAATTGTTGCTCTTGGTACCGGTTTGTCTCCGTAACTAATTTTTCAATAACCCCATCGGTCAAAAATAATTGCAAATATGCCAAGGGATTGTTGTGTTCAACGTCTTCGTTCCTACCAGGTGCTCCAGTAAATGGGAATCTTGGCAGCACTGCCTGATCCTCACCACAGTCCAATAGAGCACCAAGTTCGCACATCACTGAGCTCAGTCGCAGAATCGTCGCTGCTGTCACGTTCGGTGTCTGACGAATTTCCCCACGAATAACTATCGCTCAATGCTGCAAGTAATGTTCACTGTCGCTGCTTTCTAGCTGGTCTAAAACCACTTTTGACCTACAGGGATGCTTTTTGTGTGCCATGGATGTTCAAAAGTGCAGGCAAGGCACTGGGCACAGCACTAGGGACAAACCTGAGGTGAAATGGATTGACACAATGTAATCCTGACAGGTTACAATTTATTCTGTGTGAAGACTTTTTTTTTAATTTTCTGCCAGGTGCCGCCCCCCCTGTGTCGTAGCACTCGCAGGAAAGGGAAGCAGGATGCCACGATCGTCTGAAAGAGACAGCGGGAGGACATTGAGGGAATGCAGGGACAAGTTATGTACCAGCCCGAGTGTGGCTTGGGGTTACTGTTTTCGGCACTGAAAATTAACCCAGAGCCACACCCTGGACTACCGCCAGGGAGGTTAAGGGTGTGCACACTTATTCAACCATATTATTTTCGTTTTAGTTTTCCTCCCTACACCTAAAGCATTTCAGTTTGGTTTTTGAATGGAGTTGTACAGTTTATAGGTCACATTAAAAAGGTGTGTCACGCCCAAGGCAGGATGGAGCCATGGTGGAACCCATTGGTTTAGTTTTTATTTTACCTAATAGCTGGGGGTGATCAAGACAAACAGATGCTGGAAGTTGTATAGGCAAATAATAATCAGTGTATTGAAAAATAGTACACAGCAGTCTTTAACCACTTGGCCGCTCAGTGCGTCCACCCAAGTGGTTCTCCCGTGCTATGGACGCGCTATGTGCCCCCCCCGGTGCGGGCTGACATCTTGGATGTCAGCCTGGCATCCCAGCGGGGACAATAGATGTCATTGCGCTAGCGAGATGACATCTGAGTGCGGGGAAGGTGTCGGGGGGGGGGGAGGAGTTCCTTTGGACCTCTCTTCCCTCCCCTTCCGTGCTGCACAGCGGTGAAAGGCAGGCACTGTTTGGAAGGGCAGGCTGTGCCCTTCCAAACAGTGGATGGCTTTAACCCCTTGGGAGCCGGATCGCGAATCGGCGCCAAAAAGTGCCAGTTTGCGATCCTCTCCCAGTGCTGGCCGACATCTTGGATGTCGGCCAAGCTACTGGGATCTCTCCCTGACGACTTTGTGCATAGCGCGATGTCAGTTCTGGAGTTAACCCCTAGTTGCCACCAATGGCGGAGATAAAGCATTCATTGGAACCCCTATCTCTCGATCCGTGACAGCTAGTGGTTAATGTTTGGTATCGTTGCATCGGCCAGTGCATGGCCTTGCCAACAATTAACTTTTAACATAGTCATGTTTGGTAAGAGGAAAAAAAAAAATATTTTAAAAAAAAAACGTGTTTTTTGTTTTGTTTTATGCAGCAATATTGTTCCCAACGAATTTTGTATGGGGCGGTGTGTTTGTTAAAAATCATGTAAAAGTCCCCATTTCTAGGTTTTTAACAAGCACAACTCATAGAAAATATAACCGCAAACACTCGCATGTTAAAATGTGGAGAAAAAAAAAACCACTTTACACTTTGTATTTTTTTTTATACAACCAGGACATGACTTATAGATATAATGAGTCTGCTGGAAAGAAAGAATGATATATAATATGTCCGGGTCATATAATAAAATAAGGCTTCAAAACGCGTTCAAACATGATGAGTGAAACCGGTAAAAATTAGCTCCAGCACACAGGTGTGAAATGGCTCAGCAGCAACAGGGTTAAACAGATGAAGATTCCAATGCAGATTATCAGAGGCAAGATATATAGCAAGTGGATGGTGGGCTATGCAGTCAGATACAGGATGCTCTTGAGTAGGAACGAAGTCCTCTGGCAATAGTACCTTGATTGAAGGTCAGTATAGATGGAGCAAGCTGTGTAACTGGCAGCCACAGGTAAGGATCCAGGCAGTGGCGTCACTAGGGTTGGTGTCACCCCGTGTGGTAACTCATGGTGTCACCCCCTCGAGGGCCCCCCCCCCATTTTTACACAAAATGATTTAAACTATTGTTACTCATATGCAGCACTCCCATATAACGCTAAATGTAAGACAATAGTAGAGACATTAATTCCTAGCAAAATTACACCATAATATTACCAGATCATATGAATACAAAGGAATTCGAATTTAAAACATTTAACACACATGGATATATGTTGCCCCCAGCAGTTCCCCCATGGATATATATTGCCCCCAGCAGTTCCCCCATGGATATATATTGCCCCCAGCAGCTCACATATGGATATATTGCCCAACCTCACAATTATCTATTGGCCCCAGCAGCTCACCCATGGACATATATTGGCCCCAGCTCACTTGATCCTCTGCCAGGCGCCTCACAGCATGCTTCTTCCTCCCAGCACGCGCCACCAAAGGATGTTGCCCGGCCCCTCGTTGAGATCCACCAGCTGCGATCTTGCAGAGTTAACGCGGCTGGTGGACCTCAACGAGCGGCCAGGCAGCATCATTTGCAAGCGCGCGCTGTGAGGAAAAAGCACGCTTGGCAGTGAGACAAGCCTATGGCTCACGTGCCAACACTGTCGGCCCCGAGTGCCATAGGTTTGCGATTACTGCCTTAGGGTGACACCCGCGACTTTGATTTTTGAACCAGCTGCCACGGTTAGCAACCTGCAGTGCAGCCTTTTAAAAATTCAAAGTCGCAGGTGTCACCCTAAGGGCAGGTGTCACCTGGTGCGGACCGCACCCCCACCTCTGGATCCAGGCACACAGGGTAGTGGGCTACGCAGTTGGAAATGTAGATCGGATCCACTTGTGCAGGAACCAGCAACAATGGCAAGTAGGATGACTGATTATCTAGGTGGTCAGATATGGTGAAGTGATCTGGAACACTGAAGCCTCAGGCAAGATGTGAACTGCACAGCGAATTGGAACAGGAATGAACAGAAACTGAGTATAAAACACAAAAGTATCAAACAGAACTAAAGGAAATACAAGACAGAATGTAATATCAGACTGGACTATAACAAGAGGGAGCTCACAGAATCTCGACAGTATAGGAAGGGAACAACAAATAAAATGAGAGAGCTGGAAGGAAAGGGAGTGACCAGAATATATGACTGGTTGGACAGGTGGGAAAATCCGAATACAGCCAGTCAAGGGAGAAACAGAAATGGAGGAAGCAAAGGAGTGGGAGATGAAGAGGAAGGGAGAAAAGGTGGAATGTAGTAAATGGGAGACGGAACAGGAAGTACATACAAGAGAGACCGAAGGAAAGTGGTGTAAGTCTCACAAGTGGTAAACGTTTCTGAAATGATTTATCTTTGTCTCATTTTTTTACATCACAGAAACCTGACATTTTAACAGGGTTGTGTAGACTTTTTCTATCCACTGTATGATAGAAACCTAAAAAAAAAAAAAAATACCTTTACAAATATTACTCCTGATCACAATTTTTAAAATTGGGAAACTTAGCAAAGTTGCCAAAGTAATTTTTTCCAACTTTTGAAATGGAAGTTCCCTTTTGTCTTCAAACAGTTTCGAGCAGAGGTAACAACACTGAAATAAGAGAAAATATAAAAAAAAAAAAATGCAAATTTATGTGGGGAAGTTTTTTAGATTGTTTTTAGCAGTCTGATTCCACTTTGCGTGCAATGGCGCTTGCTTTAGCAATTGCCACAAATGGAAAATGCTGTTGAATTTGTAGAATTACAATAAATCACCACTTGTAATCAACCACCCGCAAATGTGCTGTTCATGTCAATACGGTTATTTGTACATTATATGTATAGTATTCTGCAACTTAAAATAAACTGACATGTTTAAATATTGAATTACGAGTTAGGCCGGGGTCAGACGAGCGCAATACTGACGTGCCTCCCTGTGTTTTGACGTGTTGTTGGGGCCGGCCACACGCTGGAGCGATTGCAAGAATTACGCTCGCAACAGCCGATGTGCTGCGGCCGTCGAGCGCTACGTCGGGGTTGGAAACAATCCAAATGGATGCACTCCAGGGCTTAGTAAAAAGCATCTTTTTTTCAAAATTGCAATAAAAAATGACCAACGTTTCAACCCTGCACCGGGTCTTTTTCAAAGTCTATGTATGTCATACCCCACAGCGCCGTGCCTGCAAGAAAGGCAAAAAGACTAATAAAACATTGCATTAACCCTTGCAGCACTTACCTGTTCCATCCTGCGTAACTTAAGTCTTTCAAAGATTCTGTTATTGTCTCAGGTGCTTTCAATAATTACCTAGCTCTCCCCTACTAAAGAGCTGAGGACCCATAATACATTGCTTCCGCATCATTGTGCACATTTCAGTGTAAGCCTGCTGCTGAAGCCTGATCTGCTCCCCTGGTTTCTGAACCCTTTTGGATCTGTTTATACGGATTCTACCGGTCTTCTAAAACCCCTTGACCTACGGATATGGACCTGGACTCTCTTATGGAATAACCCCTTGGATCCCACGTATAGTACTTCGCTTTATTTCAAGAACTTTGCTTTTGCTCCCATACGTTTATTTTTGTTGCTGGACTGCACTCATTATTCCTTGGATCATCGCTCCCAATACCTCTGGATTGCAACTCCAATTACCTCCTGGATCCCCACCATACCCAGTTATATTATTGCTTTGTATCAAAACCCTATACAGTATTCCCCCGCATATTCGCGGTTCGGTAATCGCGGACTCAGTCATTTGTGGATTTTGCTGCTTACCACGTGGTAGCTCTCGCGAGAGTTTTGTTGGGGGGAAAGAACAGCACTAAGGCTAGGGTCAGACGAACGCAGTTTTAACATGCGTTTAGGCTAGGGTCAGACTAACGCATTTTTCACGTTGTCCGTGAAAATGTGCGTTCGAAGAATGGACGTATTTTTTCACGGAATACGCAATAGCGGTCATACTATGCGCAGTTTCATCCGTGATTTTGTACGGATCATCAATAAAACACTTCTTGCATCTGGACGTTATGTTGGCCGGACATTAGCAGCGTCTGATGTCTCCAATTCACGCACACACGCCGCTAGCGGACGCAGCGCACTCTGTACGTCAGTACTAGTGGTTTAACGTTCTCGAAAAAATGCGTTCATTTTCCACTTGCGTTGTGCAGCCGGACTTTTGTGCGACCGTACTTCGTATATTGGCTGTCATTGCCCGGCATCTGCTGCTAGCACGGCCGTGATTAAGTGCGCCAGAACGCGCGTTCGCACTGCCTCAGTCTGACCCTAGCCTTAGCCGCACAAAATCTCTGCCGTGCTAGCAGCAAATGACGTCCAATGCCGGGGAACACACATCGAACGGCCGCACGAAAGTTTGTCCGTGCAACGCAAGTGGCAAACGAACGCATTTTGTCGAACGTCAAACCGCTACTACTGACGTACAGAGTGCGCTGCGTCCGCGTAGCGGCGTGTTTGCGTGATTGGGAGACGTCAGACGCTGCTAATGACCGGATACCATAACGTCCAGACACAAAAAGTGTTTTATTGATGATCCGTACAAAATCACGGACGAAAATGCGCATCGTATGACTGCTATCGTGTATTCCGTGAAAAAATACGTCCGTTCGTTCGACCGCACTTTTCCACGGACGACGCGAAAACTGCATTCGTCTGACCCTAGCCTAAGATGCCGCACAAACGCTCTGCTCCTTCTAAGGTTTCTACAAATGAAGCAAAACGGCAGAAGAAGTTTAAAACACTTCAGGAGAAGGTTGAACTGCTGGATTTACTCCGGGGGGAAAATAGTTATGCAGCAGTAGAGCGCCATTACGGTATCAACGAAAGCACCGTACGCTACATAAAGAAGAACGAGGCAGCGATCAGGAGCACTGTAGCAGTAAGTTTCTGTGACAGTGCCAAGAAGGTAACAACTGTAAGAAATAAGAATATTGTCAGGATGGAATCTGCCTTGGCATTGTAGATCACTGACTGCAGGAAGAAAAACATCCCCTTGGATGGTAACATCATCCGTGAGAAAGCATCGAAATTGTACCAGCAGTTTGCTACAGATGCAGAAAATCCAGGACCATCAACAGCACCGGACCCTCAAGATTTTCAAGCCAGTAAGGGCTGGTTCGATCGTTTTCAGAAACGATTCAATATTAAAAGTGTTTCTCTACATGGTGAGGCAGCATCTGCAGAAACAGAAGCTGCGCAGAAGTACCCTGAGACCTTCAGGCACATGATAGAGGAGAAGGGTTACAAGCCTGAACAAGTTTTCAATATGGATGAGACTGGTTTGTTCTGGAAGAAGATGCCGTCCAGAACTTACATCATGAAGGATGAAGCCAAAGCTCCAGGGTTTAAGGCCCAAAAGGACAGAGTGACACCCATTATGTGTGGCAATGCTGCTGGTTACATGATGAAACCAGGCCTCATTCACAAGTCAGCGAACCCCAGGGCCCTCAAAAACAAAAATAGAAACCTGCTACCGGTCTACTGGATGCACAACGCTAAGGCCTGGATTACCAAAGTCCTAGGTTCTAACTGGTTCCACCAGTGCTTCATTCCTCAAGCTAAAGAATACCTCTACAATTTAGGCATGGACTTCAAGGTGTTGCTCATTATGGATAATGCTGGGGGCCACCCTTTGGATCTGTATTACGAGGGAGTCCAGATTGAATTCCTCCCTGCCAACACCACCTCCCTCATCCAACCTATGGACCAAGGTGTGATCCGTGCCTTTAAGGCTCTTTATACCCGCAATTCTCTCCAACACCTTGTGGATGCAATGGACACGGATGAGAACTTTACATTAAAGGGTTACTGGCGTAACTTTACTATTGCAACGTGCCTTTCAGTCACCCAAACTGCTCTTAAGGAGATGAAAAAGGAAACCCTCAATGCATGCTGGAAGAAGCTGTGGCCAGAGTGTGTCCATGACTACAAGGGCTTGTCGCCTAAAGAAATTCAGCATGAAGCTGTCGACAAGGCTGTGACACTGGCAAAGATACTTGGTGGCGAAGGGTTCGAAGACATCACTCAAGATGAGGTCAACAATCTCATCGATGCCCACTCTGAACCCCTGACGGATCAGGATTTGTTGGAGTTAACAGTCTGTCAGTGAAGAGGAGAAGGAAGTGACAGATCGCGAGGAAGAGGAGCAGGAGCAGGGCGTGACGTTGGAACGTCTGTCCTAGATTATGAGAACCGCAAAAGAGTTGCAAGGGATGATTGAAGCATGGGATCCCCATATGGTTCGGGCTCTAAAAGTTAATAATGGCATTGATGCTGCCATTCAAACATATAAAACCGTCTTCACCACCATGAAGAAACAACGACAGCAACTTCCCATTACAATGTTCCTCAAACCTATCAAGCAAAGCCAGCATGAAACCCCACCAGAAGACGACCTGTCAGAAGATACCACTGAAACACCTGAAGAATAGGAGCTGTAAATCCCCTGCTTTCATTGTACAGTATTATTGGTGAGTACCCATACATTTTACTGTGTAGTACTGAGCGTTTTTTTGACGCATCCAAAATTCGCGGTTTTTCAATATTCGCGGTGGTTGCTGGAACGTAACCCCCGCGAATTTCGGGGGAATACTGTATTTATCAGTCTATTCTGAAATATGCTTAGTTAACCCTTTTTCCCCTTCGTATCTATAATCTTTAATCTTTTCCTGTAGTGTCCCCCTGCCTCCTTTTTTGCTCTATTTTTTTTTTTGTCCTCAGTTATCCTTATTGTTATATGTATTCTCCTGCTTTTGTTCAGTAGTTAATATATATACATTCAGTGTCTGCCCTATTTCTCATTAATTACTTAGCTCCTCTTTTTAACCCTGCCTCTGTGTTTTTTAATATCCAGTGTCTCCCTGTTTTCCTGCCTCACCCTTCTGCTTATTTCATTTCAATCAGTATTACTTTCTAACTCCCTCATGTACGATAGTGAATAAAACCCATTTTCCCATCTTTATTGCCTGTTCCACTTTTGTGTTACTGCACATTAAGCTCGACTCCCGCAACCACGTACACTGGATATGACTGTGTGTGTGTGTGTGTGTGTGTGTGTGTATGTATGTATGTATGTATGTATGTATGTATGTGTGTGTGTGTATATATATATATATATATATATATGTTTTTTTCAGGGGGTTCTCACCTCCACCACCAGCCAGAACTAACAGCAGAGAGCATGATGCTCCTCCCTCCTTCTGCAGTGGCAGGCAGAGAATCGAAAGCGCTCGGCAGGTCATGTTGCTTCTTAACGCTTCCGTTTGTCAGGAGTGTATGTAGCGACTGATAACCCCCTCCCCCAGTAAGTGACAAGGGAGGGCTGCTCCCCCTCTCTCTGCAGCCGCTGAAACTTTGAACAGCATGGGGAGGGGGGGGTGCTACATGTTTACACACACACACACACATCTGCCTGAGCTGCGGATTGTTAGGCAAGCGGTGTGATCAGAGGAGCTGGCACTGTAAGGCGGTCATTCTGATGATCAGGGATGCTACATATTGATAAAAGGCCCCTTGGCCTCTGTTTTTGTTTGCTTTAAATCCAAATTTATCAAATTCCCTATAGTAATTACCATTTATGAAATTTCAATAAACCTTTTTCAAGTTTCTTCTCATATATCAAAGTTGAAAACGGGCGTGGCGCTGCACCATGGCGAGAGACAACAAAATCAGCCACAAAGCAATGTAGCGTCAGTCCTTCTAAAATATCCTTCCTTAGACAGACTTTTTATTAGATTTCAAAGAACTTCTAGCCAATCAGCATACAGATACATTTCTACATCAGAGTTTAACCAACAGTGAGACAAAAATTACTACATTTGATTCAGAGATGGCTTTTTTCTAGCTTACACTGTTCACACACCCTTTCCTGCACACAAAGGAAATGGCTAAATTCCACAGGCTAACATCCTATGCAAGTAAAAGACTTGCAGGGTTTGACACTTATAATGGGGGGGGTGGATTTCACACTAATGAAAGAATTAAAAACTACCTATCATATTAAAATACCTTTCAATCGTCTCATTGATCACATATGCAATCGTGATCACAAAAATGGATGAAACAAACTAGACAATTAAACTAATTATACCTGGGGCCATAGTATCCTCGCCTAATACCTGTACGATATATGAAAAGGATTCCCCAAGGAGGCCCTTTATGAGCATAAAATACACTTATCTATCTAGATTCACTCTTCCAGCGAACCACACTTGGAGTGTAGGCAAAACTACCTAATCTAGACATCAAATAACTATTTATTCCCTTTTCCCAAAATATAATTCACCGAACAAGAAAAGTATAATAACTTGAATGTAAAAGTTCATTTATCTAATAATCAACATGAGTCAGATCTATATCTGTGTGTTTTCCTATGTTCAGCTTCACTCCACAAAACGCATACACACCTGCATTCACACACACTCTCAAGAAATACATTCTCATTTTCCCAAATCCAATCCTTTCTCACACTTATCTAGGGGATTAAATAAAAAAAAAATATTCCATAATCCAATACCATAGTCCACAGTGCGAGATCAAGGTTTGGTCTTTTTTCAACATCCCAGCTTGAGACGCATAATCATTGAATGTCATCAGAGCTCCCACCATAGGGACTCCTGAACCAGCTCTTTGCGCTGGTTGCTTGTTACCTGTGACCTTTGACCTTGACACAAAATGTCCATGATTCGTTCCATATGCAGTCATTGTGACTGTCAGGTTTCTTGATGATGTGATACGGTTGTAGCAACAATAAAGAAAAAAGAAAGAAAATACGGTATACCCTGCTAATCATATACATCCATTCATTCATTGTCACTCTCAAGTGCACGAAAACAATAAAAATGTTAATTTACACAAGAAGAAACACAGATAATAAATTTTAAAATTTCCCCGCAAAGCCTATCGGCCTCACGCAACGAAAAAAAAGAAAATCATACTACTTCTGACTCATTGTTAGAGAAAAATATATATACGCAACTTTGGCTCAAAAGGGAAATAGCCGAAGTGCATACTCCACCCATTCTAAATATCAAAAAATAATTAATTGATGTCTTATCCATTCTTGTTTGGTGTTTTGAAACAAAACTGGTGTTTATTAAACACACCGATCTTAAATAAAATCAGAAAAATAAAAACAGCATTAATTTTACCGAATTAAAACTTCCCATTTACCACTATATATGTCATGAAACGTATTTATGCAAATGCATTAAATTATATGTTCCTAAATACATTAATTAACTCTAATTTTAATTGGATGTGATCTCCAGTAATCCTAAATGTGTCAGGGAATTTGAACAATATTGATTGTAACCAAACAACAATAATAATAAAATCTAAAATAATAAAAGACACAAAATAATTATCACTTAGACGACAACACAAAGATAATCCATCAGCATAAAAAAAATACATTATCTTCTTTCTATGTCTTCTGTCTTATTGGTTGAAAATAACAGTTTTGTAAAACTGATATGTCTTAAGTTTTATTTCCAAATCAATGATCTTCTATAATCGCATGATTTATTGATGAGTTGTTGATAAAATTGGTGTCTGATAATTCCTTATTATCTGGTTGATGTAACATTGCAATGTGAAATGATAATGTGTTTGAGTAAATCTCCTTCAATTCCAACAGCTTTATCAACATTGGTATTCAATAATCTTCCATCTAGCTTGAGCAAAGTTGGCATGCATGGGTAATTTTTTCACCTAAAGTAAAAAACTTGGAAAAAAATGTATGGAAATGGAAAACCTGTCAAAAACTTTACAATTTATATGGTTAAAATACTTTTAAAATGGAGAAAAAAAAATGCAACACATTGTTTTTGGACACAAAGAAAAAAGAGTGGTCATGAGAGAGAGAAAATAGAGGAGGCTAAGAAAAGAATGTGAAAACTTCCTTTTACTTTTGCAACGGTCACCATTTTTTCCTAAAATGCTCTTCAATTCAAATAAAAAACACATAACAAAAATACCAAACTGGGAAAGAAAGTATAGAAGGGCATGTTAAAAACTTGACGCGTTAACTAGCAAAGTTCTCAGAGGAAACTCAGAGAAAAAAGATTATTAATAAACATTTAAAACTACAATCATTATTAAGGATATTGGTTAAAACAAACATTCAAACGTGAGGTGTTTGTGCAGCTATTTTACAACCTGTTTTATTCCCTCCAAGAATATTCAATGGGGGCACAGTCATACGTTGTTGCACTTCACACCAAAAGACAAAAACATCAGATAGAAAAAAATAAAACTAGACATATGGCTACCACTGCAGAAAAAGAAACAAACAAACAATACTCCAATACCAAACTACAACCTTCCATCTCCCTTAGTCAACTAAAATAAAACAAAAAAAACCCCACCTTCTCTCATTTGAAATCTGCCTAATTTCCTTTGTACAGCGCTACTAAACCTGTAGGCGCTTTCCTTTAAACTTTCACTCAAATCCTTCAGCTTTATATCACTTCATCCTCTTAGATTTTAAACAATTTAAACATGACCTTTTTTGCTTACTGTATTATGATGAACCTTCATATATATTCCATTATACAAGTTACAAAACCTGTAAATGACCTCAGTCAGCCATTTTGGCAAAACATATAACCTATATTAAGGTGTGGTCAATCCCTTAGTGCTGAACTCAAACAAAGACCAGAGGAAAATAACCGACCACGCCTCTTTTGGGAAAATTTATAACTTATATTAAGGCAGATTGAGCCCATCACCTTGATACACTAATTTTTTTATATATCATACATCAACTTATAACATAACATTCACGTGTAACCTGCCTTGTCAGAGTATTGACTTTCTATGCTCATCTTTCAAACATAAGCTAAGAATAAAAAAGCAGTCGTTTTTGAAATTTACTGTAAAAGTAAAGCCCTATTGTCTCCATTTCCTGTTCCTGTTTTTTTTTTTTTTTTTACACGAGGCAAGGCAGTAAAGACACATAGAAACAAAGCAACCTGTTTTTAAGAGAAGCAGTCCCTAGACATAAATTACAAATAAAAAACACAATATCAAAACTACAAAATACAAAACATCAAAGATAAACACATATATTAATAGTTAGTAAAGACAAACATTTAAATAAACAGACGTAATCAATGGCAAGAAACAAAATAAAAAATAAAACAAAAACAAACATGCAATCTGAAAGAAAAAACAGTTAGCAAATCCTTTAGAATCAGCGCGCAAACACATACAGCAATGCAGCAAAAAAATAAAGAAAAAATGGCAGCAGCGCGCAAGAAAGTAAAAAAAATAAGAGAAAAAACTGTCTCAATGGGAGATAAAATCATTTTGCTATATGAGAAGAAATTAAAATCTAATCAATTAAAATAAAATTCTCACAATTACAAGATATGGATGACCCAGAAACACCAGAATTGAAGTACAAGATAGACAAAGAACAGAGACAATACAACTAGAAACATCTCTTTTCTTTTTTTATGAGTTCAATTTCCAGCATATACACTATACTCAGCACAGCGGGTGAGTTCAAACAACACACGTGAGGTCCTCAAATGATTTTTCCTTTACTACAATACATAAAATGACAAAAACAAACCAAGACAAATAGTCCAACCTTGCACCAAAAAAAATAAAAATCAACAAGCTCTTAACCATAGCTTTAACTTCAAGGAAAATAAACAAAAACCAAGCCTGGAGGCAAGTTCGCAAAATCTGAACAAGCAAATGTAAGGATACATTTAAATGATGTAAGGATACACCCAAATGGCAAATCCCACTTCAGACAACAACTGATAAATTTGGATTTAAAGCAAACAAAAACAAATTCCCTATAATAATTTATTTATGAAATTTCAATAAACCTTTTTCAAGTTTGTTCTCATATATCAAAGTTGAAAACGGGCGCGGCGCTGCACCATGGCGAGAGACAACAAAGCGTCAGTCCTGTCTAAAATATCCTTTCTTAGACAGACTTTTTATTAGATTTCAAAGAACTTATAGCCAATCAGCATACAGATACATTTCTACGTCAGAGTTTAACCAACAGTGAGACAAAAATTACTACATTTGATTCAGAGATGGCTTTTTTCTAGCTTACACTGTTCACACACCCTTTCCTGCACACAAAGGAAATGGCTAAATTCCACAGGCTAACATCCTATGCAAGTAAAAGACTTGCAGGGTTTGACACTTATAATGGGGGGGGGGTGGATTTCACACTAATGCAAGAAATAAAAACTACCTATCATATTAAAATACCTTTCAGCCTCTCGTATATTTACAATAGTCAATGTTTATACCACAATGTTCCCGATTAGCGGTTTTGGGACTGTCACACACAGGCATCATTTTCTGCGCAGCGCGTCAGATTTTAAACGCAGAATTTGTGGGGGGTTTGCAAGGCAAGACCTCTGTATTTACAATCCCTTATCTGATCTGCTCCGAATGGAAATTTGATCAGAGCGCCCATGTGAACCAAATGGGTTGGGGAGGAGGGTGAGGGGCCAGGTCTTTGTACAGGATGCTCACCCAAATCTCAGAGAATTTCTCCAAGGGCTTAGTTGGAAGAACATCTAAGAACCTTCTGGGACATTTGAAATCTGGAAATACCCATGGAAGTTGCCTACCGCAAGTTAGGTTTACTATGTAAGTCCCATTTTATTTCAAGAACTGTTTTCGCACGTTTTCATTACATTTTTGTACGTCTTGTTTTTATGTGATACTGGCACTGTGTAAAGTTTGTATTTTTGTCTTTTTATACTTAAACTTAAAAACCTAGTACTGCTTTGATCTAGATAATTCATGCTTCTCGAATAGCTTGGTTTAGTATTACTGTAGAATATAACCTTTGGTAGATATATTAGCTGTATATGGTTGGGCTCCTGGATTGGGGTGGTATACAGCTAGTGGGGTTTCGAAAGTGCCCTATTACTTTTGTGGTGGCAGTGTATAGTTGGAAGGGTGTGTACGGTTTAGGGGGGTTAGGTTGGCAAACCTTGGGGCCCTGAGAGTGGGTAGAGTTAGTAAGTCCAGAGGCTTGGAGCTGTAACCCCTTGTACACTCTCCCTCCACACGTGACGACTGGGTTGAGCAGATTTTGATCGTCACAAACTGATGGCAGTGGGTGGGATATCTAGCATTTTAGTGCCAGTGGAGTTGCCTGGAGGGTAAATCGTGGTACTAAAGAAATTACATGCTTTTTGTGTAATTTTCCAAAGACCGTACTCAGTGCCAAGTCACAGACATACAGTGCAAAACAGTTCTTCCCGTCCCTTTCTGTTTTATTTCTCTAATCCTGAAAACAATGGATGCCTTAAAAAAAATCTAATCTAGAAAGATAGAGCCACATGGCAAGAACAAAGAGCAGTTTATCAGAGATCTGCTGGAGGATGAATGCCAAACAGAGCAGGATGCAGGCACAGCAGGGGTTATTGTGGAGTCTGCAATCCCAGGACTGGTATCTCCTGTAGCTGCTAACCCTGTGAGTGCCAAGGACTCTGAGCTGGAAATGGCCCTTAAACGTCTGGGTAGTGCTGACCCCCAGCTGAGACTGCAGCTAATTCTCCAGCATCAGATTGCTGTACGAGAGGCTGCAGAGGGAAAGGCTACGGAAAGAGACAGAAAGGCAGTATGAACTGGAACTGTGTCGCCTGGAGAGGGCCAGTTCTACCATCCAGAGCAGCAATGGTGGAGAAACAAACGCCAACAGACCCCGGCTGGAGCATTTTCCCATGCTCGAGAAAGACACTGACCTGAATGTGTTCCTAAGTGGGTTTGAGAAGGTGTGTCAGAGTACCAGTTGCCCAAGGAGCAGTGGGAGCAGTATTTAAACCCACGCTTGAAAGGAAAGGCCCTGGATGTGTTTGCTTTCCTTCCAGAGGAGAGTGACAAGGACTGACTCCATAAAAAAGGCCCTACTCAAAGGTTTTAATCTAACCCTGGAATTTTATCGTAAAAAGTTCAGGAGCATGCAGCAAGGAACATCGGACAGCTGCACAGAATAATGGCTCCCCTTAAGGATAAATTAGTGAAGGCGGAATTTAAGGGAGATCAGAGTAAAAGATTTTTTGGCACAACCAAATGGGGTACCTTCCCATGTCTCAATTGCTCATGTTGCAACTCCATTATCCATGGAGACTCCTTCGTCCATTCCCACTCAGGACATAAACGTAAAAGTAAGAGGGTACTACACGTGCAATTCTACATATGTAGTATACCTACTAAAATGTCCCTGTGGTTAATATATGTAGGAGAGACCACACAAAAAATAAAGAATCGTATTTTAAAACATAAATCTGATATCAGGACCAAAAAGGTGGAGCTTCCAGTACCATGCCACTTTGTGGAATTCGGTCATGACGTCTCACAGCTGAGATTTCAGGTAGGGGAAGGTATCCCTAAGTTTACCAGAGGGGGGGGGATAGAGAGTAAATCTTGAAAAGGAAAGAACTTTATTGGATTTGCCCTTTAAACTCGATGTCCCCCCCCCCCAAGGTTTAAATCAGGGCTTGACAAAGCCAGAAGCCTGGTAGACTGGCTCCTAGAATTTTACTCCTGGCTCCTAAATTTCCAGTTTATTTTACACCAGTCTTTGGCTTCTAAAAACATCTAGTTGGCTTCAATGTTTTCTTCCGGTCTCCTACATTTAATGTAAATATATCCAGCCCCGGGTTATGTATTTATATATGAGGGTGTGTGTGTCTGCAGTGGGTAAATAGGGTGCCCAATGACAACAGAGCAAAGAAAATAAGTAAACAAATAAAACATTATCACAACTTCACAATGTACAGATGTTAACAACACAAATAATATAATAAGTATATCTATATATCTCTATCTATATCAGGGCGGCCAATCTAATATTAGAAGCAACGGTCTACACTTCTAGGCTCAAAAAAGTAGCCAAAAGACCACATACACAAAAAATACCTAACAGCAAAAAGCACCAGGTAACAAAGTGATAAATAAATAGAAGCAGCTAAAATCATAATTTGGGTCAGTACAAACCAACTCCCAGATGAAGAGGCAAGGTTCCCAACATTTCGGCGAGGATTTTATCAAGGTATACCTTGATAAAGGCGAATCCTCGCCAAAACGTTAGCTCCTAACTTTTGTAGCTGGGTCCTAGATTCAAAGCAAATTTGTCAAGTTCTGGTTTAAATAGAGAGGTGGATTATGCACGCTTTCTATAATACAGGTCACAACAATTGGGGATTATGGAATCCTGCTTCGTCGTAGCTATTTAGGTCTTCAATGGTGGGAATGGGTTAATTTAAGTGTCATGGGAATAATTAAGCTGATTTTGCATTTAATAAATTTGATTGATAAAAGTGTATTAATCTACAATTGACACCATTGGAGACATGGTAGCAACATTGGTTTTAATGGCAATGCTTGTGCTGTGGACACAATCATTGCAAACTGTTGCTACAATGATGAATCCATGTATAACACTGCTGTTTTTTTTAATACTTTATATAGATTCAGGTACAGAACAGTACTTTAGACAAAGAATGTCAGCAGCCACAACAGCTTCCACCCCAAACACCAAAGGCAATATGACAGGAACGAGAAAACAATGCCTCACTCTCTTTCAGGATTCATAAATTCTTGTAAAACAGTAGGGCGGGAGGAGGTCAGCAAAGGGGGAGTCACTAAGGAGTGGGTCAAAAACCTGGTAGTGAGCTCAAAATCAGTGAGTAAGTTAAAACGAGTGGCGTCAGGTAGACTGAGCATAAAGTCGTGCCAAAGATCAGAAAAAATCTTAACTCTGGCCTCTCTGTCTAATTTGGCCTGCACCCAGTAATGTTGAAATATGGCATAGAGACGGGAATAGAACATACCAAAAGTTGGGGTGGTAGGGAATATCCAGTGTCCCAGAATAGCCTTTTTGGCAACGGCTGAGAGAAGACCCAGTAGGTTCTTCTTCACACTGGGCATAGTACGTGCTTCCGTATAAGTAAGGATATTAAATAGAGCCCAGTCTGGAGAAGAGGGCAACCGGAGTTTTAGGACACGAGTCTCAAATCATCGAATTGTATCCCAGAAGAGAGCAATTACCGGGCAGGACCATAGACAGTGGAACAAATTTGCATTGGTGTGAAGGCATTTTAAACAATGGCTCGAACTCTGCTGTGTAATACGGGACAGTCGATCCGGGGCTATGTATGCACCATGCAGTAGCTTATATAACATTTCCCAGTATTGTGCTGACAGGATCTGTTTGCACGATTTGGTTGTGGCATTTATGAGAGAGAAGGGCGATTGGGATGGGAGGTGTATGCACCAGGCGGCCAGACCCGTGGTGGCCAATGACCAATCAAATTGCGGTCTGATAAGCGCTCAAAAGGCTGCTACGGTTGGGGTCAAAAGCATTACTTTATCCAATGGGTTAAGAAAGTCCACCGCCCGCAAGTCTGACACTTGGGACGAGACGAAAGCCGATAGCTGGAGGTAGAAAACCTGATGTATGAACACTGGGCTTATCAATCCACTTAAATTGTCATAGGAGGGAAATTTGTGGGAGGATTGGAGTAAGAGATGTCTAAATTGTGTGTAGCCCTTACTCGCCATTATCCGAAAAACCGGAGCCAACACACCATTTTGAAAAGCAAGGTTATTGAGCCATGATTGAAAAACCGAGGACTTGTAGGACAAACCCAGCGCTTTGCGAGCTTTACACCAAGCATACCTCCCTACCATTAGCAATGAATTTGCTTCACCTCCCCCCCCCTCCGCGCTGCCCCTTCCCTTAAAATCAAAGCTGACAGCGATAGCTGGCTGGCCATAGCGCGATCAAGGGCACAGTCCGTGAATCTGGTGGAGTCAGTGAGCCAATCTGCCGCTAGGCGATATAATGCCGCCACATTATAAGAGTGGATGTCGGGAAAATTCAGACCCCCTTGGTTATATGGAAGTTGGAGCTTGTGGAGTACCATCCTCGGTCTCCCACCTCCCAAATAAATCTAGAAAACAATTATTGTGTAAGCGAAACATCCCGGCTCTGAAGCAAGATAGGTAGCATTTGGAGGGGATACAATATGCGAGGGAAAGCGACCATTTTAATTAAATTACATCTGCCCACGTAGGAGAGAGGCAATTTATCCCAGGAAGCCAGCAGGTCCATCAAGCTATTTAGGAGGGGGGGAACATTTATCCTGTAAAGATTTGCGGTGTCAATGGGAAGGGATACTCCCAAGTAGGTGAACGAGCGGTCCCGGCTCCACCGGAAGGGAAAGGAGCCTGGTGGGAAATCCACCACTCCAGTACCCAAACAAAATGCCACTGTTTTTCATAGTTAATCATAAAGCCGGATGCCTCACAAAAAGCCTCCAAGTATTCCAGCAAAGTCGGGACAGCCCGGTTTGGTTGAGAAAGGAAAATAAGCAAGTCATCGGCAAAAGCCACCACTCTAACCTCGCGGGAGCCCACACCTATAACCTGAAGGTGTGTTAACAATACCCGAAGTAGAGGTTTAATGGCCAGATTAAATAGTAAGGGGGATAGGGGACAACCCTGACGTGTGCCCCTTCCTAGTGTAAAAGGTCTGGAATTAAGTCTGTTGGTCGTCACCATCGCTGAAGGGGAATCATAGAGTGCTTTGAAGAGGTTTTGAAATGCGAGGCCAAAAAAAAGGTATTTTAGTAGGCGTAGCAGATAGGACCAGGAGACCCTATCGAAGGCCTTATCGGCATCGCAGCTTAGTGCAATAGCGGGCGAGTCTGGGCAGTTGGCCGCTGACCACAAGGCTGTCAAGGCACATCGGACATTAAGGGTGGAGTGGCGGCCAGTGAGAAAGCCCGTTTGGGCCGGGGAGATAAAAGTTGCCAAAGGCACCTGAAGGCGCCGTGCCATAATACCCGATAAGAGTTTTAAGTCAATATTTAGCAGCGAAATCGGGGGGTCCTTATTAGGTTTGGAGAGGACTATGATCCTGGAGGCATTAAAAGATGGTGGCGGGGCTTCCCCCCGTAAAATATTGTTGTAAAGGGTGTGGAGATGGGGGACCAGGTGACCACTCAGCGATTTATAGAAATCCGCTGAGAAACCGTCGGGGCCCGGGGTTTTGTGAGAAGGAAGACGAGATATGGCACTTCGAATCTCCTCCAGGCGGATCGGGGCATTTAGTGCTTCCTTCACCTCCGGGCTCAGTTCCGGTAAGCCCGCCTTCACGAAGAACCTCACCTACGGTTTCCAATCGTCCATCTCTGCCCTGTAGATGTCTGCAAAATAGGATCTGAAATAGCCATTAATGCTAGAGGGATCACTCAATAGGCTACCCGACACCGTTCTTATCTGGACAATAGGAGGAATAGTAGGTCGGTATGATTTAAGCAAATTGGCCAGGAGTTTACCCTGCCTATTACCCCATCTGAAAAGGCGATTCCGTTGAAGGGACCAAAAGTATCTGGCTTCCACAATTGCGGAGTAACTTTGTTTACAAATTTTATAGGTTTCCGCCGATTGGGGTGAGGGGTGGGAGAGATGAGACCTGTATGCCTGCACTAGGGAGGAATGGGCCGCCTGCAGATTTTGGCTAGTTTCTTTACGCTTACGCGATACATATTCAATGATACAGCCTCTCATGACAGGTTTATCCGCTTCCCAAAACAAATTCACATCATCCACGTGTTCAATGTTGTTATCTAGATAATTATTCCAACACATTTCTAGGTGAGCTCGGGAACTCACTCGATTGCACGAGTGTATCGGGGAAACGCCAATTAAACGACTTAAGAAAGGGGGTACCCAACCGCAGGTCCACAGATACCGCCACATGATCTGAAATATGGCTCATGCCTATCGATGCGTCCGACAGGGAGTGTTGTAGGGATCCGGACAATAAAATGAGATCAATCCGAGAGAACAAATCATGGGGATGTGAGTAAAATGAAAAATCCCGCCCGACCGGATTCAGGAAGCGCCAAGCGTCTACCAAGGCCAGGTGTGTTTTTAAGAAAGTAGGGCCTTCAGTTGCCTGTCTCGGGGAGGGGGCAAGGCGAGGACCTGAGCGGTCAAGGATCAGGTCTAAGACTGCGTTATAGTCACCCCCCAAGATGCAATGGTCATAGTCATACTCCAGAAGATTAGCATAAAGGTCTGAATAAAATTGGAGGTGTGGCCATTGCGGAGCATATATATTAACCACTAGATGTTTCACCCCCTGCAAGGACAACAGCAAAATTGAGTACCTACCCTCCAAGTTGCTAACCTCCTCCAGGACCACCCAGGGGAGGGACTTACTGAATAAAATAGCAGTGCCTTGTTTTTTGTTAGTGTAGGGGGCAGAAGTTTGAAAGGGGAGCCATGGAGCGGTCAGACGATTAGTTGCAGAGGCCCAATGGGTTTCTTGTAATAGAATTATGTTGGGTTTAAGTTTATGCAGATGAGATAACACTTTCTTTCGCTTAATGGGCGAGTTCAGGCCCTCTACGTTCCATGAAACAATCCGAAACTCAGTCTTGCAAGAGGGCATATTTTCTGTCATACGTTACGGGGATAAAGGGAGGGCAGACGTCGTACGTCATTACAGGAAGAGTGAGGCAGCGCCTCTAGGATAGAAGGGAGTGGGACCGTCCCAGCTGCGGCCCCCCACCCAGTCAATCTTAAATCGATATCACATTGCCTACCTGAATCTACATTTTCCAAACATTTTTTAGGACCCAAATAACAAAAAAACACAATAAACATGAAACAGCAAATTGTAGCAATAACAAGGTATTTTCGCATGGAAAAAATGGAGACACGTAGAGGCCAGAAGATGTGCAATGGTATTAGGTCTGCAGCACGCTAGTTCGGAGCTGTAAAGGTGAGGAGCATATAGTAATGATGCCCCAGAAGATCTCTGGGACTGAAAGTCACCCCAGAAGTTAACTGGGACTTAGAAAAATTCTCAAAAATTATTTTTACTGTTATAAAAGGTGATTTGACACTGTAATATAAGGAAAGGTGCCCCAGGAGAGCCCTGGGACTAAGAAAAATTGAAAATCAGATCATTAGGTAAAGGACGCCCCCTAATCAAAGGGGACAGAAAAATTTGCAGCAAGAGCTATTGTCAGGGATCTGTACCTGTATGTGTGCAGGAACCTGCCCTGCATGTGTGCATACAGGAAAAGTGCTGCCTCAGTCCTATCCAGCACCTATATGGGTTAATCCCCAGTGAAACAGTTAAGCACAAACACACACTACACCCCCTGTCTAATAAAAGAGAATCCTTCCCCTGTGCAACTTGGCTTTTCATTACAAGTCAATCCATTGTACTATACAGACCTGCTCTATACTCCTATTGATAAACCGTGTACCAGACCCTGATTTACCCACCGACCTTGCCTCCTTGCTACCCGCCTATTCGACCCTCGGACTGTCCAGACCATTCTACCTAGTCATCCCATTTGTACTGCGCTATGGACTGCTACCAACCAGCCTATTCTAAGGTACAGTCAGAATATTCCTGCCTAAAGGGCTCTAATCACCCGAATATGGGTCCCACCACGGTGTATGCCAGGTGCCACCCTGACAGCTATTCTGGAAACAGTTAATATTTAGAGCACAAATATCTCCACAGTTGTGCAAAAACCATAAATAATCCGTCGTAGAATCAATGCCTCCACAGCAGTAAGTTCTGAGCCACAATAAACAGATTTGCTGTAACCAAGAAGGCCCCAGAGGGAACATGACTCCTCTCCGTTGCGTTCAGTAGTTGCCGGGGGACGTGACTCTGCCACGCAGCCCCGGCAAGATCTTCGCCCAAGGTGTAAGGAGGGCACTATACCTGCTTTCAGGCGGAGAGGTAGTAGCCAATGAGGACAGGTTTCCAGCCCAACAATTCAGTTTGTTGCAGTCAGCCACCCAGTCGGCGCCCGAACCACCTCGCGGCTCCAGCAAGATGGCGGAGCCTCGCGTCTTTCGCAGGTCTGCTTCCAGCAAGGCACTCAGCCGCACCTCCGTTAGGGTCCAATTCTAGCGATCATCCGCTCGATGGTCAAAGTAAGCTTACAAAACCGGGGTCTCCGGAAAGGGGGAAAACTGAGGTTCCGGAGGTCCTGCCTGGAATAGGCTGGGACAGGCGGCCTATTTGCGGCCTGGTGACTCTGGGGCTGTTGTTGCTGCGAGACCGAGTCCAGCCGGAAAGTAACAAAATCGGGTGCAGCGAAGATTAAAAGAGCTCCTGCAAGCAGCGATGATGTCAATAATATCAAAAATCTGCTCTGCAGAGAGGTGATTGCTAGCTCTGCACGGAGCTCGAAGTAAAAGCGCCCATGCACTTGGTCCGCCTCCCGGAAGTCACCTACACTGCTGTTTTTAATGATGGTTAATTACTTATAATGTATTTAAGAAGGTGTGGAGATATGTTTAGTAGATTTGACAAAGACCTGGTTGCAGGTCGAAACGTTGTTCTGCTATGCTGATGGAATAAAACCAGAATTTAATGCCATATGCTGTAATATTTTTTTCTCGATTTCGTGCTATGTCCTTGGCGTGAGGACTTTCCAGCGGCAGCTCAAAGGTGGGTGGTAGCAACCTGAATTGAACTTTAGCTGCACAGAATATGCTGGGCAGCTCAGAACCACTGTCAGGCTTTACCCGTCCGGCAGGGGGTCCCGGTGCGCTGGGCATCGTGGCGGCGGACCTATGGTGTGGCGGCTTCGGCAAGCGGCGCCGGGTAGTGGTCGGCCGTGCGGTGCTTGTTGCGATCTGGCTCTGGTGGGAGGTCTGGTCCGGGCTCCTTTCCTGGCTGGTCCTGGCAGGGGGATGCGGCGCACGATGAGGACGCCGAACATGGCTGCCGCCATGTGATCCTGGCATGGGGGCGTGGCCTCCCACAGGGGCCTGGCGGTTGCTAGGGGGAGGCATTGCGTCTCCGGGGGGTGCGTCCTCTGTCTGGGTTTGCTAGGGGGAGCCAGGGTATCCAGGCTATCCCTTGACCTAAGAGGGGGCATGACTGGAGGCTGGAGACCTTTCTGCAGGGGGTGTGTGTGCTGGCCAGGGCTCTCTATTTAAACCCACTGTTCCAAGGAGAGGACATCTGATTGTCTTTTCCTGGTTTCCAGTTTCCTCCTGGTATTGAATGCATTGTACCGGTGGTTTTCCTGCTTTTGTTGCCTTGAACATCCTGGTCCGTCTGAAGATCTTCTTATTAAATGGCTATTACGCATCCTGGTCTCCTCATCTGTGGATCATGACAGAACAATCAGATCAGACATTGGAGACCGCGGATATGACCGCGTCTATCATTGCTTTATCCTGTCAAGCGGGGGCTCTGGCGCAGACTGTTCAGAACTAGGGATGAGCCGAAGGCCCCCGTGTTCGGTTCGCATTCGAACTCGAACAATTTCAAAAGTTCGAGTCCGAACTCAATGTAAGTCAATGGGACCCGAATGTTCGATTTTTAGAGTGCCCTCCAAGAGGGCATATATGCTAGATATTTGCCATAAAAGGTGTATGGGGGTCCGGGTAGTGCCCTGGGGGACAGGAAACAAGGACAAAAAGTTAAAAAAAAAGTTTTTAAAGGAACAGTGATTTTTCCATGAAATAAAGGTTAAGAATAAAAACAAAAAATTCCTTCAAATATCGTGCCTAGGAGGTCCCCATAACCTGCCCGTGAAGTGGCAGATTTCTAGGATGTATAGAAATATTTAAAAACAAAAAAATTACATTTCAAATGACGGTAAATGTTTTTCCTTTAATCTATTCATAAACAACTGCTTGGGGCGGCAGCCTGTATGAAAAGAGGAGACGTTTTAGGACACACAGAACAAGTTTAGTGATTGTTTTTGGCTAAATTATGGTGAAACTTATGCAGGCTTTGGATGAAAGTAACAATAGGTGCTTTAAACCTGGGCCTTTAGTGTCGGCAACAGTGCCGTCACACCGTAACCCCTCTGTGGTATTGTGGAAGAGTGCAGGGTTGGACCCTGCGGTCAAATATTAAAATGATATGAATCTGGTACAGGCGTCAGTGCACCCAAATATTTTGCCTTTGGTGGCAGCAAGTGCCTTCACACCGTAACCCCTCTGTGGTATTGTGGAAGAGTGCAGGGGTGGACCCTGCCGTCAAATATTACAATGATATAAATCTGGTACACGTGTCAGTGGCAGTGCACCCAAATATTACTGCGCTATAGTGTATGGCAGGATGGAAGCGCACCAGCATTAACAAGCAGCGGAATATACCAGACAGGGGCACAGAGCGAGAGTAGTTGTTATAACAAAACCAGCTCAACAACGTTTAAGCACTAGTACTGTGCTACTGTATATGGTGAGAATTGGCGCACACCAGTCCCGGCGGCTCTGCGTCATCACGCCGCGCCCTGCCCCTGATCACTCACAGCTGTGCCGGGTGCCGCCGGAGCTCCTGGCATTCGGCCAGCTGGTGGCACTATTTGTCCGGGGCCCCCCCGATCGCCACCTGGGGCCCTGGATGTCACAATGCTGTAAAACGTCCTACGTTCAAAGAAGTACAGGAGCTTCTTTGGGGCGTATTGCAGCGTGTTCACTCTGCAGTCTATGGCCGTGAACGCGCTGCAATGCGAGTTCTCATGTTTTTTACGTTTGCGCAATACGCTCGTTAAAAACGCGCGTATTGCACGCGTAAAACAAACGCAGGTGTGAACCCAGCCTTACAGTATAATTAATGCAGCATATGATTCCGCACACTGCCGGGCAGCACCTCTACAGTTTGTGGATCCAGGAATCAGGTGAAAAACAAAAGTTTTATTTTATGTTGCTGGGGACATTTAAAAATGTCCTCGGATTTAATTTTTTCTAAAAATGTGTCGCCTTACCTTAGCCTGGTGGTCAGTGGGGGCTCCCTGGATCCTGGTTGTGGGGAAGGGGGGTCTGCTGTGGCTCCCTCCCTGGAGTCCCTGCGCCACCTCCCTGGAGTCCCTGAGTCACAGCTCTGTCATCCTGCGGCCTCATGCTCCTCAAGGGGTCCTTGGGAGGGAGGCTCCGGCGGGCTGCCCTCTACAGTGCCTGATTAGAGGGCCTCGTCTGCCTGATGTTTTAGCAACAAGAATGTTTTATCCCATAGGCTTCAATGTTAAAAATATTCCCGTTTTAATTCAATATCTAATAAACCATTGCTTATAATATTCTGCAGTAAAGAGTCTCTTTATTAGATTTTTTTAGGATTTTTAAGCATTTTTTTAAAAACAAAATAAAAAAAAATGTTTTAGAACTTTTGGTGAACATCCCAAAAAGTTCGAAATTCGCAAACTTTCGAACGGCCAATGTTCGAATCGAACTCCGAACCGAACAGCTCATCCCTATTCAGGACCTCCAAGCCAGCAATGCTATGTTGTTAACACAGATTCGTCCTTCTCGTATGCAGCCTGTTGGTGACTTGGTTCCTTCCCCGCATCCTTCACTGCCTTTGAATCCAGGGGTCAAGATGGAGCAGCCGCTCCTGATGCTGTTGTTCCATTGCCTGATAAGTTTACTGGGGATAAAAAGAAATATTGTGCTTTTGTGTTGAACTGTCAAATCCTCTTTGCATTGAAGCCACATATGTACAGTACAGAATTCGCCAAGGTACATACTGCTTTCTCTTTGTTATCTGATGAACCGCAGGAATGGGCTCACCATCTTATAAGAACAAATAGCCGAGCCCTTGCTTCTTGGGGATCGTTTATTTCTGCAATGGACTCTTTGTATGAGGATCCCTTTTGTCAGGAAGCAGCTAAGCGTGATTTTCATCAGTTACGTCAAGGTAAAAGACCGGTGGAAGACTATATACTGGATTTTAAGCGGATTGCAGTGGAAACTGGATGGAACGAATTGGCTCTTATTAGTCAGTTTCGTTGGGGCCTTGCTGACTCATTAAAAGATGAACTGGCACGTGTGGGGGTTCCTCCATCCTTGGAACAATTGTTTTGATTTCTGTACCTCGTGGATCGCAGGCTTCGTGATAGGCGACAAGAAAGGGTAGCTCTAGTATAGTATAGTTGCCAGCCCCTAGTAATCAGTCCACCGCTATGGTACCATATAATCCCCCAGTTACAAGTGATGAACCTATGCAAATAGGGGCTGTGAATCGCAGGTTGCCACCGGAAGAGATGAAACAACCGTTTGTGCCTCTATTGTGGTTTTCCAGACCATCAAGTAAGGAGCTGCCCAGAGAAAAATCGTAGAAGAGGTAAGATTTGCCTTACCGCTATTGAAGGTGATGCAATTGTTCCTTCTTCTCATCTGTCGATCCCTGCTTCCCTACAGTGGAATGAAAGAAGTGTTCCTGTATTGGCAACAGGGCTGGACTGGCCCAAAAATTCAGCCATGGACTTCATCCAGACAGGCCCACTTTAATTATGCAAACACGCACAAAAATAGTATATAAACCAATTGGATCGCTAAACAAGTCGATCTACAGATACTGGAGTTGCTGCACAGCGATTGGGTAAAGCAACGCAGTGGCACTGAGTGAGGTTGAGTGCGCACCATGTCTTAAGGTGAGGTGGATGCACAGCAGGACTCACCAGCACGGTGGCCCCAATAAGAGACTGCGGCAGACTGCTCTGTTTTACAGACGTGAGGAATTTCCCACCTCACCTATTAAGGGCAGTCGAGCCGCACGGTAAACAGCATTCACACCGGCCCACTGGGAATCTCCCTGTAGTCCCTATGGCCAGTACATGCCTGATTGGCAATGATTGACTCCGGGGCAAGTGGTTGTTTCATTGATGCTGAATATATTGCTGCTTTATGTATTCCTAAAATAAAGAAAGAAATACCTGTGAGCATACAATTGCTTGATGGATCTCCATTGTGTTCTGGGCCGGTGTAATGAAAAATCTATTTAAAATAAAGGTAATACCAGCCGATAGCGTGAGAACTTGAGTAGCGAGTGACGACACAAACACAGAGATGGTTATAAAGGATTTACTTAATAATAAATAGGATAAACAGAAAAATAAAGCATTAAAAACATGTAGCGCTCACTCCCGGAGGAGCCGCTGAATTTGAACCTCGGGTCAGTCTCCCCGCACTAGTGAATAAATATACTCCAGCACCGCTGTGGATTTGATAAATTATATAGTTTACTGAATACACTGGCATATAAAGAGTAACACGGTATACGTATATATATTTACAGTAGTTCGTAATGCGAGAAACGCGTAGCGGAAAAGGAAAAAAGGAATTTTAACCCCTTCGTGGTTGGAGTGTGAGTCCCGTACAGGCTATGTCCCAAGAAATGTAAGTGTAGGTGTGTATTGGTACCCGGGTACAATATTCAACTGGCCAGTGAATTATTTATGAGGTATCTTCGACTAGTCACGTTGGGGCCCTGTAGGTTTTGAGAAAACTGCAGCGTGCTTTAGTACTTTACAGTGGCCGGGAAGGCCTCTCACCCATCCGCCAGATACTCTGCACTCTGCTCGACCCAGGACGTCTCTCCGCTCGATTTTGACTGGGATTCTCTGTGTCACCGGATCCGCTGTCTTGCTTGTCTGTATCTGCCACAAGATGTCTAGCTCACCGCCTGCACTCCCTGTTAGATCGTCTGTGGTCTCCTAACTCGGGGTCCTTCAGCTTACTCTGTATCTGTGTAGGGTTACTAGCGGTGGATCACTGGGTCTTCGTCCAATGAGAAGGGAAAACCGATCTCCAGCTCTGCTAGGCCGCACCTGCGCTCTGGCCTGGTCACGATCACTATCTCCTGCACTTGCGTCTTGCTCCTCTCACCTCTCTGCGCGCTCTGACGGCTCTCTCCACGAGGCTGCGGATGTGGCCTCTCTTTCCCCACCCACTTCCTGTTCCCGCCCGCAAAGCATGCTGGAAAATATAGTCCCAATGTCTTACATTGCGCTTGTCTCCCTCTGGTTGCCAAAAACAAGTACTACCACCACCACAGTGAATTAAAACCAGCGCTACACTCTCCCCCTCCTAGAACTCTTGGGTCTCTCCAAGGAGGTATAACAGTTGCATTACATTTCAACATACATTAGGCAACATATACAGGCTCAGCAGCAAGCATACAATGGGTTAGATACACTTCCTCCAGTTGACTCATGCTTTTGACTACCTCAGCTAACATAGCAGACACTTCGGGCAACCTTCGCACTGTGGTGACGGCCTCTTCAGTGCTATGTCCTGGTGAGTCGTAGGTGAGTCTCTGGGGCGGTCGAATAGAGCATTTTGGTTTTGGCTCAATCAGTTCCTCTTCAGGTGGAAGTACTATAGGTGCGGGTTCAGTTCTTCTTTCCACAACTGGAACAGACATCTCTTCGGAGTATGATCCTTCCAGTGAAGGCATAGAACTGTAGTCATAAGACTCGGCTTCAGAAACTACAGGGATTTCAATAGTCTCGGGGACTTCTAACTGAAATTCAGGAGCCTCAGGCCTCAAATTACTTTCCCACCGTTCAGGAACTGGAATGACCTCTTCAGGCTCTGGGGAGCGCATCCAATCCAGACAAAAACTTTCTTCCTCACTGTCCCTCTCACTCTCCTCGGTAGCCCGGGTCTGTTGAGACCGAGTAACGGGATTCAAACGTGGAGCAGGCGGGTTCGGCAGAGAAAGTTCGTCCCCAACTGGTATCCTCACAGCCTCTCTCAAAGGTAATAAATGATTCCGGTGCCAGTTTTTAAGAGGCCCAGCCTTTCCATCCAGCCGGATTTGGTACACTGGCAGACCCGGCAGTTGCTTGCAGACAATGTAGACCTGAGAACTCCATCTATCCGCTAACTTGTGCCTTGCAGCAGCACCCAAGTTCTTCAACAAAACCCTATCACCGGGTTGTAGATCCTGTATCCGAACTTTCAAGTCATAGTTCCGTTTATTCCTTTTGTTCCCTGTTTCCTGAGGTCAAACGGGCCTGTTCAAACGCAGAGGCCAAGTTCTTTCAAAGTCTATCCACATAATTTCTATGAGAAGCTATTGACGTCTGATCCAGAGATAGCCTAAACGCCAAATCAACCGGCAGTCGAGCTTCTCTTCCGAACATAAGACGGTACGGTGAGTATCCAGTAGCGTCACTCTCCGTACTGTTATATGCATGTACCAACGTAGCTATGTGACGACTCCAGCTCTGCTTCTCTCTGTTTGACAGTGTCCCCAGCATATTTAGCAGCGTGCGATTGAACCTTTCGGGTTGAGCATCACCTTGAGGGTGATATGGTGTAGTTCGGGTCTTCTGAATTCCCAGCAGTTCCAGTAATTGCCCAACAAGCCGGCTTTCAAAGTCTCTACCCTGATCAGAGTGTATTCTCCTTGGTAGGCCATAGTGAACAAAGAACTTTTCCATCAGAACCTTCGCCACCGTAGGGGCACGTTGGTCTTTCGTAGAAAAGGCTTGGGCGTAACATGTGAAATGATCAGTCACTACTAGAATATTTCCCTGCCCACTAGCATCCGGCTCTAAGCACAGGAAATCAATGCACACCAAATCCATGGGTCCTTGACTTTGCAGATGGCTCATTGGAGCGGTTCGGGTCGGTAGGGTCTTCTTTTGGATACACCTCAGACATGAATGGCAGTAACTTTCCACTTCAGCTCTCATGCAAAGCCAATAGAATCTGTCTCGCACCAGCTTAAAAGTCCTTTCTGCGCCCAAATGTCCATGTTCATCATGTAGCGATCGCAGTACACTCTCTCTATGTTTAGTGGGAAGGAACAACTGTTGGGTCTCTTCAGCATTGGTTGAGGGGCCCCTTCGGTAGACCACCCCATCCAACATCTTCAACCGTTCCCACTCTTTGTAGACCAATCTGGCTCCATCTGGGGAATTGGTCAGCAGAATTTCCCGTTGGTTCGCAGTTAGGGCCTTTACGGTTAACGCAATTAAAGGGTCTCTAGCCTGATCAGCTCTCAGGTCCTGTTTTGAAAAAGTAGGCAGACTTTCATCCCTCAACTGCGTAGGGTTGCAGTAGAACTCCGGAACAGCCGCAGCCATGACTCCTATGGCTTCCGCTTCAATCCCTCCCTTGACCCGGCGCTCTGCTCCTTGACACAAAGCTTGTACCCCGTCTGGAGTTAACGGAGTCCATTCTGTAGTGTAGGGTCTTCTCGACAAAGCATCAGCATCTCGATTATTCACCCCAGGGCGATACTTCAGGCTGAACCGAAACCCTGACAGAGCGGCCAGCCACCGATGTCCCGTTGCGTCCAGCTTCGCAGTGGTAAGGATGTAGGTAAGAGGATTGTTATCCGTCTTTATCACAAACTCGGCTCCATACAGATAGTCCTTTAGCTTGTCTACCAACGCTCACTTCAAGGCTAGGAACTCCAACTTGTGGGTAGGATAGTTCTTTTCAGAAGGAGTAAGGCTCCGGCTCACATACGCTACAGGCCTCAGCAATCCACCATACCCTTGGTACAGGACTCCTCCTAGACCTTCTCTGCTGGCATCCACATGTAGTTCGTACGGCTTGTGAGGGTCTGCATATGCCAAGACAGGAGCTCGAGTTAAACTCTCTTTCAGCTTCAAGAAAGCACCTTCGCATTGACTAGTCCATTCTCCCTGGATAGACTCTCGAGCTTTCCTTGGCCCTGGAGCCGACGGACGTCGGTCAGAGGCCTTATGGCCTTCTTCTGTAGGAGCTTGTTCAGTGGTTGAGCTATTTTGGCAAATCCTCCTACAAATCTTCGATAATAGGAGCAGAACCCCAAGAAAGATCTAAGTTCAGTAACGTTTCGGGGTCTAGGCCAGGAAGCTACAGCCTCCAACTTCCGAAGATCTGTCGAAACGCCTTCTGCTGAGACCACATGTCCCAAATAAGTAACAGACGGTAAACAGAATTGACATTTCTCCAGAGACAGTTTCAATCCCTCTTCATGGAGCCTCTTCAAGACCTTTTCCAACCGTTGTTCATGTTCTTCCAGAGTCTTCCCGAACACAATTAGGTCATCCAGATACACTAATACTTTGATCAGGTTCATGTCCCCGACTGTCTTCTCCATTAACCGTTGGAACGTGGCTGGAGCCCCCATAAGGCTTTGAGGCATTCTGTTGAACTCAAAGAACCCCAATGGGCAGATGAACACAGTCTTCTCTTTGTCTTCAGGATGCATTGGTGTCTGGTGATACCCACTTCGCAGGTCTAGTACACTAAACCATTTTGCTCCAGACAAACACTGTAAGGCATCTTCTATCCGAGAAGTTGCATATTGATCAGGAATGGTTCTCCGATTCAGCATGTGATAGTCTATGCATAGATGGACAGAACCATTCTTCTTCCGGACCATTACTATTGGAGATGCATATGGGCTCCTGGACTCTTGAATCACCTTGGTTCTTTGCAGTTCATTCAGCTGTTCTCATAGATCATCTAAGTCTCCCAGCGAAACTCGTCTTGACTTTTCACGAAACAGCTTGTCTTCTTGTAATTGAATGCGGTGCTCAGTACTTTTAGCTAGGCCCACGTCGAACTCATCTTTCGAGAACAAGTCCCTCCACTTTAGGACCTGGGACTGAAGACGTTTCTTCCATTCAGGTGAGATGGGAGCGTCCTTGGGGTAGAATCTTTCATCTGGAATCTCTTTATCCACTCCCCCTCCTAAATCGGTAGGAGAGAGAGGCGTAGCAGACGCTACTTGCCCGATAGGCATTCGTGCTTTTAGGACTACTGGAGAATCAGACACATTACACACACTGACTGAGACTCGTCCTCGTGTTCTTTTCAAAGCTTTAGTGGAGATTATTTCAGGGATTACTTCTACTCCGGCGTCACTCCCATGATTAAAATCGGTTTCCAGTACCACATAGGCGCCTGGTTGCGATCCGTTCAACTTGACTGAAGCCCGAAAACTCGTTACTTCTCCTGATTGCAGAACCTTCTCTGTTCCTTCCAATCTCCACAGGCGCCCCACTTCAGCAGGTGCCTTCTGTTCTTCGACCATTCTCTGATAGACTGGACGTAACATTGGGTGTACTCCTTTAGTAGAACCTTCTTCCAGTACTATAGGAGTCAGGAGACGTCGCACCAAATTAGTATTCGTCCCCACTATCATGGAACTCCTGTTTGCCCCTGAAGGCCGAGGACACACAATGGCCAATGCATCACAACCTTCGGACTGTCCGATGACTTCGGATCCGATCTCCAACTTCACCTGTAGATACCCGTCATAGGGGAGTTTCTCAGTTCCGATACCCCAGATTTCCAGATCCTTCAATTTCTGTAGAGGTATGTGCTTCAAGTGTTTCTCATAGAAGTCTCGGTAGATCAATGTCACTTGAGCCCCTGAGTCCAACAGAGCTTTAGTGTAGACTCCCTCCACTTGGATTGGCACAATAGGGGAAGGACCTATCAGCTGGTCAGGAAACTTGGTGGTAGTAACAGGAAATTTAGACCCAGTTTGTTGTACCATGGCCTTCTTCTTGGCCCGTGTAGGTTTTGGGTGTGCATTGCTTCCCCATGACGTAGGACCGGATGCTAAGGGAGTGACTCTTTCAGTCCTGTCAGGCTCGGCAGATGGTCAGACTTTGGGCCCTCTTAGTCCTGGCTTTATTTTTGGACTGGGTTTCAGCCTTCGGGCACCTAGGTTGCTCCTTCACTTGTGCCCTCTGGCGTTTCCCGCCGGCGAGGTAGATAACAGCCCTTCCAAGGCTTTCAAGAACTCTTCTACTCTATTTCATTCAGGCTTTTGGCTTTTGCATTGTGCGCGGAAATGGCCCATTTCCCCGCAACTGAAACATCTCTTCTTTGAAGACGGAGATGCATTCACTTGCTGTGATTCGGTTGAAGGACCCTGGCCAGATGCCACAGCAACTCCAGTTGTCTGCATGTCTGTAAGGAACTTCTGCATCTCGGTCTGTGTCTCTGTCACCTTCAACAATACTCGGCACAGTTCCGCGTGCGCCTGTTGCAATTCAGCTTGAGCTTCTTGTACCTTCTTAAGTTTTGTGCAACTCACCATGTGCAGAGAGGTTTAATTCTTTTGCAGCCTTCTCTGTGGATTTAAAAGTGATTGGATGCTCTTGTTGGTCCACTTCAAATCCATAGGTGTCTAACGAGTCACTTTCAGGCTGCAAGCATTCGTTATGCCTCACAGGTTGCGCGTAAGCTCTTTCTCCTCTCCTGAAGGATTTTTCTTCCAGTAAAGCCTCTTCCTCTCTGACAGCTCGGATCAGTTCCAGGTACTTCAATTCTCGATTACCTTCCCTGCTTCTCAGCTGTAGCATCACCGGATCTAGAGGTTGAGCGCCCCTCAGGATCTGCTGTATTCGGATCTTATCTACTTCGGCCGGTTCGGCCCCTTTCTTGAGGAGTATCTGGTGCAGAATCTTATCTAGGCGCCTCATATATTCGGTCATTCTCTCACCTTTTCGCTGGTAGGTGTGTTCATACTGATACACGAGCTCTGCAGCCTTTTCCATTCGCCCAAAGACTTCCTCCAGAACATTTAGATAATCTAAAGCAGTGCAGTCTTGCTTACTCAATTTTAGGTTTCTTATAGTCTCTGACGTAGGTCCCTTTAAGCTCTCAGTAATCCTTTGCTTTTTCAGCGCTTCAGGGACGTCCCACTCATCCAGAGCCTGCATCGCCTGTTCCACCCATTCTTCGAAGGTTTCTTCTCCCACCGGAGTTGGTACGTTTCCTGTAAAATTTCTCAACCGTCGATAACCAAAGTTAGTGTGCGGAGGACTTGTTCTTTGACATTTAGCCAGCAAATCTCCAATAGCCACTATAAATTCAGGCCCGATCATGGCCAGCGGACTGGGCGCGGGAACACTCGCGGATTCGCCACGTGGCGCACTTGGCTGAATCAGTTGGACTTCCACCTCATCGGTCAGCTTCATGCTCGCACCCTGAAAACACACTGGAACACCCTTTCTCCACTCAAAAAGAACATACGTGTGAGAGGTATCTGGGTTCTCTTTAATGTCCAGGATTAACCCCCGATGATCTGGTGTCAGTGCGGCCACGGCCTGGCGAATCTGATCTTCGGCCCAAGTGTCTGCAGGAATATCCATGACTATACACAATTCTATCTGACTACTGTGCTCCTCACACCATTTGGCAGCAGTGTCTGGATCCATATTTAACCCTTTAAATGCGTTTTTTCCAGAGACTGGATCCCGGAAACGAGCCCCCACGTGTAGCGCTCACTCCCGGAGGAGCCGCTGAATTTGAACCTCGGGTCAGTCTCCCCGCACTAGGGAATAAATATACTCCAGCACCGCTGTGGCTTTGATAAATTATATAGTTTACTGAATAAACTGTCATATAAAGAGTAACACAGTATACGTATATATATTTACAGTAGTTCGTAATGCGAGAAACGCGCAGCGGAAAAGGAAAAAAGGAATTTTAACCCCTTCGTGGTTGGAGTGTGAGTCCCGTACAGGCTATGTTCCAAGAAATGTAAGTGTAGGTGTGTATTGGTACCCGGGTACAATATTCAACTGGCCAGTGAATTATTTATGAGGTATCTTCGACTAGTCACGTTGGGGCCCTGTAGGTTTTGAGAAAACTGCAGCGTGCTTTAGTACTTTACAGTGGCCGGGAAGGCCTCTCATCCATCTGCCAGATACTCTGCACTCCGCACGACCCAGGACATCTCTCAGCTCGATTTTGACTGGGATTCTCTGTGTCACCGGATCCGCTGTCTTGCTTGTCTGTATCTGCCACAAGATGTCCAGCTCACCGCCTGCACTCCCTGTTAGATCGTCTGCGGTCTCCTAACTTGGGGTCCTTCAGCTTACTCTGTATCTGTGTAGGGTTACTAGCGGTGAATCACTGGGTCTTCGTCCAATGAAAAGGGAAAACCGATCTCCAGCTCTGCTAGGCCGCACCTGCGCTCTGGCCTGGTCGCGATCACTATCTCCTGCACTTGCGTCTTGCTCCTCTCACCTCTCTGCGGGCTCTGACGGCTCTTTCCACGAGGCTGCGGATGTAAGTGTCTCTTTCCCCACCCACTTCCTGTTCCCGCCCGCAAAGCATGCTGGAAAATGTTGTCCCAATGTCTTACATTGCGCTTGTCTCCCTCTGGTGGCCAAAAACAAGTACTACCACGACAGTGAATTAAAACCAGCGCTACAAACATTATTAAACTAAACCCTGGAGACTGCAATAACACAACTACTCAGCATAGGTAAAGTGATAATACAAAGAGATCAACAAGAGCAACAGTCATTTACCAAATCCAGGAATGCACAGCACATGGCAAGCCATGTGCTCTCAGGTCCAAACCAAATGACAAAAAGGGCTGATCTCTTCCTGGAAATCCTGGTTGAATCAAAACAAGGTTGGACTAGAGTCTTGTCTCCACCCACCAGAGTGGCATCCCTCCCAACACCAACTTTATCCCAGTGGGAGTCACCATATGAGGTAACCACTCTAGAGTAGGCTGGCTTAATGATGTCAGCTAGCCACACAGGGCAACAAGCCTCACACTGCCCCTAGTGTTCCCTCCTTGATATAACACTCAATATATATAAATAAATATGATGATTTATGACACAATTTATCCACAATCACTACAATCCACCATTTGACTTATGTCATAAATCAATCATCTATAAGATACCTCCCCATTTACCTATTGTGAGTTCCCCTCCTTTTAAACACCCTCAACTATTGCAATATCCAGAATTGGAAAAACACAGTATTTTCATACATAAACACATAATACATTTTACTGAATAACCTGGTCGCGAAAGACCTCCTAAACTAGGACACACCAAATGGTTGACCAGTGACAAACCTGTAAAACACAAACACACCATTGCATTCATGGAATTCAGTAATGCCTCATTTGGGGAAATATTTCCAATATGACTTTTCTTCTACCCCTCCCACCCCCATATTGTTCCTAACAGAGACAGTGCGCGAATTTGCTCATTCGAGAACTCTATCAATCCATAGGCTTTAGGGTGATAGTCCAATAGGTTTTGTCCGCTATTCATTGTACGACTCAGGGGCAGTGTCAATATAGTCCATTTGTATGGGCTGCTGGCTCGCTTTGCTGCATATTGTCGTCTCTGTATCACCAGGAGCAGTCTCCTTTGCAGGGTAGTGATTGGCTTCTCTCCTTGCACTTAAATTATTCTTCTGCCCATTGCCAGTTCTTTGTTCACTGCAATAATTTTGGGCTTTATTAGTCACAGGCCACCTCTCCACATTGTCTTTTACAGGAGAATTCCCGTTGCTCGCCAGAACAAAGTCTCTATTTGATCTTTGTGTGGCACAATCTTCTTGGGCTTTATTGGTCAAATGCCACTTTTCCATGTATGTGTTACATCCCCATGTTGTGCTTCCTGGGGGGTCTGGGCAAGGTTCGGTGCCAAGGGCTGGTCGAGTGACCGCACCATGTAATGGCCGAGCGGCGTCTGAGGGGGTGGGGCCTGGCGTGGTCACGAGGAGCCACCGGGTTTAAAGCAGGGCACGAGGAGTTGCCTCGTTGCCCTGACATGGAGTTCTGTTCCCGCATTGCTTCCTCCTATTCATTATTGCTAATCTGTTGCCGACCCAGCTCGTCTACGTTTCCTGCTCCTGATTTTGACCCGGCTTGTCTCTGACCAATCTTATGTTTCATGCTATAGCGGTGACTAGTGTTGTGCGCCGTTGGTTTAACCCCATGCACGCTGCTTGGGGTTTTACTCGAATCATGGGGAGATTCCCCTCTCGCCCTGGTTTTCTTACTGCAGCCTTATCAGGGGTTAGCTCCAGGTCTAAGGGTTCTGAGATGCGATCTGTTACGCTAGTACCATCTGCGAATACGAATGACTGTTGGTTATCAGTTTATGTTCAGCTTGCTCGATTTGCCAACAGTACCCAGGCTTGCACGATCCCTAAACCTGTGTGTGTGTATCAATAGACCCTGGTAATCATAAGTTACAGAATACCCGATCAAGGTGGTCAGAAAACGTAAAATCTGTCAGTGTGTTGACTGCCCTGCAGTCTGATCAATTTATTGCCTGTCCTACCGAATATCTCAGTACTGACATTTCTGTCTTGCAATCTGCTGTATTGTTGTGTGCTCTAAGTTGTCCGTTGGTCTCGAAACCTTTGGAGCTTAGTAGCAGTTCTGTTGTCTTGTCATACTCCCTGGCTTTGGAGTATAAGTCTGAAAGTACTGTTTATTTCGCTAAGATCGAACCGATAAATCCATCCAAAAGGATCTCAACCTCGCTACTCTTGTGTGAGCGCCTGTCACGGATGGGCCAGTACTGGGGCGCCTGGCAGCAGATTCCTCGCTGCTCGCTGGCCAGGCGCCGAATGATAACGCTACCGGGTGCGCTCACGTGGGACGCCGGGGGGCGGAGCCTGGCGCTGTGACGCGGAACCGCCGGGTTTAAAACCCGGCTTCACTAGTTCGCCGGTGCCCTGACGTGGTATTCACTTCCCGCAGAGCTCTTGTGTTTTTGGCTATATCTGTGTCTGACCTTGCTTCTGGAAACTAACCATTCTGTGTATGACTCCTGGCATTGGCAAACGAACCATTCTGTGTATGACCCCTGGCATTGGCAAACGAACCATTCTGTGTATGACTCCTGGCATTGGCAAACGAACCATTTTGTGTATGACTCCTGGCATTGGCAAACAAACCATTCTGTGTATGACCCCTGGCATTGGCAAACGAACCATTCTGTGTATAACCCCTGGTATTGGCATTTACTCTGCTCTTGGTTCTGCCCTTAACGTTGGTACCGAGGTCAGTTTATGTGGCACCCTAAGCACACATCAGATTACCTCTGTTATAACTAAGGTCCTAGGGAGAACATATACTCTAGTCTGTACCTCTGTCTGGTGTTTCCCTTTGTTTATCTATTGCCTGATCAATTATCTATCTAGCTTTACCGACCATTCAAGGATCGGAAGGGTAGAGAGCGGTCTACGAAAAGGGACCACTATTCTGGCAGTCAGAGGGATTCGTGACAATACTCTATTCTATACCTCTGTCTGGTGTTATCCCTTGTTTATCTATTGTCTGGTTTATTGTCTATCTAGTTTTGCCGACCATTCAAGGATCGGAAGGGTAGAGAGCGGTCTACGTAAAGGGACCACTATTCTGTTAGTCAGAGGGATCCGTGACAGCGCCACTGCGCCCGTTACATTATGCGCAGGTGGAGCAGGCTTTCTGTTTGAAATCATAGTCTTTTAGGTGGGCAATCACAGGCCCCGACGGAATAAAGCCTCTTTCACAGTTCCTCTGTATCTGGTCACTTTGTCTTCCTTGCAGACTAGTAGCCTTAACTGGACTTTGACAGCTCTCCATGCTCTGGACAGGTTCTGGAATAAAATCCTTGATTTTGGCATGCTTGTCTTGGGTGGCTTTGTTTGGCAAATTGTAATCCTTTGGGTTTCCATGTACAGTTTTTTCTCCCAGGTAAAGGCAACTTGTTTGCGTTTTTACCTTTTCCAGTCTCTCTGGGAGTCGGTTTTGCATCAGGCTACCCGGCATGGTGGGTGAATGCACCACAGGTGAACAATTCTCACTAACACTGTTCGGGCTGTCTGTATTCAAATTCCCATTTCCAAAAAGTAGTTCTGGAGGCACAGTAACATGTGTTACACTTTTGGCGACTACCTTGGTGTCTGTCTGAAGCCACTTTCACTGAGGCTGCATCTGTGCACCCTGTGCCCAGAGGCTTTGCCATTCTTCCATCCACACTCACAAAGGCTCTGTTCCCCCATTCCTTGCATTCATGGGAATCAGGACCCCTAGAAGATGATGGCGGGGCTCTCCACCAGCTGCTCTTTTCAGGAAGGGGTACAGGGTGTCTGGGATAATGGGAGTTGAACCAGGGCTGTATCAGGGAAACCCTATCCGTACGTGCTCAGATTCTATTCCATCTCTTAATTATCTCTGCTGTGGGAATACCATCAATTTCATTCTTACGCACATCTGCTCTTATCAATTTATGCCATACTTGCCGTCTAGACATTTGCACTTTATATTTCCTACATTCACTCCTAGCTTCCTTCTCCATCAAGTCAGTGTTACACACTTTGGTTGGGGTATTTAACTCTACCATCTCAGCCAACAAAGATGTCAGCTGGTGAATTTTTTCAGTTTTAGGCTAGGGTCAGACGAGCGTGATTTCTACGGACTGTACGTCCAAGCAGTACGGACATCGTCAGTACGGATGACGCAGTAGTGGCCACACAGTCCGTTTTTTCACTGAAATTATTTTTGACAGATGTAGGAGGGAAAAATAAATTACAATGAAAAAACATTCTGTCCGTCAAAAATGCTGGACGTATAAATGCAGTCCGTCTGACCATGCTCCATCACTCACACACAAAGCTATGCAGACGTTATGGACGTGGCGCACTCCGCACGTCCGTTCTAGCAGTATTACGTTCTTACCTAACCTGCGTCCGTTTGCAGCGTCCGTCATGCGTCCGCAGTTCAGTGCGGACGTACTTCATGTGTCAGGCTCCAATGGACTTTCTTTCATGCTATCACGGACGTACTTTTAGGCGCAATCACGGACGTGAACACTACGCTCGTCTGACAGCAGCCTTAAGCAATGAAAAAATTAAACCTTTTCATTTCCACTGACACACATTTTAACTATTGATTTCTCATGCAAGCAGTGAAATCTTCCATATCAGGTCCCTCCCAGTTATTTGCATTCAATCCAGCCACACATCCCATAATGCGAACCCTGTGAATGACATCTTCCATTGTAATACAGGGGGATGTGGGCTCTAAATCTCCAGGTAAAGGAAACACATTTATCAAAGCCTCTCTGATGAAATCCATTAAAGAGACATTATTTCTCCCAGAGCTAACTCTCCTCAAGGCATTTCTTTTTTTTATTTTTATTTCAAAATTTTATTTTGAAAAAATGACAGCAATAAAATACACAGTGTGAATAACGGTCGCGCAGGACCAAAAACAAATTCCGCAGTAATGTATCTCAGAAGAAGTCATCATGTAAAGTAACAATATATATACTACAAATATATCCTGCTAACATAAAAATAACAAAGAGATGGGGAGCAGGGGAAAAAGAAAGGGTGGGGGGGGTAACAGTCCGAGCAGAATAAGGGAGTCCGGGTGGACCAGATATGAGGGATGGGCGGAGTCTCGCGTGACAGCCAGGAGGGCACAGAACCGATGGCTGGAGAGGGAGAGAGGAGAAGGGGAAAAAAAATAAAAAATGGGGGAGGGAACTGCCCAAGTAGGGTGACATTCCTGGCGTGCCCCGGAAATCCAAAGAAGTACCGGGGGCCATTGAAGAGGCCACAGGGCCGGGGGTCCTGGGGCCATGAGAGACGGTGAGAGCCTAGGTGACCATCTCAGCGACTCACCCAGGACCACCCAGTGTCCCGTCCGTTAAAATAAAGAAAAATAAAAATAATAAAAAAAATAAAACAAAAGGGGGGGAGGAGGGGTAAGAGCCAAACATCCTGACATCCCAATAAGGCTATAAAGTCATAACCGAGAGTGAACCAGCCAAGTCTATAGAAAACTAAATGTCCAATCCGGAAAGAAAGAAAAAAAAAAGGGAAAAAGGGGGGGACAGGTAAATAACTGAATAGGAAAGAGAGAGGGAAGGAGCAACACTCTCAGCCCGGGTCGGTGAACGTGGGCTCAGCAGCCGTGGCAGTAGATATCCCAGTGCCAGACGTTCCGTCTGGGCCCGGAGTCATCAAACCCAATTTGGCAAACAAAAGCCAGGCTTCGGCCGGTGTGCCAACTAGGTGAGGTATTCCGTCATGCTGGAAAGCAAGAGTACCGGAGACTCCCCACCGGTAGCGAACCTCCGCCGCCCTCAATGCAGCCGTGACCTCACGGAACCGTCGCCTCGCCATCAAAGTAAAAAACAGTAAGTCATGGAAATTAATAAATAAGGACTTATTTTGAAACACAAAAGGTGCACGAGCCGCTGGCAGAGACATCACCTTCCCTTTAAATGAAAGATCCCGTATCACCGCGAGAACATACCTCGAGGCCTCCGAAGGAGCCGCGGCAGCCTTCCGCAGACGAACAGCTGACACGATCACCTGAGGGTCAGTATCCAGGAGAACCAGGAGGTGACGGACCATACGATTCAAAAAATCCGGAAGGTCAGTAGAGGCCACCGACTCAGGTATCCCTCTAATCCGGATATTTCGCCTGCGGTGGCGTGCGACTCCACTGCCGCAGTGAGGTGAGTTACCTGGTCCTGTAGTGCAGCGACCTGTACAGCCTGGCGGGTCCGCTCAACTGCCGCTCCATCCACCTGTGTTTGCACAGCCTCCACCCGAGCTGTCACAGCAGTCACATCCTCCCGGATAACACGGAGATCCGACACCCATAGCTACCGCAATTCCCACAGCTCTGCAAATATACGGCTGATATCTCCCTTTGTAGAAGGCCTGGTGTCAGCAGTTAGATCTTCCTGGGGTAAAGGAAGCCGCTCATCGGGACACACCTCTGCGGCTGTAGAGCAGCACAAAGGTGTTTGTCCAGAGCTGGCTCTGCTCGGCACCTGGGTCGAAGAGGTTGCAGGGGTCCGGGCTCGCGAAGCAGCCACACAGCTCTCTGGCCAGCGCACCCCCTCCTCATCAGGAAGGGTGAGGTGTTAGGGACCCAGTCTGGGAGGCATCACGCTGGTGTCCGAGGCCGCCGCTCAACGACGTCCGGATGTCACTCTGGCGTGGACCCTCCACCCGGCCAGCCCCCTTTCCCGACTTTTTCACCATCGACGAACTCGGGGCAGAGGAGGACCCACCAGAGGAGAGCGTCTCGCAGCAAGGCCGGATCAGGGGTGTATAGGCCCAAGATGGACGCCGGAAGCAGGCTGCCGAGGTAGGCCCAGATTCACCTCACTCCAAGATCCACACTCAGAGCGAAGCAGCGGGACCCCGGTCTGAGTCAGAGGGCTACAGGGACCACCTGTCACCTTCAGGAAGTCTTAGAACCGACGAGGGGTCACCAAAAAAGGCCAAATAGACTGCTATAGTTGAGGAGCTCATCAGAACGCGACCTTCCTCACTGGCAGTTAGCTCCGCCCCCTCCTCAAGGCATTTCTGACTTGGGGATGTATAATTATTTGTCCCATACACACAACTTCTGATGCATTTAAAAACACACAATCTGCTCCATCATCAAAAATTCTTAAAATCCACTCAGCCAATATTTCACCCTCATTTTGCTTATAACGCTTAACAAGCTCATTTAATTCAGTCTTTGTGAAAGATCTAAGCACCTCTTTCACAGTATGCGCATCTTCATGCAGACCATTCATTCCGACACAATCCTTGCTCAATTTCCATTGTTTTTCATTAACAGTAACATTCTCTGTACAATTCAGTCGCTTTATCAGTGCCCTTATCAGATCGCCTTTTGTCTTAACAGACTTCAAACATTCCTCAGTCACAAACAGTTTATCTTGTACGAATTTCAAGTCTCTTTCTAATTTAGCCTTTTCAATCAATGCTCTCTGAAACGTTTTCATTATAACCCATCCTGTTTTACTAGCAATTTTGCGTTAATTTTTACTATGCGCACCAAGATTTAAACTGTGTGCTTCACCATCTAAAATAGGTGCCACATATTTTATCAGTTCATCTGCAACAGGTTTCAGTACAAAATCCCCACTGCACCATTCTGGGATTGACCCATACTTTCCTGACACTTTCTTTCCAAATAAAGGCATCGTAGCACAACTTAAAACAGCAGCAATTTAAAACACACTAGTGAAGACTACCAAATGCACGTCACTCGCTAAACATTTTCGCTATCAGGTGATATCCTGCCGACTATGCCAAATGTAATGAAAAATCTATTTAAAATAAAGGTAATACCAGCCGATAGCGTAAGAAATTGAATAGCGAGTGACGACACAAACACAGAGATGGGTATAAAGGATTTACTTAATAATAAATAGGATAAACAGAAAAATAAAGCATTAAAACATTATTAAACTAAACCCTGGACACTGCAATAACACAAATACTCAGCATAGGTAAAGTGATAATACAAAGAGATCAACAAGAGCAACAGTCATTTACCAAATCCAGGAATGCACAGCACATGGCAAGCCATGTGCTCTCAGGTCCAAACCAAATGACAAAAAGGGCTGATCTCTTCCTGGAAATCCTGGTTGAATCAAAACCTTTAGACAAAGTCTTGTCTCCCCCCACCAGAGTGGCATCCCTCCCACCAACAATGTATATACCTTTATCCCAGTGGGAGTCAACATATGAGGCAACCACTCTAGAGTAGACTGGCTTAATGATGTCAGCTAGCCACACAGGGCAACAAGCCTCACACTGCCCCTAGTGTTCCCTCTTTGATATAACACTCAATATATATAATTAAATATGATGATTTATGACACAATTCATCCACAATCACTACAGCAGGTGATCTATGAAACTAAACCCATATGTGTCTTGATTGGTTTTCGACACTCTGAAGTTCTGACATTCGATGTTGTGTCCTCTCCTGTGTTTCCCTTGGTGTTAGGGATACCCTGATTGAAGTTACATGATCCAGTGATTCGGTGGCAGGCTGCTACTATGTGTACACAGAAATGTTTGCAATCCGTTCCTCGTGTGGTTAAAACCCTGAATTCTGTTCTTGATATCCATATGAAGAAAACCGAGGTTGTTATACCAGAGGCCTATCAGCAGTTTCTGGATCTATTCGATAAAAAAGGGGTAGAATCCCTTCCGCCTAATCGTTCTTATAATTGTCCTATTGAGCTCCTGTCTGGTTCTCCTATCCCTTTTAGACATGTATATCCTCTTTCAGAGCCGGAGTTGAAAATACTTACGGAGTACTTGCATGAGAATCTGGAAAAAGGTTTCATTAGACCTTCTACCTCTCCTGCGGGGGCAGGTATATTTTTTGTTGGTAAGAAAGACGGAGGCTTAAGGCCATGTCTGGACTTTTGTGAATTAAACGCTATTACCGTGAAGAATAAATATCCTCTGTCTTTAATACCTGAATCGATGGAACATTTGAAATCTGCTGCTGTATATTCCAAGATAGACCTTAGAGGGGCTTACAACTTATTACGAATCCGAGCTGGAGATGAATGGAAAACAGCATTCAGGACAAGATATGGGCACTTTGAACATCTTGTGATGCCCTATGGCTTGTGTAACGCACCTGCAGCCTTTCAACATCTGGTGAATGACATATTCCGGGATATCTGGGATCAATACGTTATTGTATATTTAGATGACATTCTTGTCTACTCTGATTCACTAACAGAACACAGAACCCATATGAAAGAAGTATTGAAGTTATGTAACAATCATCTCTACGCTAAAGCAGAAAAATGTATTTTCGAATCATCATCATCAGTGGCTTTTCTTGGTTTTATTCTATCTCCGGGACAAATCAAAATGGACCTGGAAAAAGTTGAAGCCATTATGTCTTGGCCTCTTCCTACAAACCGTAAGGAGGTACAACGGTTTATCGGGTTCGCTAACTTCTATCCAAAGTTCATACGATCCTTTTCCAAAGTGATACAACCTCTTACAGAATTGAAGGAGAAAATGGTGAGGTGGAGAGAACCACCGTCACTGTAAGTCACATCTGAGTGCACCCCCTATAAGTGCACCAAATAGGAATGAAAAACACAAATTGGCGACCCAGCGCACACGTGGGAAAAGCGAATAAAATTCTTACACTTGTACATGTGTAGTATTTTCTGATCTCACAGCATACACTGACATGTTGTCACGGTCCATCCCGTGGACCTGTCTAGCAAACCTGGATCTAAGAACTTTGCCCTGGATTTCTTCATTCTTGGATTCCAGTCCAGGTTTTGCCCAGGCTAAGCACCATGTCCAGGCTCCTGGAGATCCAGCCTGGGTTTTCCTGTCTAGCCCTGGACTTCCAGCTGAGGCCTATCCATGTTTAAGCCTCCTTAAAAGGCAGAGAGACCCAGCCAACAGTGGGTCTGCATTATTGTTATCCTTGACTGAGGTCTCTTGGTGGTGTGCTAACCTGCTCTTCCAGAACCAGCTTATCCTACGTATCCAGGACCCATCTGTCTACACGTGGATTACAGTTGTTGATCACCCTCTGACCTCTTTGATCCAGGTACCACTGTCCAGACTTCCTCTTGGTGGGCCCTGTCTGCAGTCTAGGACTGCACTACCCACAATCCACGGACTCTCCCTGGACTTTATTGCTACTTCCTTTGTTCTTTTGCCTGCAGTTAAGGACCATTCATGTTTTATTAAAGAATCTGCATTGCGTGAATCCTGTCTGGCCTCCCCTCTGTGTCGCCGCCTGCTGGGCTCACCTGACCCGCACACGCCTCGTGACACATGTATCGATCAATTTAGCCTCAAAAAGATAAAGGCATATATATATATATATAGAGTGAAGTTCCAGAATACAATGAAAAAATTTAACTATAGATGGTCACACTCAAGGGCTCGCTGATCTTCGCTTGTGGGTTCTTTAAGGCTCACCCATCAGCCTATTTTCATGCTTGTTGGCGATCTTCTCACCGGATTACAGCAATGGTAGCGGCAATGGGGATGGAACAATGGGCATGCAGCTCACCAGCTACACAGGATACTCTAAAAGGTAGAATCACCATACAAGGAATAAACCACCTTATATTATGAGGTTTATTAATCACAAATGATAAAACAAAAATAAAAACAAAATAAAAGGTTTTCAAAACGTGTTTCGCCTAACACATACAGGGTTATTCAGAGAGCGTGAAAAGTAGGAGAACGACTGGAGAATGACTGGAGAAGGAAAAATTCTAGGTCAAAATAGCCGATTTGGAAAGTGAGATGAAAGAGAATTTTTCTGGTTTGGCTATTTTGACCTAGAATTTTTCATTCTCCAGTCATTCTCCTGCTTTTCACGCTCTCTGAATAACCCTGATTGGTTTATACCAACTGATGAAGCCTATGTGTTAGGCAAAACGTGTTTTGGGAACCTTTTATTTTTGTCACGGTTTATACCGATCATAAAAATCTCCAGGCGGCCAAGAGATTGTGTCCACGCCAAGCCAGATGGGCCATGTTTTTCTCTCGCTTTTGGTTTCATGTGACCTATCGACCTGGCTAGAAGAATGGCAAGGCGGATGCTTTGTCACATCTCCATACGTCTGAATGTTCCATGAATGAGACCCAACATACTATTCTACAGAAAAAGCATTTTCTAGCTACATGTTCTCCGATGATGACTAGCATTAAGGATCATACTCCTTCTTCTTGTCCAGGAGTCTCAGCAGATGAACTACTGTAGCAAAATGGGAAGATCTACGTACCTAGCAAAGCACGGTCTGAAGTACTTGCGATATGTCATGATTCCAGGATGGCTGGTCATGGTATCCCGGTATTTTACATGGCCATCAATGAGTAAAGATGTCAGTTGTTATGTGAAAGACTGTCCAGTTTGTTGTACATCTAAAGTATCTACACAAAAGGCAGCCGGTGTATTGCAGCCACTACCCGTTCCAGAACAGCCATGGTCCCATGTGTCAGTATATTTTATAGTGGAACTTCCTCCATCCAACCATTTTACCAAAATGGCACATTTCGTACCGATACAGAAATTACCCACGGCAAAAAAAACAGCAAACCTGTTCTATAAAGAGATATTTTGCTTGCACGGAATACCGTCTTCCATAGTATCAGACCGAGGTACGCAATTTACTTCAAAGTTTTGGACTGCCTTTTGTCAAACTCTTCATATCTCCCCAAAGTTGTCTTCTGCATATCATCCACAGTCCAACGGTCAAACCGAGCGAGTGAATCAAACCTTGGAACAATATTTGAGATGCTTTACCTGCTATTTACAAGATCATTGGTTGGCTCTGATACCTGCTGCAGAATTTGCCTATAATTCAGCGCATCATTCTACTCTTCGTCATACTCCGTTTTATGCTTCTTATGGATATCATCCGTCTTTGCTTCCTGATCTCCCTCAGACTAGTACAGTTCCTGATGTTGACACTCACATTCGTAATCTACAACAATGTTTCCATCATATTCAAGAACTATTACTACAGGCCCAGGAAGACCAAAAAATGATTTGCCGATGCTAAACGACGTCCGTCACATGTATATCAAGTAGGACAGAAGGCTTGGCTGTCAACAAAAAACATACGTATGACGTGTCCAACCAAGAAATTGGGACCTAAGTACATCGGTCCCTATGTTGTCAAAGAAGTGATTTCACCAACAGCTATACGTCTCCGGTTACCTACGTCTACTCGTCTCCATCCTGTTTTTCACGTCTCCTTGTTAAAACCATGGACAGCTCCTGTGCATCATTCGCCTAATCCTACACCACATCCACCGATTGTAATTGATGGGGAACCAAAGTATGAGATGGAACGTATTCTCGATTCTCATTACCGTGGTCGGAAATTGGAATACCTTATTCATTGGAAGGGGTATGGCCCCGAGGAGAGGTCCTGGGAACCAGCCTCTGATGTGCACGCTCCACGTTTGGTTCGTTCTTTCCACATTGCTCATCGGTTCAAACCGGGTCCTGGGCTGCCCTGGAGGCTTCGCCTTGGGAGGGGGGTCCTTACATGTCCGGCAGGGGGGTCCTGGCACGCTGGTCATTGTAGCGGTGGACCTATGGTGCGGTGGCACTGGGTGGTGGTTGGCCGCGCGGTGCTCGTTGCGCTCCGACTCTGGTGGGAGGTCTGGTCCAGGCTCCTTTTCTGGCAGGTCCTGGCAGGGGGATGCGGTTCCCGGTGAAGATGCCAAACATGACTGCCGCCATGCGCTCCTGGTGTGGGGGTCTGGCCTCCCACAGGGGGCTGACAGTTTCTAGAGGGAGGCGTTGCATCTCCAGGGGGGTGCATTCTCTGGGTTTGCTAGGGGGAGCCAGGGTATCCAGGCTATCCCTTGGCCTAAGAGGGGGTGTGGCTGGAGGCCGGAGACCTTTCTGCAGAGGGTGTGTGCTGGCCAGGGCTCTCTATTTAAACCCACGGTTCCAAGGAGAGGACATCTGATTGTCTTCTCCTGGTTTCCAGTTTCCTCCTGGTATTGAATGCATTGTACCGGTGGTTTGTCTGCTTTTGTTGCCTTGAACATCCTGGTCTGTCTGAAGATCTTCTTATTAAATGACTATTACGCATCCTGGTCTACTCATCTGTCTCCCCATCACCTTCTCTCTGTATATTGTAGATCTCTGTATTAGTACCTGCTCTCTCTATTGTGTACGTTCTCTCTATGAAATTCCTTTTGTTTTACCTGCTTTCTCCCTTCCCCTCCTAGGAAATCCTATTGTCCATTGTTTGAAGGTCCTGTGCTGTTATTTGATTTTTGATGTTATCTGTTTGGGTGTAAGCATGAAGGGGGTTGTTCTTGCCTGTGTATCTCTGTGCCTGTGTAATAAACAGTCAGTCTTCATTTTGGGGTTGAAACTGCAAGGTTCTTCTGGACGTTATTGCCTGCATTCTGGGCCAGAAGTAGTACTTCTGCAGAATACTGACTTCAAGGGGAGCAGTCTGCACATGGACAGAAACTCCCACGTTACGACGGCCATCAAAGTAATTGGTGGGGTTCGCAACACGGTGCCCATGGCACGGGTGTACCTAGACTGGGGTGTTGGTAAAGTCTTGCGTGTGGTTGGGGTTTCTGAGGATATTCCCATGAACGTGGTGCTGGGGAACGACTTGGGCCGGCTAGTATGTCGGTATGCCCCAGAGGATGACTCCTGTTACCCGAAGGTGTTTAATGGACAACCCCGTACTAACTGAGGTACTGTGTGAAACTTTGGGACCCTCTATTGCTTGTGGGAGCGAGCAGGAGGGCAACTGGTAGAATCTGGCCCTGGGGAGTGGGGAGGGCAACCCTGGAAATGTTACGCCTGAACAAGCTATGCTGGCACAGGAACGGAAATGCATTGAAGACTGCGTCTGATGCCAGCCCTGCACGAAAGCGGGCTGCAAGGTGAAGCAGAAATGTCCTCTGTTCTGCCTAAGTGTGAGGGAAGTGGAAAAGGCAATACCTTGCCTGTGTCCAGCTTGCCTGTGTCCAGCTCCTATGCTAATGTGATATCCAGGAGCGGGGCAGAGGAAGTTGGAGCCCTGCCTACTGTCCCTTCAGGTGTGAATGGTGTGGAGCCCAGTCAGATTCCCAGTGTAACAGTGGTGACCCATTTACAGGCTGCCCGTGAGGCTGCTGGGGAAGCCGTGAACTCAGCCAGTAATGAAGGGGAAAATAATTTTCTGCTCCTTTTCTGGTGGCTGAGGAACCCTATTATCCCCAGGAGGAGAACCCTGATTCCCAGGAGGCTCGGTGCGATGGGGCTATGACTCCTGAGTTTCTCAAGCACAGGAGCAGGAATGAAAAGCTTATAGCAGCCCTGCGCACCGACCCTTCCCTGGAAGGGATGAGGAAACGTACAGATGCGCCAATCACTGGTTCTGATTCCTACAGATTGTACTGGGATAGAGGGCTTTTGTACCGAGAGAATCTTCCATGGGAGGAGCAGGGCCTGTAGGAAGTTTGCAAGCAACTTGTAGTACCTAAACCCTTCCATAAAGAGTTGCTTAAGCTGGCCCATGAAACACCTCTTGCAGGCAGGGCAGACTGACAAGTAATGGGGCCCCCGGGCAATAGGAGGTCATGGGGCCCCCTTGTTCCGCACCCACAGGAGGCCACACCCATACAAAACCCCTCCCCTACAACGCAACTCCCACATGTACATTATTGTGCTAAAGAATTTATTTCTGAACTCCTAAAAATAACCTTTTTGAAAATTGGGTGAATGAATTAATATTTTTTTTTATTTAATATGAGCAAGATTTCACAAACTGACCAAAATAGACCGGCACGCAGGACCGTATACTATACAGAACATAAAGGCAGGACGTACAAGAGGGGGAGCTCAAGAATACTGAAGGGAATGTGGAAAAGAGGGAGAAGTGGACGAGTTCTCAGGTTCAGTTATGAATTGACGGTTAGAAAGTCTGCGGAAAGACATCCGGTCACCACCGCGGTGGGATGGTAGAAAAAAAAAAGGGGTGGGAAACAATAGTGGCCATGAATGTGACTCTCCCGGCTCGCTCCCGTATTGCCATGAGGGCAACGGGAGGCCAAAGAGGACAAAATGTCACGTGACCCGGGTAGTCGGGGGCCAATGAGGACGGACAGAACCATGGTAGCCGCCATCGTGGCGCACCCTGAGGCAACCCATAAAATAGGGGGGATGACCATCCAAACGAGGGGGGCAACACCGTCCGAGAACTCTGAGAGAAACCGTACCGTCTCGGAAAATGTCCTCAGAATATATCACAACTGAGTGGAGGGGTAAATCAAAAATATCTGCAGTATGAACCAGGAAAACAACGGGAGATCAAAAGAAGGTCCTCCTAAGCGTCCAGTAAAAGAGGGGGGATGAAATGGGGGGTAAGTGTGAGGGAAATGTAATACAAATGCGGGGCGGGAGCAGACATTCAGCTGGACTCCGTCAACAGATGTGGGGAACCCGGTGGAGCAGCAACAAGTCCCAGTGAGGTCAGGACAGCCCGTGCCTCCTCAGGGGTCATGGCCGAGTAGGTATGTCCTTCCCAGGACAGAACCAGAGAACTAGAGGCGCCCCAACGGTAGCGAACCTCACGTGCCCGCAGCAGTGTAGTGATCTCACGGAAACAGCGACGTGCAGCCAGAGCCAAAAACGGTAGGTCCCAGTAAAAAGTGGCACAGACAGATTCAAAGGTGATCTTAAATTTAGGGCCAGCCGCTGCCAGGATCCGGGTCTGCGTAAACGCATCTCTTGTGACCATCACGACATTGCGGGGGGGCCTCCGCCGGAGCCGCTGCGGCCTTCTGAACCCGCATGGCTGAAACTATGGGGTCTGGAAAAGGCACAGAGTTTGAAAAAAGATGAACCAGCAGGTTGCCTAGGTAAGTAAGGAGCCCCTCGTCGCGGACATCCTCCGGGATCCCTCTTAAGCGGACATTTTGGCGTCTATGTCGAGTCTCCAAAGCCAGGACCGCAGAGCCGAGACGCGACACCTGCAGCTGAAGTTCCGCCATCTTGCCATCCGTGACTGCCAAGGCCGTCGCCGTCTCCTGGGAGTGGGCCTGGATGTCAGCCACCCGGGCCTGCATAGACTCCACAACCGATCGAATCTCATTTAGATCACTGCGCCACAGGCCCCGACATTCCTCCATGATCTTCTGCAGGTCGGCCGCAGTGAGTGGAGAGGGCCGGCTCTACGCCACCATTGCCTCCACACTCGACATCACCTCCTGGGGCTGCGCTGCATGTTCCGGTGTGCTGGAGCAGGTCTGGGCCTCACTGCGTCGGTTTCGCAGTCCGCCATCACCCCCAAAGCCCAGGGAGACTCTAATATCCGGGAGGCGAGCTCCCTCTGCCTCTCTGGGTTTCTGCCTATATCAATAGCCCGGCTGTACTTGCAGGAAAATCAGGCCGGAGAAGCGTCCGTCCAGGCCGCAAGATGGCCGCCGCCTCAGCCAGACAGCACACGAGGAGACTAAAGGTACCTTTCTGCACCGCTCCCGCAGCTGCAGGTGATATCAGTCGGGTCCTAGTGTCACAGGTATTCGCCCCGAGGACAGTGCACCGAGGTCAGTCCTGAAAATCGGCCACGGGTGTCCTAATTCAGGCCGCCCGGTCCGGAGAGCAACAGATAGGCGACCACTCTCCTTGAGGACCAAGCCACGCCGCATGAATTGATATTCCAGCGGGGACGGGGTGAAAAAATTAATATTGCAGCAGGGAGGGGGTGAATAAATTAATATCCCAGCGGGGAGGGGGTGAATAAATTAATATCCCAGCGGGGAGGGGGTGAATAAATTTATAATGCAGCGGGAGGGGGTGAATAAATTAATATCCCAGCGGGGAGGGGGTGAATAAATTAATATTGCAGTGGGAGGGGGTGAATAAATTAATATCCCAGCGGGGAGGGGGTGAATAAATTAATATCCCAGCGGGGAGGGGGTGAATAAATTGATATTGCAGCAGGAGGGGGTGAATAAATTAATATCCCAGCGGGGAGGGGGTGAATAAATTGATATCCCAGTGGGGAGGGGGTGAATAAATTAATATCCCAGTGGGGAGGGGGTGAAAAATTTATATTCCAGCCCCCCCCCCATTTGATACGTGGCTCACCCAAACGCAGGTAAAAAAGTCAGGCTGGCTGGCTCCTTCATCTTCTACTGATGCGCCTGTGTGCCCCACGAGCATCACGTGAGGGGGCAGCGTCAAGGCAGCATGATGTGCTCCTGTTGGAGACACTGAAGCACGCTGCAGCACCACCTGGTCCCCCTGCTGGCTGGTGACCGTGACGCTGCTTTATCTGTCTCAGCCGCGGTCATGGCTCCGGAGCTGGGGGCAAACACTGAGCAAGGGAGTGCATGCCAAAATCGGGCCCCTCCTGACCCGCGGGCCCTTGGGCAGTGCCCAAGTGCTCGATGGGTCAGTCCGCCCCTGCTTGCAGGACATCTAGGAGTGTGTAAAACCAGGTCCCGGCTGTCTCGCATCTTTTACTGGCCTGGTATGAGCACTGCAGTGGCTAATTTCTGTTGGTCCTGTCCTGTCTGCCAACGGGTGGGGAAAACTAGAGATGTAACCTGTGCTCCCCTGGTGCCCTTGCCCTTTGTCGGGAACCCCTTTGAGCGGGTAGCAGTGGATTTGGTGGGACCCTTAGTCATCGCCAGCAGCTCTGGGAAACAGTTTATTCTCACAGTGGTTGATTATGCCACCAGGTACCCAGAAGCTGTGGCTTTATCATCTATCCGGGCAGATTAGGTGGCAGATGCCCTTATAGGTATATTTTGCAGAGTGGGGTTTTCCCAGGAGATGCTTACAGACCAGGGTCCACAGTTTATGTCCAATTCGATGCAGAGCCTCTGCAACAAAGTAAATGTGCAACATTTGGTGGTGAGCCCCTACCATCCTCAAATTAATGGTCTCTGCGAGCGGTTTAATGGTAGCCTCAAACAGATGCTTAGAATGTTTGTGGCTTCGCAACGTCGTGATTGGGAGAAATATCTTCCCTTTTATTTACTGTTTGTGTATCAGGAGGTGCCGCAGGAGTCCACAGGTTTTTCACCATTTGAATTGCTGTATGGGCGCAGTGTGCGGGGACCCCTGGACTTAGTACGGGAGGAATGGGAAGACCGAGTGCGTAACCTAGTGTAGCGCTGTTAAAAAGACTGTTCTGCTGCATTTACTTACAATGGCCACCAGAGGGAGACAGAGACTGGTGGATTAATGCTGGACAACCAAGGAAAGCACTGTACTACGTTTTCCAGCATGCTTTGCGGTGAATACAGGAAGTGGGTGTGGAGAGAGAGACTAACATCCTCAGCCTCGTGGAAAGAGCTGGCAGAGCACGCCGAGGAGTGAGAGGAGCAAGACGCAGTGTAGCTGAAAGTGATCCCGACCAGGCCGGAGCGCAGGTGCGGCCTGACAGAGCTGGAGACCGGGTTTTTCCTTCTTATTGCACGAAGACCCAGTGATCCACCGCAATAACCCACGCTGATACAGAGTAAGCTGGAGGACCCCGAGTTAGGAGAACTGCAGATCGATCTAACAGGGAGTGCAGGCGGTGAGCTGGACATCTTGTGGCAGATACAGACAAGCAAGACAGCGGATCCGGTGACATAGAGAATCCCAGTCAAAATCGAGCGGAGAGACGTCCTGGGTGGAGCGGAGCACAGAGTATCTGGCGGATGGGTGAGAGGCCTTCTAGGCCATTGTAAAATACTAAAGCACGCTGCAGTTTCTTCAAAACCCAAAGGGCCCCAACGTGACTAGTCGAAGATACCTCATAAATAATTCACTGGCCAGTTGAATTTTGTACCCGGGTACCAATACACACATACACATACATTCCTTGGGACATAACCTGTACGGGACTCCCTCTCCAACCACCAAGGGGGTTAAAAATACTTTTTTCCTTTTCCGCTGCGCGTTTCTCGCATTACGAAGTGCTGTATTTTTCCTTTTCCGCTGCGTGTTTCTCGCATTACGAAGTACTGTAAAAATATATACATATACCGTGTTACTCATTATATGCCCTTTTATTCAGTAAACTATATAATTTATAAAATCCACGACGGTGCTGGAGTATATTTATTCCCTAGTGCGTGGAGACTGACTCGAGGTTCAAATTCAGCGGCTCCTCCGGGAGTGAGCGCTACACGTGGGGGCTCGTTTCCGGGATCCAGTCTCCGGAAAAAACGCATTTAAAGGGTTAAATATGGATCCAGACACTGCTGCCAAATGGTGTGAGGATCACAGTAGTCAGTTAGAATTGTGTATAGTCGTGGATATTCCTGCAGACACTTGGGCCGAAGATCAGATTCGCCAGGCCATGGCCACGCTGACACCAGATCATCGGGGGTTAATCCTGGACATTAAAGAGAACCCAGATACCTCTCACACGTATGTTCTTTTAGAGTGGAGAAAGGGTGTTCCAGTGTGTTTTCAGGGCGCGAGTGTGAAGCTGACCGACGGTGTGGAAGTTCGACTGGTCCAGCCAAGTACGCCACGTGGTGATCACGCGAATGTTCCCGATGTTACCCCAACTACAGGGTTCCCTCCTGCTACATTTTTCACCACTATGGGGAAACTGGTGGAAACACTAGCCAAAAACTCTGCTGCGTCTCCCAATTACGGATATCGCAAGTTACGGTTTTATTCTGGTAAGGTCCCTGTGCCAACTGGAGAAGAGGACTTTGAGACTTGGATAGATCAGGCAGTGCAAGCAGTGGAAGAATGAGAAGTTGCTGACACCGTGAAGAGACATAGGTTGATCGAGAGCCTAAGAGGTCCTGCTTCAGATGTCATTCGAAATCTAAAAAGGGACAAGCCCGGCTGCACTGCTGCGGAGTATCTAGAAGCTTTACAGGAAATTTTCAGGGGAGTGGAGGATTGTGCCGAGCTTATCCACAAGTTCTCTCACACCTATCAAAAGGAAGGAGAAGAATTGTCCACATATGTCTGGCGGCTGGATAAAGTCATCCATTAGGTCATTCTTAAAGGGGGCATGGAACCGAGTCATGCAAGCAAAGCTTTGATGGATCAAATTTGGTGGATCAAAAGGAGCACTCCCACTGGATCCCATAATGTTGAAATTTCAGACTAGATACCAGAGCACGAGGCTGACCTATTCCAAACTGGTCAAAGCTATCCGAGAAGAAGAGGCCTTGATTAAGGCTAAAAAGGTTGCAAATGCTTCGCACACAGTTTTCACCGCAGAAGTGGGAACTCTCTGTGTAGCAGACATACAGACTGAAGTGCTGGCTTTAAAAACTCAGATGTTGCAAATGATGGAGTTAATGACGTTGCTGTCGGCTAAGGACACCAGAACTGAAGGGGTTGCTATAGCCTCGAACAGGGGGTCTCCAAGTGAACCGCAAGAAGGAAATATGCTCACACTCCCGAGAAAGAAATGTTTTGGCTGCGGGGAAATCGGCCATTTCAGGGCTCAATGCCCACAAGGGAGGGCTGAAAAGAAACCGATCGAAGAACTCCTAAAGGCTGTGGAGAAACTGTTGTCCACCCTGCAGGTGGGAAACTCCAGAGGGCCCTGGTAAGGGAGCAAACCAGGTGCCCGAAGGTTGAAACCCGCTCCAAAAATCAAGCCAGGACTAAGAGGGCGAGAGGGCCCAAAGTCTGGCCAACTGCCAAGCCTGCCAGGACTGAAAGAGTCACTCCCTTAGCATCCGGACCTACGTAATGGGGAAGCAATGCACACCCAAAACCTACACGGGCCAAGAAGGCCAGGGTACAACAAACTGGGTCTAAACTTCCTGTTACTACAACCAAGTTTCCTGACCAGCTGATAGGTCCTTCCCCTATTGTGCCAATCCAAGTGGAGGGAGTCTACACTAAAGCTCTGTTGGACTCAGGGGCTCAAGTGACATTGATTTACAGAGATTTCTATGAGAGACACTTGAAACACATACCTCTACAGAAATTGAAGGATCTGGAAATCTGGGGTATCGGAACTGAGAAACTCCCCTATGACGGGTATCTACAGGTGAAGTTGGAGATCGGATCCGAAGTCATTGGACAGTCCGGAGGTTGTGATGCATTGGCCATTGTGTGTCCTCGGCCTTCAGGGGCAAACAGGAGTTCCATGATAGTGGGGACGAATACTGATTTGGTGCGACGTCTCCTGACACCTATCGTGCTGGAAGAAGGTTCTACTAAAGGAGTACACCTAATGTTACGTCCAGTCTATCAGAGAATGGTCGAAGAACAGAAGGCACCTGCTGAAGTGGGGCGCCTGTGGAGATTGGAAGGAACAGATAAGGTTCTGCAAGCAGGAGAAGTAACGAGTTTCCGGGCTTCAGTCAAGTTGAACGGATCGCAACCAGGTCCCTATGTGGTACTGGAAACCGATTTTAATCATGGGGGTGAAGCCGGAGTAGAAGTAATCCCTGAAATAATCTCCACTAAAGCTTTGAAAAGAACACGAGGAAGAGTCTCAGTCAGCATGTGCAATGTGTCTGATTCTCCAGTAGTCCTTAAAGCACGAATGCCTATCGGGCAAGTAGCATCCGCTACGCCCCTCTCTCCTACCGATTTAGGAGGGGGAGTGGATAAAGAGATTCCAGATGAAAGGTTCTACCCCAATGACGCTTCCATTTCACCTGAATGGAAGAAACGTCTTCAGTCCCAAGTTCTACAGTGGAGAGACTTGTTCTCGAAAGATGAGTTCGACGTGGGCCTAGCTAAAAGTACTGAGCACCGCATTCGATTACAAGAGGACAAGCCGTTTCGTGAAAGGTCAAGACGAGTTCCGCTGGGAGACTTGGATGATCTACGAGAACAGCTGAATGAACTGCAAAGAACCAAGGTGATCCAAGAGTCGAGGAGTCCATATGTATCTCCAATAGTAATGGTCCGGAAGAAGAATGGTTCTGTCCGCCTATGCATAGACTATCGCACGCTGAATCGGAGAACCATCCCAGATCAATATGCTACTCCTCGGATAGAAGATGCCTTACAGTGTTTGTCGGGAGCAAAATGGTTTAGTGTACAATGGTTTAGTGTACTAGACCTGCGAAGTGGGTATCACCAGATACCGATGCATCCTGAAGACAAAGAGAAGACTGCGTTAATCTGCCCATTGGGGTTCTTCGAATTCAACAGAATGCCTCAAGGCCTTACTGGGGCTCCAGCCACGTTCCAACGGTTAATGGAGAAGACAGTCGGGGACATGAACCTGATCGAAGTATTAGTGTATCTGAATGACATAATTGTGTTCGGGAAGACTCTGGAAGAACATGAACAACGTTTGGAGAAGGTCTTGAAGAGGCTCCATGAAGAGGGATTGAAACTGTCTCTGGAGAAATGTCAATTCTGTTTACCGTCTGTTACGTGTCTGGGACATGTGGTCTCAGCAGAAGGCGTTTCAACAGACCCTCGGAAGTTGGAGGCCGTAGCTTCTTGGCCTAGACCCCAAAACGTCACTGAACTTAGCTCTTTCTTGGGGTTCTGTTCCTATTATCGAAGATTTGTAGGAGGATTCGCAAAAATAGCTCAACCACTGAACAAACTCCTACCGAAGGAAAGCACAGAAGAAGGCTGCAAGGTCTCTGACCGAAATCCGTCAGCTCCAGGGCCAAGGAAAGCTCGAGAGTCCATCCAGGGAGAATGGACCAGGTACAGCCTACCAAGGAGAATACACTCTGATCAGGGTAGAGACTTTGAAAGCCGGCTTGTTGGGCAATTACTGGAACTGCTGGGAATCCAAAAGACCCGAAATACACCATATCACCCTCAAGGTGATGCTCAGCCCGAAAGGTTCAATCGCACACTACTAAGCTGTGCTACTATGCTAGGGACACTGTCAAACACAGAGAAGCAGAGCTGGAGTCGTCACATAGCTACGCTAGTACATGCATATAACAGTACGGAGAGTGACGTGATAGAAATTACGTGGATAGACTTCGAAATCTGGCATCTGCGTTTGAACAGGCCCGTTTGACCTCAGGAAACAGGGAACAAAGGAATAAACGGAACTATGACTTGAAAGTTCGGATACAGGATCTACAACCCGGTGATAGGGTTTTCTTGAAGAACTTGGGTGCTGCTGCGAGGCACAAGTTAGCGGATAGATGGAGTTCTCAGGTCTACATTGTCTGCAAGCAACTGCCGGGTCTGCCGGTGTATCAAATCCGGCCGGATGGAAAGGCTGGGCCTCTTAAGAACAGGCACCGGAATCATTTATTACCTTTGAGAGAGGCTGTGAGAATACCAGTTGGGGACGAACTTCCTCTGCCGAATCCGCCTGCTCCACGTTTGCCTCCCGTTACTCGGTCTCAGCAGACCCGGGCTATCGAAGAGAGCGAAAGGGACAGCGAGGAAGAAAGTTTTTGTCTGGCCTGGATGCGCTCACCGGAGCCTGAAGAGGTTATCTCGGTTCCTGAACGGTGGGAAAGTAATTTGAGGCCTGAGGCTCCTGAATTTCAGTTAGAAGTCCCCGAGACTATTGAAATCCCTGTAGTTCCTGAAGCCGAATCTTATGATTACAGTTCTATGCCTTCACTGGAAAGATCATACTCCGAAGAGATGTCTGCTCCAGTGGTAGAAAGAAGAACTGAACTCGCGCCTATAGTACTTCCACCTGAAGAGGAACTGATTGAGCCAGAACCAAAACGCTCTGTTCGACCGCCCCAGAGACTCACCTACGACTCATCAGGACATAGCACTGAAGAGGCCGTCACCACAGTGCGAAGGTTGCCCGTAGTGTCTGCTATGAGTCAACTTGAGGAAGTGTATATAAACCATTGTATGCTTGCTGCTGAGCCTGTATATGTTGCCTAATATGTGTTGAAATGTAATGCAACTGTTGTACCTCCTTGGAGAGACCCAAGAGTTCTAGGAGGGGGAGAGTGTAGCGCTGTTAAAAAGACTGTTCTGCAGCATTTACTTACAATGGCCACCAGATGGAGACAGAGACTGGTGGATTAATGCTGGACAACCAAGGAAAGCACTGTACTACTGTAGCGCTGTGTTTAAAAAGACTGTTCTGCTGCATTTACTTGCAATGGCCACCAGAGGGAGACAGAGACCATGGTAAGATTATGCTGGACAAACACAGAAGGCACTGAACTACATTTTCCATGATGCTTTGCATGAGGACAGGAAGTGGGTGTGTAGGAAAGGAAAGGCATCAGCAGCCTCCTGGAAAGCATGCTCAGAGTGAGCTGGGAGCTGAAAGGAGAAGAAAGCAGGCAGAGCTGTTAAGGATCGTGACCAGGCCAGAGCGCAGGGGCTACCTCGCTGGTGCTGGGGGATCGGGACAGTGACCCTGCAGAGATCTGTCTACACCAAGCTGTGAGTTCTGAGGACAAGAAGCTGGTTCCGGCTGGACCCCGAGTTAGGAGAACCGCAGATCGATCTAACAGGGAGTGCAGGCGGTGAGCTGGACATCTTGTGGCAGATACAGACAAGCAAGACAGCGGATCCAGTGACACAGAGAACCCCAGTCAAAATCGAGCGGAGAGACGTCCTGGGTCGAGCAGAGCACAGAGTATCTGGCGGATGGGTGAGAGGCCTTCCAGGCCGTTGTAAAATACTGAAGCACGCTGCAGTTTCTTCAAAACCCACAGGGCCCCAACGTGACTAGTCGAAGATACATCATAAATAAGTAAACTATATAATTTATAAAATCCACGACGGTGCTGGAGTATATTTATTCCCTAGTGTGGGGAGACTGACCCGAGGTTCAAATTCAGCGGCTCCTCCGGGAGTGAGCACTACACTATGTTTTCCAGCATGCTTTGCGGTGAATACAGGAAGTGGGTGGGGAGAGAGAGACTGACATCCTCAGCCTCGTGGAAAGAGCTGGCAGAGCGCGCTGAGGAGTGAGAGGAGCAAGACACAGTGTAGCTGAAAGTGATCCCGACCAGGCCGGAGCGCAGGTGCGGCCTGACAGAGCTGGAGACCGGGTTTTTCCTTCTTATTACACGAAGACCCAGTGATCCACCGCAATGACCCACGCTGATACAGAGTAAGCTGGAGGACCCCGAGTTAGGAGAACCGCAGATCGATCTAACAGGGAGTGCAGGCGGTGAGCTGGACATTTTGTGGCAGATACAGACAAGCAATACAGTGGATCCGGTGACACAGAGAATCCCAGTCAAAATCGAGCGGAGAGACGTCCTGGGTCGAGTGGAGCACAGAGTATCTGGCGGATGGGTGAGAGACCTTCCAGGCCATTGTAAAATACTAAAGCACGCTGCAGTTTCTTCAAAACCCAAAGGGCCCCAACGTGACTAGTCGAAGATACCTCATAAATAATTCACTGGCCAGTTGAATATTGTACCCGGGTACCAATACACACATACACATACATACCTTGGGACATAACCTGTACGAGACTCACTCTCCAACCACCAAGGGGGTTAAAAATACTTTTTTCCTTTTCCGCTGCGCGTTTCTCGCATTACGAAGTGCTGTATTTTTCCTTTTCCGCTGCGTGTTTCTCGTATTACGAAGTACTGTAAAAATATATACATATACCGTGTTACTCATTATATGCCCGTTTATTCAGTAAACTATATAATTTATAAAATCCACGACGGTGCTGGAGTATATTTATTCCCTAGTGCGGGGAGACTGACCCGAGGTTCAAATTCAGCGGCTCCTCCGGGAGTGAGCGCTACACTAGAAACCTCTGTTGTCGAATATGTCCTAAAGTTTAGGGACAGGATGCAGGCATTGACGGGACTAGTACATGAGAATCTCAAGACTGCTCAGGCCCAGCAGAAGCTCTGAAGCTCTGGTATGACTGCAATGCCAGGGAATGGGCTTATGATGTGGGCCAGAAGGTTATGGTACTGACACCAACTAAACAGAATAAGTTGCAGGCTGCCTGGGAGGGCCCCTTCTCCATACTCCAGAGGTTGGACCCCACCACCTATGTAGTAGCTTTTGATGAGAAGGGGAGAAGGCAGAAACGGTATCATGTAAATATGCTGAAGGCCTACTATGGTCCCGAGGCTGTGGTCTTGAGTGTGTGCAGCTTGCCTGAGGGAGAGGATGTCTCAGATCCTTTGGTGGACCTGGCAATCGAAGCCAAGAGTCTGCATTCCTTAGGTGACACAGAAATTAACCCTCAGCTGAGGGGCTGAAAAGGCAATTGCACGCTATGCAACTGCCCGTGCCAGATGTGACCCTGACAGATAGCCAGGTGGGTTCTACCTGGTACCCTATCAGGCTGTCTTTACAGAGTTACCAGGTAGAACCCACCAGGTAGAACCCCATACCCCATGACCAGGGGCGTAACTACCAGGGGTGCAGAGGGTGCCACCGTACCCAGGCCCTTGAGTCTGGGGGAACCCACACTCGCCTGCCTGGGCTTGCCTATATTTTATATATAATTCTTTTTAAAAGTTATTTTATACTTATTTGTGAGTTTTACTTTGGAGCTCTGTGATATGCACATACAAACCACATATTTCTGTGAGTTTTGTTGCTGCGGAACTATGTGATTTTCACTGATACACACTGCATGTTACTGTGAGTTTTATTGCTGTGAAGCTCTGTGATACATTCATACTGAACATTACTAAGTTTTATTGCTGTGGAGCTCTGTGATACGCTCATACACGCTGCATATTACTGTGAGCTTTATGCTGTGGAGCTCTGTGATACCTTCATACACTGCACACATTCCTGTGAGCTATTTGTATTTCTGTGGAGCTCTGTGATACACTCACACACAGCGCACATTACTGTGAGCTTTATTGCTGTGGAGCTCTGTGATACTCTCATACACCCGACACATTACTGTGAGTTTTATTGCTGTGAAGCTCTGTGATACATTCATGCACACTGCACATTACTGAGTTGTATTGCTGTGGAGCTCTGTAATACGCTCATAAACACCGCACATTACTGTGAGCTTTATTGCTGTGGAGCTCTGTGATACCTTCATACAAAGCACACATTCCTGTGAGATCGTTTTATTTCTGTGGAGCTCTGTGATACTCTCATACACACCACACGTTACTGGGAGATTTATTGCTGTGGAGCTCTGTAAGATACAAATAGTGTGTCATGGAATTGACGTAGCGCTTCACGCTTCAAACCCCAAGAGACTTTATGTTCATTAATATTGTGTGGTGTGATTTTAAATGTACTTTATTACTGTATGTGAATGTGAATTTAGAGATGTGTTTTGGAGGTGCAGACCTGAGGTTATTTTCATTGCCCTCTTGTGTGCAGAATGTGTGATTTGTGATTATGTAGGAATGCATTGTCTAGTCTTTGTGATTTAGTTTGAACCTTATTTCTTTGTTGAACTAGGGCAATGTCATCAGATTTGTGTGATCTGGATTATGCATATACTCCCTCATTATTTGTCTATTGTCTGGCCCTTGTGTACCTGCTATCATAATCCCTTGTTTTGATTCCTTTAGAAATGTTACATAATATTTAATTTAACGGTCTACCTAAATGTAATTAGATTACACCAAAACCTCCCTTAAAAGATGTTGTGATTTTGTGTATGTAAATGACCTATGTGTGACTGTATAAATGTGTCTCTGATTAAAGCAAACCAGTTCCATTTCTAACCCAAACACCACAGATCTACAGCATCGCCTTATTATTGGGGGTGCTAGCAGGCTCTATGGGTCCTGGTTCTTAAGCTTCATCTAAGTCCTGCGAGGAAGCGGCATTGGCAGATGTGACCCCGGTGGGTTACAGAGATCTGTCACATAGTGCACATTACATTAAAAATGGGATAGACTGAAAAGGTCATAGCGGACCTGGAAAAAATGGGACACTGATTGAAGTCAACATTGTGGACCTAGAGGGGACCAATATGCATGCTGACGGGACGGGGACAAATATGTTTTTGCCTATGGTGGGGGCATAGTTCTTGTACCTGGGCCCTGAGGTTTCTTGTTACGCCTCTGCCCATGACTAATCCACGTACCTTGCTATCCCACAAGATACTCCACTAATAATCCTTTACTTCATGATCAAACCTATTATCCCGCATTCTCTGTGTTTCTATCTCGTCCTGAGTGCTATTAAATCCTTCTCATGTTTGATCTCTTCTGTCACCCCTGTGTCTCCTGCCCTCCTCCTCATCTCCCTCTCTGTCCTGTCTGCTAATCCTCCCCAGAGCCTCCTCTACCTCTGGCACCTTCTCCACTGTGACCCTGCCATTCTCCTCAGACCCTGTAATTCCTGTCAGACCCACTGCATCCCATCACACCCTGTGATCCCATGCTGGTCTCTGCCACCCTCCTCGGCTCCTACTCACTCAGCCCTCTGCCACCCAGTGCTGGACCCCCTGAGGTGCAGCACACAGAGCCGGACCCCCTGAGCTGCATACAGAGCTGAACCACAGAGAGCTGGACCCCCTGAGCTGCAGCACACAGAACTGGACCCCCTGAGCTGCACCACACAGAGCTGGACCCCCTGAGCTGCACCACCCAGAGCTGGACCCCCTGAGCTGCAGCACCCAGAGCTGGACCCCCTGAGATGCATACTGAGCTGAACCCCCTGAGCTGCACCACACAGAGCAGGACCCGCTGAGCTGGACCCACTGAGCTACACCACACAAAGCTAGACCCCTGAGCTGGACCCCTGAGCTGGACCACACAGAGCTGGACCCCCTGAGCTGGACCCCCCTGAGCTGCACCACACAGAGCTGAACCCCCTGAGCTGGACCACACAGAGCTGGACCACACAGAGCTGGACCCCCTGAGCTGGACCCCCTGAGCTGGACCCCCTGAGCTGGACCCCCTGAGCTGGACCACAAAGAGCTGGACCACACAGAGCTAGACCATACAGATCTGGACCCCCTGAGCTGCAGCACCCAGAGCTGGACCTCCTGAGACGTATACAGCGCAGGACCCCCTGAGCTGGACCCACTGAGCTGCACCACACAGAGCTGGACCGCCTGAGCTGCACCACACAGAGCTGGACACCCTGAGCTGCACCACAAAAAGCTGGACCCCCTGAGTTGGACCACACAGAGCTGGACCGCCTGAGCTGCACTAAAATTTTTAAATGGGGGGGGCAGTCTCCCTGAAATGAGTGTTTGCAGGTTTGGATGTCTGCCCCTTGTTACCTGCCTCTCTCAGATACAACATGCCAGGGTGTCAGGGCAGCTGGTTCCTCTCCTCCTCCACTCATAGCTGCACGCACGCAGGTGCTGGTGGTGATGATCACGTGTGAGGAAGGGGCGAGTCATTATTCAGGACACTCCCATTGGCCAGGGGGAGTGGGGGGGAGCCCTGATGGTTGGAGGGTTGCTTCCTCTCCTCTCCCCAACCCCAAGGAAGTCTCATGGAGGGGCAGGCTCTCCCCCTGCACAGCGCTGGTCTCTCCCTACAGAGAGAGAGACAGCGCTGAGAGAGGATTCAAAATCCGATCACCGGTCAGTGACAGTAGATCTGGATTTTAGCACCCTCTGCTGGACAGGCGCCCCTAGGCAGGCAACTGTCCTGCCTTATAGGTAGCGCCGGCTCTCCGCGTGGGGGGGCCTCGGGGGGTGGTCGCCTTGGGTGCAATTTTGTTAGGGTGTGCAAAATTTCAAAAGACATTTGAACCACTAATATTTTCCAGCAGGATCAGCAAGATGTCCGCCAGTTTTGCCACGCCGGCGGTGACTTAGCACTTAGCATCCAGAAGGGAGGACCAGGACAGAAAATTCTAGTCCTGTCCTGATTCCTCCTTAACGCTGAGATGAGTCACGTAAAGCAGCGCAGCATTATTCAATGGAACACACTGTTCCACGCTTGTCAGCCCCCCTTGAAGCCCTTTTCCAGCCCCCCCCCTCGCCACTGGCAGCCTTGCAGCCGCTGAACAGGAAGGAGGGAGGGAGGCACCTGCCCTGCAGCACATTTAAAATCCAGTCTCCACTATGCCCCCTGGACAGCTCCCACCCAGGCCACCAGCAACTCCACGCAGGCAGGTAGGCGACACTGTATGACTGGAGGTTTGGGGAAAGAATGACTGGGGATACTGGGAGAGTGACTGGGGATACTTGGATAGAGAGAGAGTGACTGGGGTACTGGGAGAGCGAGTGATGGGTACTGGGAAAGAGAGAGTGACTGGGGTACTGGGAGAAAGAGGGGTTACTGAGTGACTGAGTGTAGTGGGAGAGAGTGACTGGGGGTGCTTGGAGAGAGTGACTGGGTGTATTGGGAGAAAGTGGGGGTACTGAGAGTGACTGGGGTACTTGGAGAGAGAGTGACTGGGGGTATTGGGAGAAAGTGGGGGTACTGAGAGAGGGACTGGGGGTACTGGGAGAGAGTGACTGGGGGTATTGGGAGAAAGTAGGGTTACTGAGAGTGACTGAGAGTACTTGGAGGGAGAGGGTGACTGGGGGTACTGAGAGAGAGTGACTGGATATTGAGTGAGAGTGGAACTATGCTAGGGTATACTGGGACATGGTGACTGGTAGCAGTGGCGTATTGTGGGGGGGCATGTGTGTTTCTTTTTTTATTATATCAGTATTTTGTTAATATACAATACATGTGCTTGTGGGGTAAGGGGGTCAATACTCTACTGGTGGAAGGGAATCATGGTGTGTTACCGTGTCCGCAGGTTGGCAGGGCGCACAATTCTTCCCTTGCCCCGGGCGCTGAAAACCCACGCTATGCAACTGGCCACGGGCCATGGTGGGACCCAAAGTTCAGGAGGTCTGAGCCCAGTATGCAGGGAAACCCACACCTCAGTACCTTGGTGGAGGCGGATACTGGGTGATACCAGAGTGCAGTACAATGGGGTTAGACAGGATAGTGGTCAGTAGGCGATCAGTGGTCAGACGATTGGCACAAGGCGGGGGTCGGAGGGCAAAGCAGAGGGGACTGGTACACAGTGAATCAAGAGCATGCAGGAATACGTCTGAACAGATCAGGAAATAGAACAATACTGAGGTAAGGCACAAAGGAGAGAGTGGTCCTTTATGGACACCGGTAGGGGTGTGTGATGTGTTTGGTGCATGACTGATTAACCCCTTTCAGTGCTGGTTTCAGGGCAGCACTCTTCATGGAGCTAATTCAGGGTTCTGGATGCAGGCACGATTCCTGACAGTACTCCCTCCTCAAGGGAAGGCCTCCGGATGGCCCAGATTTGACTGGTAGCTGGGCACTTTGCGGGCAAGATGACAAAGTCCATGTTTCTGATACCTAGTCCCAGGTGTGTAGGACGAAGGATCCCTTAATCATAGAAACCCGGTTCTTCATGTGAGAGATCAGGAGATTGAGGAGTGCCATGACCACGGAGACAGCTGGAAACCAATGGGCATTGATAGGGATCAATGCAGAGGGCATTGGGGTAGCCTGCACCACATTCCGAGACTCTTCTTCCAGGGGTCAAGCATCACTGGTCTTAGTGTTGTTTCTCCTCTGGCGTCTTCGTGCTCTAAATTTAGATTCTTTGCACTTTTTTGCCTTCTGGGGTGGCATCGACAGCAGGACTGGCAGAGCTGGTAGTGCCCATATAGTGATGCGGCACCACGGTAGGAACCTCTTCTCCGGGACCTTCATCGCAGGAGGTGTCACTGAGTGGCATGAAGTCCTGCCAGGGACTCCTATGGGAAAGAGTGGTGGTAGCCCCCACATACACCGCATCTTGACCTGGGGGTCCCCTGGAGCGTCGAGCGGTTTGCAGCTGAGGTGTAACGTTGGGGGCTTCCAGCCTTTCCGGTGTGCTTGACGGCAGCATGTCTGATGCTGCTCACTCACCAACGCTGGTTTAAATTGAAACAGGCAGGGAGGTGGCTGCATGAGGCACGGCTTGAGAGGGGGGCGCGGTCTGGTGAAGATCTTTTAAAAACCAACAGTTCCTTCTAAGCAGTGCCAGATCGTGGTTATCCATACCTGAGCTCCTTGTACCTGAATTCTCTCGTGATTTAACCTGTTATTGACCTCTGCTTGTTTTCTGACTATTCTGCCTTCCGTTGCCCTAGGGCCTAGACTATTTCCTTGTACTACGCTTCTGCACTGATATCGACCCGGCTATTCCATTTGACTATTCTATACTCTGTATTCCTGATTCTGGCTCGTCTGACTACCCCCGTGTTGCTGACCTGGTTTTGTATTACGACATTGTCTTTGATTAACTCTTTCTGTCTATCTAGTATACATATACCTGGCCAATTTTTAAGGACCAGACAGTTAGGGATTCCTTTATGGCTACCCTGTTGGTAGTTTTTTGGTTATGTGAAGTGTTGGGCTTTAAGGACTGCGTGGTGGGATCCGGGAACCGTGACATGAGGTTCGCCATCGGAGTCTACAGTGTCCCAGTCATCAGAACTGGGGTCTTGTGACAGACAGCGCCAGGATGACGGTGGAGATCCTTGCTGCCTGGGAGTGATGGGATCGACAGTCAGGGTCAAGGTGCCAATCCTGGGTTGCATTGCAGCTTCTCTGAGATGTAGAGATTCCTCGAACCTTGCCAGATCTTCTCTGCGGACAACTGTCCCAATGGACGTGTATGCATAACCCTGGTTTAGGGGTTCTGGTCTCATGGGGTTGTGGATGAGGTTGGTTGTAGCAGACTCTGGAGCAGCGAAGATCCCTTGTATATGGTATGATTCTGTATCTTTAGGTGGGGGGATCATCCCGCGGTACTGGGTAGACGGGGGAAGCACCACTGCTAATAAGGTGCTGCCTGGGAGTAATGGGAGGTAGCCCTGGGGTCTGGATTATCATAACCTCCATGGGAATTGGAGGTTCTGGCTCAGCAGATAAGGTGGTTTCATAGTCCATAGGTTCATCCTCCTCTACAGGGCTAGTCTCCACAGACGTTGTACTCCTTGCACAGCAGGCACGGGTACAGGGAGTTCAGTGGGCTGACTCCTGCTGGCAGCAGGAGTGGACACAGAAGGCCTTCTGGCTTGACATTATACTTATGTGAATAAAATCCACTTCTTTATTGGCCATCCCTGCTTCCGGTATTGCTTTAAACCAAGGCACCATACAAAGAATCCTAGCACCCCCAGAAGGGAAGTCCTGGATCTGCTGGGCCCTGGAACCGATCACCACAGGAACAGAGGAGTAAGCACCAAAAGAAGAGTGGTTTCACAGATCAGCCGCTTGCAGCACGAGGAATAAACCTGTGTAAGTGTGCATCCATCATTCAGACTAATAATATGCAGTGCTTGGCACAATTCTAATCACACTCTCCTGTTCTCTCGGAGGTACAAGAGAGACAGAGAAGTGCCGCAGATCGGAAAGAACTTTTATTTATTACACATTTCTTCAATTGAAATACTTTTTGAAATACAGACACTAGGTGGCGATATACCACCAATACTGCATTACAAAGGATCTTTTATATCAATCAGACCATATATGCAATGCTGTTTTTAAATTTTATATGATATATGTATGCTTACATCTTTGCTTATGCAATTTTGTGTGAATGTATGCAATTTTGTGAATATATGTACATATAGACTCAACCTTTGAGCAATACGCCACCTAGAGAGAAAAGACCTCTCCTCCCACTCTTTCATTAGGTACAGGTTTGCGCTCTGGAGTGTGTCTCTCTCTTCTGGCTTGGGAACCTGCGGTCTCCTGGGTGCTGGCCTGGGTTCAGGTGCATACAATTGGGGATGGGATGCATCTCTTAGCACCCTAGTTGTTCCCAATGCAGGATTTTTTGTAGGGGTTTGCCGCGAGACCGTAGCTGGCTCGGGTACGGGAGCAGGCCTTTTCGGGGGTGTTACAAGACAGGCATCGAGCCAGGCCCCGCAGTACATACAGAGACCCTCTGTTAGACTCCGGGCACGTTCCTCTGGAGCTAGTGGGCCTTTACTCCTCACACGGGGAACACACATCTTGATGGAGGGGTCTCTCAGGGAGTCCATTGCTGTCCATAGATCCTCCAGCACCACACATAACCGATAATTGACTTCAGGACTGGCAGTAACCCCGCAGGCTCAGTTGTTGACCTAAGTATTCTGTCAGGGTCACATCTGGGACCCAAAGTTCAGGGGGTCTGAGCCCAGTATGCAGGGAAACCCCCACCTCAGTAACTTGGTGGAAGTGGCTACTGGGTGATACCAGAGCGCAGTACAATGGGGTTAGACAGGAGAGTGGTCAGTAGGCAATCCGAGGTCAGAGGATTGGCACAAGGCGGTGGTCGGTGGGCAAAGCAGAGGGGTCTGGTACACAGTGAATGAAAGAGCATGCAGGAATACGTCTGAACAGATCAGGAAATTATTTCATTTATTTCATAATATCATTTACCTTATCAGTTAGTAACTAATACACAAATGGTTAATAAACATTTCTGCTTAATACAACTAGGGATGAGCTGTTCGGTTCGGAGTTCGACCCGAACTTAGCCTGTTGGATTAGATCGCGAACACCGAACATTTCCGGGTGTTCGCCGCATGTTCGACCACAATGGACCACAATGCATTTTCCCACTGGCCTGAAGCTCGTAATTGGCTACAGCCTTGTACCTGACCACAGGTCTGGTGCAAGACAGGTTCAACAGTATGCCAATCACGGCTCAGAGTCCTGATTGGGCAAGTTTTTCCCAATCATGGGCTCACAGAGCTAAGTCCCGCAGCACACTATATAACGTTTCCACGCATAGCTACAGCACGCATTTTGAGAGGAGATTTCAGAGGAGATAGTTGTGTGTTGTTACTGCCGGTCTGCCAAGCTACTGGGGGGGTCTGGGGGGGTCTCATTTCTACCAAATATCAGGGAATTTAGGTGATGTGTGTCTTGTCACTGTGCCAGCAAGTTTTTTTGGGGTTTACAAATTTCTTTAAAACCTTTGTGAATTGAGGTGATCTTCTGTGTCTTGTCACACAGCCAGCAAGTATTTTGGGTGTCACTAATTTCTACAAAACATTTGTGAATTGAGGTGATCTGTGTCTTGTCACACAGCCAGTACCACGCAGTATTTTGGGGCTCACTAATTTCTTTAAAACATTTGTGAATTGAGGTGATCTGTGTCTTGTCACACAACCAGTACCACGCAGTATTTTGGGGCTCACTAATTTCTTTAAAACATTTGTGAATTGTTATAATCCGTGTGTTCTCACTGGCTGCCACCCATCAAGGGGTCTCACTGATTTATAGGAGGTTTCACTGCCACCCATCAAGGGGTCTCACTGATTTATAGGAGGTGTCTGAGACTTGTAATCTGTGTCTTGTCACTGGCTGCCAGCTATCAGGGTGTCTCACTGAGTTATACCAGAGTTCTTTAAATCTTTATACCAGAGTTGAATCAGAGTTCTGTATATATTAATCTATATATCACTCACCATGTCTGAAAGAACAAAAAGGACAGGCAGACGCTCCCAGACACAGATAAGAGGGCAAGCAGCCCCTGTGTCGGGAGGCTGTGCCTCTGGTCGTGGTGGACGTGGTGCATCCTCTGCAGGGGCACGCTTGTCCTTTCTAACTGGTGCTGGCCGTCTTAAGCAGCAGCAACATACAGAGGACTTGGTGGATTGGCTAACCAGGCCATCCTCATCTTCCGAGTCCTCTGCCAGCCAGGCTTCTAGTGCTTTACAGTCCACCTCAGCTGCCAAAGCATCTAATGCAGCCTCCATGTCCACAGCTACTCCTGCCGTAGCCTCGCTATCACACACGGAGAAATCAGCTGAATTGTTTGACTACAATGAGAGTGACATGCTGCTTGAGGATGCGCAGCAAGTACAGTGCTCTGATTCAATCTCTGAGGTTGAGGAAGGGAGTATAATCAACCTAGAGGAAGGGGGTGCCAGTGATGACACACAAATAACTGGCACTCATGTTGCCCCAGCAGCTGCAGCATACTGCCAAGTTGGCTCCAGTGACCAGGAGATAGGGGGTGATGATGACAATGATGATGAGGTCACTGACTCCACCTGGGTGCCTGATCGAACAGAGGAATTAAGTGAGGAAGAGGGGGAGGAGGAGGCACAGCAAACACAAGGCACAACATCCTCTGTGACCAACCGTAGCACTAGCCAGTCCAAGGCATCACATGTCAGAGCTGCTCCAGTGCAGAGCGATGTTGTCTCAAAGAACACATGCAGGAACTCTGTTGTCTGGGAGTTCTTTAAGAAATGTGCAGTAGAGCGCAGCGTTGCTATTTGTAATCTATGTCAGATGAGGCTTAAGCGTGGGAAAGATACCGGACACTTGGGTACCACGTGCTTGAGGCGACATATGAACAACTGCCACACATCTCGTTGGCGCAAAACTTTGCGTAGGTCCTCCTCCTCCTCATCTGTCTCTTCCCCCACTGTATGTCCTGCCATGTCATTGCCTATCACCTCCACCGACAGGGATGATGCTACAGTAATGGATGTACCAAGTCCTTCCTCACAATGTGACATCATCCCAGCAGCTGAAGATTTACGCAGTCAGATTACGTTGCCGCAGCTGCTGCAGCGAAAGAAAAAATATAGTCCCAACCATCCCCAAGCACAGCATCTAAATGCCAGTTTAGTAAAATTACTCGCATTGCAGCTGCTGCCTTTCCAGCTGGTGGACTCTGCTCCTTTCCATGAATTTGCTGAATGTGCTGTACCACAGTGGCAGGTTCCAAAACGCCATTACTTTTAACGCAAGGCCATTCCAGCACTATACCAGCACGTGGAAGACAATGTTATCCAGTCATTGGGAAAGGCAGTCAGCAGCACGGTGCATGTGACTTTAGACACGTGGTCCAGCAAGCATGGACAGGGTCGTTACATTTCCTTCACGGCACGCTGGGTAACTCTGATTGCAGCTGGGAAGGATCCAAGACGGGGCTCTGTGCTGGAACTTGTTCATCCACCACGCCTCCAGAAAGATGCTTGTATGAGGTCTGTCTGCTCCACCACCACCACCTCTCCCTCTTCCTCCTCCTTCTCTGTCTCTGGCGAAGTGGCAGTTAAACCAATGGCTCAAGCAAAAAGATGCCATACTGTGCTTGAGCTGGTTTGTTTAGTGGACAGGAGCCACACCGGGCCAGAAATTCTGTCAGCTCTGCAGGGGCAGGTGCAGAGATGGTTAACACCATGCCAGCTTCAGCTGGGAATGATCGTCTGCGATAATGGCAGCAACCTTCTCTCCACCCTACGCAAGGGTAAACTGACGCATGTACCATGCCTAGCACACGTCCTAAATCTGGTGGTACAGCATTTCCTAACCAAGTACCCAGGGCTGCCAGAGCTTCTCATCCAGGCCAGAAAAGTCTGCAGCCACTTCAGATGGTCATTCCCAGCAAGCGTTCGCCTGGCAGAAATTCAAAGAGAATTCCACCTTCCCACAAACCGTCTGATCTGTGACATGCCCACCAGGTGGAACTCGACATTAGCAATGCTGCAGCGTCTGCACAAGCAGCAGAGGGCCATCAACGAGTACCTGTGTGAGTATGGCACAAGGACAGGTTCAGGTCAACTTGGTCCCCCCCCCCCCGCAGTGGCTGATGATCAAGGATGCATGCACTGTACTGTCACCATTTGAGGAGGCAACGAGGATGGTGAGCAGGGACAGTGCATGCATCAGTGACACAATTCCTTTAGTGTTCCTGCTGGAGCACACTCTGCGGGGAATTATAGATGTGGAAATACAGAAAAAATGGCGTTGCGCCCATACTCACCGGAGCGGCAGCAACTGCCAGGAGTAACAGCCCAGTTAATGTATAAAACATAACAAGGAAAAATGGTGTCATCTGCGCTCGTTTCTATGTGTTCCATGTACAACAAAACTGAGGCTTTTGTTTGTTTCAATGGCCATTGCAACGTAAGCTCACTCGCCACTTCACGGCACCTCTTTACAGATTGAGTACCTATCTAACATGTACCAAAAGGCCGCTCTACTGAGCAGCTCCAAGCCCCTCCTGCTGCTTTTCAGCCAAGGAGAGGCAGAGATGGTGGGTTTTATTTATACACGCACCAAACACTTCCCATTTGGGATTAAAAACAAAACATGGCCATTGAAACAAACAAAAGCCTCAGTTTTGTTGTACATGGAACACATAGAAACGAGCGCAGATGACAGCTTTTTTCCTTGTTATGTTTTATCCATTAACTGGGCTGTTACCGGAGCGGCAGCAGCTGCCAGGAGTGAGTATGGGCGTGACGCCATTTTTTCTGTATTTATGTATATCATGCTTGTAACACCAGTCCGTCGTTCTGCAGCTGTTCCTCTTTCCATGTTTTTGTTTTTAATCCCAAATGGGAAGTGTTTGGTGCGTGTGTAAATAAAACCCACCATCTCTGCCTCTCCTTGGCTGAAAAGCAGCAGGAGGGGCTTGGAGCTGCTCAGTAGAGCAGCCTTTTGGTACATGTTAGGTAGGTACTCACTCTGTAAAGAGGTGCCGTGAAGTGGCGAGTGAGCTTACGTTGCAATGGCCATTGAAACAAACAAAAGCCTCAGTTTTGTTGTACATGGAACACATAGAAACGAGCGCAGATGACACCTTTTTTCCTAATTATAGATGTGGCTCTAGAGGCAGAGCAGCGGGAGGAAGAGGAGGCCTTCCCTGGCTCTCAAGGCCCCAGTCTTTCCGCAGACAGCATTCCACCGGGTCCTACTCAGATCAGACAGGAGGAGGATGAGGAGGAGGCAGAATATTTAAGTAGTGGGGGCATTGAAGGTGGGGATTCCTCAAGGGAGGGTTTCGTGTGCCCAGGAACACAAGGGTTAGTGCGTGGCTGGGAGGAGGAAGTGCATGATACGGTCATCCTCATTGACCAGGAAGACTCGGAATCTAATGCCACCTCCAACCTACGCTGCATGGGCTCCCTAATGATGCAAAGCCTGCTAAAGGACCCCAGGATTCGTCTTATCAAGGAGAGGGATCATTACTGGTTGGCAACCCTTCTTGATCCACGATACAAGGGTAAAGTTGCAGAGCTCATCCTGCCCGCACAGAGGGAGCACAGGATGAAAAAACTTGAGGACGCTCTAAAGCGACACTTGTGTAACACCTTTCCAGGCACTGGTAGATTACCAAGTGCTGACACACGTGCTTCTGAGGCTGCGGATGATCAGAGGAATAGTGGTGAAGGCAAGGGCCGCTTGACTGATGCATTTTTAAATTTTTTTAGTCCTCGACGCCCAGGGACGTCAAATGTAGGCACCCATTGCCAGCGTCTTCACCATATGGTGCAGGACTGCCTAGGGGCAAGGGCAGACCTGGCTACCTTTCCAGCAGATGATCCCCTGGCTTACTGGGTTTTGAGATTGGATCACTGGCCAGAACTTAGCCAATATGCTATGCAGCTACTAGGTTGCCCTTCATCTAGCGTGCTTTCTGAAAGGACGTCCAGTGCCGCTGGAGGTTTTTTCACAGACAAAAGAGTGCGTCTGTCCACCGACTCTGAATCAGTCCTGGATCAGCAGCTATCAATCCCCTGATGCTGAAGTAATGGAATAGATCGGGGATGTCCTCTTCTGCATTCTCAAAACTTCTAGCACTGAACTCTTCCACAATACCACAAAAGGGTTACGGTGTGAAGGCACTTGCTGCCATGAAAGGCACAATATTTGGCTGCCAGATTTATATCATTTTAATCTTTTGAACCGCAGGGTCCAAACCTGCACTCTTCCACAATACCACAGAGGGGTTACTGTATTATGATGGCACTTGCAGGCCTGGCGCTAAAAGCGCAATATCTGGGTGCACTGACGCCTTGACCAGAATTATATCTTTTCAATATAGGACCACATGGTCCACCCCTGCACTCTTCCACAATACCACAGAGGGGTTACTGTATTATGATGGCACTTGCAGGCCTGGCACCAAAAGCACAATATCTGGGTGCACTGATGCCTTGACCAGAATCATATCTTTTCAATATAGGACCACATGGTCCACCCCTGCACTCTTCCACAATTCCACAGAGGGGTTACTGTATTATGATGGCACTTGCAGGCCTGGCACTAAAAGCGCAATATCTGGGTGCACTGACGCCTTGACCAGAATTATATCTTTTCAATATAGGACCACATGGTCCACCACTGCACTCTTCCACAATACCACAGAGGGGTTACTGTATTATGATGGCACTTGCAGGCCTGGCACCAAAAGCACAATATCTGGGTGCACTGACGCCTTGACCAGAATCATATCTTTTCAATATAGGACCACATGGTCCACCCCTGCATTCTTCCAAAATACCACAGAGGGGTTACTGTATGATGATACTTGCTGGCCTGGCACCAAAGGCACAATATCTGGGTGCACTGACGCCTTGACCAGAATCATATCTTTTCAATATACTATAGGACCACATGGTCCACCCCTGCACTCTTCCATAATACCACAGAGGGGTTAGTGTATTATGATGGCACTTGCAGGCCTGGCACCAAAAGCACAATATCTGGGTGCACTGACGCCTTGACCAGAATCATATCTTTTCAATATAGGACCACATGGTCCACCCCTGCATTCTTCCAAAATACTACAGAGGGGTTACTGTATGATGATACTTGCTGGCCTGGCACCAAAAGCACAATATCTGGGTGCACTGATGCCTTGACCAGAATCATATCTTTTCAATATAGGACCACATGGTCCACCCCTGCACTCTTCCACAATTCCACAGAGGGGTTACTGTATTATGATGGCACTTGCAGGCCTGGCACTAAAAGCGCAATATCTGGGTGCACTGACGCCTTGACCAGAATTATATCTTTTCAATATAGGACCACATGGTCCACCACTGCACTCTTCCACAATACCACAGAGGGGTTACTGTATTATGATGGCACTTGCAGGCCTGGCACCAAAAGCACAATATCTGGGTGCACTGACGCCTTGACCAGAATCATATCTTTTCAATATAGGACCACATGGTCCACCCCTGCATTCTTCCAAAATACCACAGAGGGGTTACTGTATGATGATACTTGCTGGCCTGGCACCAAAGGCACAATATCTGGGTGCACTGACGCCTTGACCAGAATCATATCTTTTCAATATACTATAGGACCACATGGTCCACCCCTGCACTCTTCCATAATACCACAGAGGGGTTAGTGTATTATGATGGCACTTGCAGGCCTGGCACCAAAAGCACAATATCTGGGTGCACTGACGCCTTGACCAGAATCATATCTTTTCAATATAGGACCACATGGTCCACCCCTGCATTCTTCCAAAATACTACAGAGGGGTTACTGTATGATGATACTTGCTGGCCTGGCACCAAAGGCAAAATATCTGGGTGCACTGACGCCTTGACCAGAATCATATCTTTTCAATATAGGACCACATGGTCCACCCCTGCATTCTTCCACAATACTGCAGAGGGGTTACTGTATGATGATACTTGCTGGCCTGGCAGTCTTGCACCAAAGGCAGAATATCTGGGTGCACTGACGCCTTAACCAGATGCATATCTTTTTAATATAGGACCGCAAGGTTCACCCCTGCATTCTTCCACAATACCACAGAGGGGTTGCTGTATGATAGTACTTGCAGTCCTGGCACCAAAAGCACAATATTTGGGTGCACTGCCACTGACGCCTGTATCAGATTCATATCCTCAGAGGGGTTACGGTGTGACGGCACTGTTGGGAATGCTAAAGGACCAATTTTGAAGCACCTATTGTTACTTTCATCCAAAGCCTGCATGGTGGCTCTTTAATCCGGGGTGAATTCTACATTGCCCACATTGGGCAGATCTGTAAATATTATAAAGGACGGTAAATTTTTTTTACTGTCGTATCAAATCGAGATTATTTTTTATGAATGTTTATTTTTTTCTGTGGATCAGAAAAAAGATGTCGGAGAACCTTTTTATCTAAAGCCTGCATAAGTTTCACAATAATTTAGCCAAAAAAAATCAGTAAACTTTTTCTGCGTGTACAAAAATGTCTCCTTTTCATACAGACTGCCGCCCCAAGCAGTTGTCTATGGATAGATTAAAGGAATTTACCGTCATATGAAACGTCATTTTTTTGTTTTTAAGTGATTCTATACATCCTAGAAATCCGCCACTTCGCGGGCAGGTTATGGGTACCTCCTAGGCACGATATTTGAACGAATTTTTCGTTTTTTTTTTTAACCCTTATGTCATGGAAAACTCACTGTCCCTTTAAAAACGTTTTTTTTAAAACTTTTTGTCCTTGTTTCCTGTCCCCCAGGGCACTACCCGGACCCCCATATATCTTTTATGGCAAATATCTAGCATATATGCCCTCTTGGAGGGCACTCTAAAAATCGAATTTTCCGCCCCATTGACTCGCATGGAGTTCGGGTTCGGACCCGAACATATGGGAAGTTCGGGTTCGGGCCCAAACCGAACTCGGGAGGTGTTCGGCTCATCCCTAAATACAACATGCATTTTCCAGCAAACAATGTTTAACCAGCTAGATCTTATAGATATATATATATTTCTCTATGCTACATGGATCAACAAAAGATGAGCTAATTTAATGATAAGTAATAAAACTTATTTAGTGAATCCTCCCCTAATCTCGAGAATTAAACTTCTAATCTTTTGCTTAATATTTTGTAGTTATATAATTCCTTGCTCATTAATTTCAATCACAGTAATTTCCAGATTCAATATATATATTGGTATCAATCTTACAACAATTCTTTAGGATAAATCCTTATGTCCACTTCTTCATATCTCTATCTGCAGAATAAAGATATGATTTCTGGAGCTACCAAGAATCTGAAAAATCTCAGTCTATGTTGCAAGAATATCTACAAATATATATGTTATATTTACATTAATTCCTTATTTTAAATAGCTCTCATACATTACCTCTCCAATCTGGATTTTGATAATTCTGCCTTGGAATTTTCTATGTAATGCTTTGTTTTGGAATATGTGAAGATTATCGATATCAGATAATCAATGCATGTGAGTCAGAGATTTGGTGAGAGAGTTTTGGTGAGAGTCTTGATTGCCTCATGTCATGGGATCTGCGTGCATTGTGGTGTGAGTCTCTGAATGTTGGAATCTCGGACTGCTATGTGTACTGGATGTCTGAATGCATTGTGGTGTATGTCTCAGCATCTCGGAGTCTCGGAATCTCAGAGTGTCATGTGTACTGGACGTCTGAATGCATTGCGGTGTGAGTCTCAGAGTGAATGCAACCAACATTGCCGCTTCAATTATAGTCAATTTGACGTCACTGGCAATATTGTTCATTATATCAAATATAATATTTACTATCCTCTAGAGGGCAGCATTGCACTTCTTAATTAATTCCACCATTTAAATATTATTTCTCTTATCTCATGTCACGAGGTCATTTTGGACAAAGACTTCTTCTCTCAGTCGCTAGACTCTTACAGGGTTATTCAAAGAGATTCGAAAAGTCACCGCACGTTCAGTGACTTTTCGTTCTCTTCAATTCGGTTCCTTTTGCCGATCCCATTTCGGTGACCCTGCAGTGTATTCAGCAAGCACCACAGGGCCCCCAAATTGCAGGGAAAAGCTGCCGCAAACCTGACGAAAACTAACCGCAAAACTCACCGAATGCATGCCGAAAACAAGCAAAAACATCTGGATTAACCTTCGAAAAACCCGAGTAGGAGCCGATCACACGCAGCGAAGCAGCCGAACAGGAGCCGAATCACACAGAGCCGAAGCAGCTGAGACGCAGAGGAGGCAGTGAATAAATTAGCAAAACCATTTGTATGAATCTGTGAAAATGAAACGCTGTTTGCAAAGAAACTACTGAGCGAAAATGTCTGAAATTTACACAGGAGGTCCAGGGAATGATAATATAGAGGGCTGCTACAGAAAAAATAAGTAAACTTAAAAAAAAAAAGAACGGACTTTTAAAAAAAAAATAAGAGAGAAATGCTTAAAGTATCCTAAAAAATATATAAATAAAGAGACTTTTTGCTGCAGAATTTTATAATGAACGGTTTATTAGATATTGAATTAAAACGGGAATATTTTTAACATTTAAGTCTATGGGATTCTCCTGAATAAACTTGCCGAATTAAACCACCGAATGGCAGGGCATTTCGGGAACCTTTCACTGCTGGTTTGTGCTCTCTGAATAGACGAAGCATTGCTTCTCTATGGGGATTTCACTGCCCTCGAACCGGCACCGAACAGGCACCGTATGTGCAGGCAATTCGCCAGGATTTGGCTAATTGCCTGCTCTCTGGATAGCCGAATGGCCAGGAAAGGCAACCGAACGCTGATTTTCAGCATCCGGTTACCTTTCTCAAGCAATTCGGATCTCTTTGGATAACCCTGTAGTCTCCACATATCAAAATTAGATTTATATCCCTTACTTCTTTCTAAATTTTACTGAGTCTTTATCAGTTGAATTCTTTTCTAGTTAACTCAACAGAATCTATTCTTCAATAATTATACTATTTACCACTTAAACTCTCTACAATATAAATTGGAGCATACATTTTCTACTGTAAATATAATAGAATATACCTTGATTATAGAAATATATTTCGTGAATATATATACATTACAGAATTTAAATTCTCATTTCTTTATACCCAAAAGACAAAATATCTTTTTATTTTAAAGACTTAAGACAGACCAATAAATTTAATTATGGCAGATCTTAGCACTTAGCTCGAGCATTATATCACACAAAGACATTTAAAATTCCTTCATATCTGGTATTTCTAAAAAAAAAATTCACCTAGCCATGAACCTTTAAAAAAAATCTCGGTTCATTCCTAAACTAGAGAAAATTGAAAGAAAAGACTGTCTTTAAAAACAAAATGGCTACAGGCATTCATTTTACCTTTTTTCCCTTCCAATATACCCGACATAACCCCCCTTTGGTTTCATCTATTCTTTGATCAATTAGAATTGAGGAAAACATACAATATCTCCCCCTTTTACCAATCAGGCTAGGTTTCCACCTTTCGCAACACGTTTTTCTTCTTTCATCCATTTAATAATTGAAGATGCAGTGTTTTTAAACTTCAATGTACGTACTTTCTTTGTTAGTACAATCATCCAGACAGTTAGAAACATAATTACTATACAAATCACAATCTCTGTAATCTTTGGCCCATTATAAGCAGATAGGAATTGATGATCAAGCTGTGAATACATTGGAGCATAAATTGTTAGATTATCTTTATTAGAAGTTCAATAGTATGGTCAGGCTAGTTCTTTAGCAAAGATTTCAAATCTGGATTCTTAGGTATCTCTTGCCCTTGGAATACGACAACGATTTGTATCTGGTCATACCAGACTTCATTTATAAAAAGTAACTTCTCCGATAACAACTTTTGATTCTTTAGGAACTTTCACAAAAATCACTGGTGTGGGTATCAACACTTTCTGTTTTGTACCAGATCCTTCCGGTAAACATTTGCTTCTCTTTCTGTATAAACAGCGGTTGCAATAAATATGCGGCAAATCTTTTCCTTCGGTGGTACTTGTACATAGCAATCAACGGTATCCTGGCTTTATCCAGCATGTCTTTCAGGCTTGCATGAGCTTGATTCGCATGGGACTTTAGCATTCTCCTTGGTCAGAAGAAATCCAGACGTCCCTTGGATTATTGTGCCAAGAAACGGTCCTGGTTCAAAAATTTGATCTGCTCAGAATCGTGCGGAAAAACTGAGAATTTCCAGATAATCGCAGTCTCCTTGGTGGTCCGACTCATCTTTGCGGATTAGCGTCGCAGTTCGGATTAACCACTTTTCTCAATTTCTGTTGAAAGAAAGAGTATAAATAACCATTCATAGACTAGCGATTTCACTCAAATTCCCTATAGATACTCTGATCTCTGATTAAATTTAATTAACCATACGGATCTAGTCTATCTACTAGCTTGAGTTAAACATCTGAATGCTGGGAAGAAGAATCACATGTTAATTAAAACATCACTTCATATGATACCAGTTAAGTGTCTTCTGCTGGTCCATTTTCACACATCCTGAGGTGATCTAGGATGACAATCATGCAATTGAGCTTGGCAGTTTTATTTCTTCTAGAAATACATAACATAACTTTTTCCAATAACATTAGGACTGTCTCCATCATTATCTAGATCTGTTATCCACTCATCTTGAGGATTTGGGTATCTGATCACTTTAAGGTCACTATGTCCATTTGGTTCTGTCTCCCTCTTGTGGAGGTGAATAATTAGCACGTCATTTTCCAGACATATCTCTCGAATTCTCTCGGGGGGAACACATATGGTGTTATCCTCCTGCTCTCCTGGAGTCAGGGGCTTTGGCCTTAAGAAGGAAATATCAGGTGTCTGGCTATTTCTGAAGTGGACTTCAATAGAATCCGGCCTTTCCTCAATCACGTGGCAGTTACGCTGAGCGTGATGGGATTGGGATCTATCATAGCTGATAAGAACATTTACTTGGGACCAAATAACCTCATTGATAAAATCAATGATTGGATTTAACCTTTTGAGAAGGTCCATTCCAATAATTAGATGATTTTGGGGCAGATCCACAATAAGCGTTGGATGCCAAATTACTTTATACCCCAATTTAAAATCCAATTTAGCTGTGCCCAGAACTTTCAGAGATGTGCCACTCACACTCACTAGATTAACATTAGATTTATCTAATCTAGGCTTCCTGGAGGACAGTTCTTGGACCTGTTCAAAATAATGAGCTGATATTAACGTAACCTGGCTTCCACTGTCTAGCAAGGATGGAATATGTGGTAAATTATCTTGTAATTCTACATTCACATAATATCGGTCTTCAATGCTATGCAATTTACAGAGAAATTTAGAGTGAGATATGAAATTAGGTTTTGTACAGATTTTACCGACTGATTTTGTTCTCTCAAACATGCTTTTGGCAGCTGTGCTGTCCATTTCGGATCCAGTCTTCTCAGTTTGCTCGCACTCAGTCTGGGGAGATAAAATACATTTTCCTTCTCTTTGCAGGGAAGGGTTTAAAATCTCATCAACCATACAAACATTTGTATTAATCATTTCATCATCACTTTCTGGTAAATTGTCATGGATACTGGTTACTTCATCAGAAACATCATCTAGTCACTGGTTGGGTGGGACTGCAGGTGTTGCATTGCTTACAACCTGACCAGGGTTATTTCCAGTCATTAACTGAGTGATCTGATCCAGTTTTTCTGTCAGCACATGAAAATTTTCCTGCATTTGACCAATACGCTGTTGTACATTATATCTCCGCTTTCTATTCGTCCTTGGGGACGAAGCTTGCGCATTATCAGACGCATCAGATTCAGTCTTACCTCTGGTTGCTTCCTGTCTAGGTACATTTTCCCTTGATTTAACCCACTGACTTCTAGGTGCCCATTGCTTCCTAGATTGAAATTTACTTCCTGAATTTTCTCTGGCAAACCCTCTTTCCTGATCTGGTTTAGATTTCTCCCTTTGAGGTATGGAGTCACGCAATGTTTCCGCATAACTCTTTTTGTGGGACTCAAATTTAATATCAACCTTTTTAACGTGAGTTTCCGCTATTTCCTCAGGTGAGTTTTTCACTCTTTTCCCCTGAGTTTCTTCACTATATTCAAATACAGTAAATAGGGTCATACTTTCTTTTAGTACCCAATCCAAACCATTTCTCGGGTCAATATCTCTTGCCAAAATAACCTTTATTTTATTTGGCAATGCGTCATAAAATAATTGGATAAATTCAGGGTTTTCAAAATCTGGGTTTCTTTCAGCCAAGCTGTATGCATTTTTAAGGACGGAAAGAAATTCACGGGGGCTTTGATTAGGTCTGCATTTTAGAGTTAAAATTGCTCTTTTCGCAGCTAGACTGGTGCGGTGAGGCCCAAATTCAGATTTGACCTCAGAGACTATTTTACTCCAGTTACGTATACCAGATTCTTTCAAAGACTGAAAAAAATACCTATATTTGCCTTTAAAGACCCATGGGATAAACTCAATTTTCTGAGCATCTGAAGTAATCCCTAATATAGACAGTGCTTCTTCAAACATCGCTAAATGATTTATTATTTTTGGCGATCCTTTAGGTCAAAGATACCTACTGAGTTTTTTAAGAAATGGACAATTTTCGTTAAATCCTGAACTTTATAAGATTTCTTAATAGACTGTGGCTGGCTAGAGTGATGTGATTTGAAATACTCCTGTGTAAGAGGCTTCGCTCTTTTTTCATCATGAGATTTAGTTTCACTTTCGCATTCGCTCTCGCTCTGTAGATAAACAGAGCCGTCATGCTTGGAGTTATAGCTGAAAGCTTTCAAAGGGAACTTCTCTAACGAAGGATTTTTAACCCTTCGAACATCAGTTTCAACCTGACGTAGCTCATCAGCGAATTTCTCATGTTCGAGTTTCATTCTCGCCAATTTTGCATTCAGCTCCTTATTTAATTTGGATAATTTATCACTCTCATCTTGCCATTGATCTTTCTCTTTTGCACACACTTTGAACTCAATTATCATTCGTTCTGACTCATCTTTTAATTTATTTACGGTATCATGCAAGTCACAATTTTTATTTTCTAAGCTGTCTCTGGTTTCTTTGTCATCATTCAATCTCTTATTCATTTCTGCGATCAAGTACCGTATATACTCGCGTATAAGCTGAGTTTTTTGACTCAGATTTTGAGTCAAAAAACACGATTCGGCTTATACGCGAGTCCGTCCGTGTTGAAGGGGATGCGCCTGCGTGCAGGCGCAGCCGGTCACGTGGTCCAGCTAATCAGGTGGTACTGAGTCTCTGTACCACCTGACTGGCCAGACCGCGTGACCTGCGCACGCACGCAGCCGCATCCCCTTCAACACGGACGGACGGACTCCTGCTGCCCGGCATCTGGGCCCCCTCAACCCCTGCTGGATCCAGAGCTGGGGCAAGTATCCATGTGAGAGCTGGCTGCCGCTGGGGCAATATCCAGGTGAGAGCTGGGGCAAATCCATGAGCTGGGGGCAAATCCATGTGTGAGCTGGGGCAAATCCATGAGCTGGGGCAAATCCATGAGCTGGGGCAAATCCATGAGCTGGGGCATATCCATGAGCTGGGGCATATCCATGAGCTGGGGCATATCCATGAGCTGGGGCAAATCCATGAGCTGGGGCATATCCATGAGCTGGGGCAAATCCATGAGCTGGGGCATATCCATGAGCTGGGGCATATCCATGAGCTGGGGCAAATCCATGAGCTGGGGCAAATCCATCAGCTGGGGCAAATCCATGAGCTGGGGCAAATCCATGAGCTGGGGCAAATCCATGAGCTGGGGCATATCCATGAGCTGGGGCAAATCCATGAGCTGGGGCAAATCCATGAGCTGGGGCATATCCATTAGCTGGGGCATATCCATGAGCTGGGGCAAATCCATTGTTTGAGCTGGGGCATATCCATGTGTGAGCTGGGGCAATATCCATGTGTGAGCTGGGGCAATATCCATGTGTGAGCTGGGGCAATATCCATGTGTGAGCTGGGGCAATATCCATGTGTGAGCTGGGGCAATATCCCACTTAGGCTTATACGCGAGTCAATACGTTTTCACAGGTTTTTTGGGAAAAAGTAGGGGGAGTCGGCTTATACACGGGTCGGCTTATACCCGAGTATATACAGTATATGCAATCAGGCACAATTTTTGAAACAAAAATCTCTTTGTCTTTTTTATTTGTGGCTGCACTTATCTTTCGCAAACATTCAAGAAAATTTGAGTGATCTGACCAGATTGAATCGGCATAATTAGAAGCATTTGCTTGCAATTCTTTTTTCCAATCAAATAAATCGTCTGTGACGTGTAACTTGTCCTTTAGATAAAACATAACATATATCAATACTATTTGATTAGCATGTATCTCTACGTCTTCCTGAGTCTCAGATTCTGACTCTGACATTTTTACACTGTTTAGTAGACAACCGTAAAACCACAAGTCAAAATACAACAAGAAGTCAAAATATATATATATTTTATCTTTGTCTAATCAGACAATACTGACAATTATATTCCAAGCAAAAACTACAATCTCAACAGTAGCCTCCAATATGTCTATATTGGACTTACTGGACCTATCTCGGCAGTTGCCTCCAATATGTCAGGGATTATTATTTCATAAGAAATTTATACGAGACACAAATATCAATCGTTTATATTTCCTAGAAATTCTCCTAAATTCTTTTAATTGTCTGTGTTTTGCTTTGAAAAATACAATAATCAATAATCGGATAAAAACATATATATATATTTATTACGTATTCAAAAAAGTTTCAAATCTCATATCATAAACAAAGATTTATAAATCACAATCCATCAGCATATAAAAACTAGCTTCACAATATATGTATCTCCTGTTAGTAACTGCATATATGATTAATATCATTTACCTTATCAGTTAGTAACTAATACACAAATGGTTAATAAACATTTCTGCTTAATACAACATGCATTTCCCAGCAAAACAATGTTTAACCAGCTAGCTCTTCTAGATATATATATATTTCTCTATGCTACATGGATCAACAAAAGATGAGCTAATTTAATGATAAGTAATAAAACTTATTTAGTGAATCCTCCCCTAATCTCGAGAATTAAACTTCTAATCTTTTGCTTAATATTTTGTAGTTATATAATTCCTTGTTCATTAATTTCAATCACAGTAATTTTCAGATTCAATATATATATTGGTATCAATGTTACAACAATTCTTTAGGATAAATCCTTATGTCCACTTCTTCATATCTCTATCTGCAGAATAAAGATATGATTTCTGGAGCTACCAAGAATCTGAAAAATCTCAGTCTATGTTGCAAGAATATCTACAAATATATATATATATATATATATTATATATATTTACATTAATTCCTTAATTTAAATAGCTCTCATTCATTACCTCTCCAATCTGGATTTTGATAATTCTGCCTTGGAATTTTCTATGTAATGCTTTGTTTTGGAATATGTGAAGATTATCGATATCAGATAATCAATGCATGTGAGTCAGAGATTTGGTGAGAGAGTTTTGGTGAGAGTCTTGATTGCCTCATGTCCTGGGATCTGCGTGCATTGTGGTGTGAGTCTCTGAATGTTGGAATCTCGGACTGCTATGTGTACTGGACGTCTGAATGCATTGTGGTGTATGTCTCAGCATCTCGGAGTCTCGGAATCTCAGAGTGTCATGTGTACTGGATGTCTGAATGCATTGCGGTGTGAGTCTCAGAGTGAATGCAACCAACATTGCCGCTTCAATTATAGTCAATTTGACGTCACTGGCAATATTGTTCATTATATCAAATATAATGTTTACTATCCTCTGGAGGGCAGCATTGCACTTCTTAAGTAAATCCACCATTTAAATATTATTTCTCTTATCTCGTGTCACGAGGTCATTTTGGACAAAGAATTCTTCTCTCAGTCGCTAGACTCTTAGTCTCCACATATCAAAATTAGATTTATATCCCTTACTCCTTTCTAAATTTTACTGAGTCTTTATCAGTTGAATTCTTTTCTAGTTAACTCAACAGAATCTATTCTTCAATAATTATACTATTTACCACTTAAACTCTCTACAATATAAATTGGAGCATACATTTTCTACTGTAAATATAATAGAATATACCTTGATTATAGAAATATATTTCTTGAATATATATACATTACAGAATTTAAATTCTCATTTCTTTATACCCAAAAGACAAAATATCTTTTTATTTTAAAGACTTAAGACAGACCAATAAATTTAATTATAGAAACATAGAAACATAGAAAAATGTCGGCAGATAAGAACCTTTCGGCCCATCTAGTCTGCCCAATTACATGGATACTTTACCTGGATTTATCTTTTGTTTAGGATAGCCTTATGCCTATCCCATGCTTGCTTAAATTCAATTACTGTTTTGGCCTCTACCACTTCTACTGGAAGACTGTTCCATGTATCCACCACCCGCTCAGTAAAATAAAGCTTCCTGATGTTACTTTTAAACCTTTGCCCCTCTAATCTAAGACTATGTCCTCTTGTTTTGCTATTTTGTTTCCTTTTAAATATACTCCCTTCCTCTACCTTGTGGATTCCCTTTACGTATTTAAATGTTTCTATCATATCTCCTCTGTCTCGTCTTTTTTCCAAGCTGTACATGTTAAGATCATTAAGCCTTTCTTGGTAACTTTTCTCCTTCAAGCCGTACACCATTTTAGTAGCCCTTCTCTGAACTCTCTCCAAGATGTCTATATCCTTCTGGAGATACGGTCTCCAGTACTGCACACAGTACTCCAAGTGAGGTCTCACCAGTGCTCTGTACAGTGGCATGAGCACTTCCCTTTTCCTACTGCTAATACCTCTCCCTACACAACCAAGCATTCTGCTAGCATTTCCTGCTGCTCTATTACATTGACTACTTACCCTTAGATCCTCTGAAATAATAACCCCTAAATCCCTTTCCTCAGATGTTGAGGTTAGGACTGTATCAAATATTCTATATTCAGCCCTTGGGTTTTTACGTCCCAGGTGCATTATCTTGCACTTATCCACATTAAAACTCAATTGCCACAACTCCGACCATTTTTTTAGCTTACCTAAATCATTTGTCATTTGGCTGATCCCTCCAGGAACGTCAACCCTGTTGCAAATCTTTGTGTCATCAGCAAAAAGACATACTTTTCCATTAATACCTTCTGCAATATCACTAATAAAAATATTAAAGAGAATGGGTCCAAGTACTGACCCCTGAGGTACCCCACTGGTAACAAGACCTTGCGCCGAATAAACTCCATTTACCACAACCCTCTGTTGTCTGTCACTCAGCCACTGCCTAATCCATTCAACAATATTGGAATCCAAGCTCAAAGATTGCAATTTATTGATAAGCCTTCTATGCGGAACAGTATCAAAAGCCTTACTGAAATCTAAATAAGCAATGTCTACTGCACCACCTGTGTCTATTATTTTTGTTACCCAATCAAAAAAATCAATAAGATTAGTTTGGCATGATCTCCCTGAGGTAAACCCATGTTGTTTCTGATTCTGTAATCTATGTGTTTTTAGATGTTCAACAATCCTTTCCTTTAACATGGTTTCCATTAATTTCCCTACTACTGACGTAAGACTAACTGGCCTATAGTTCCCCGATTCCTCCCTACTACCCTTCTTGTAAATAGGCACAACATTTGCTAATTTCCAGTCTTCTGGACGACTCCTGTTAACAAGGATTGGTTAAATAAATCTGTTAACGGTTTTGCTATTACATCACTGAGCTCTTTTAATAATTTAGGGTGGATCCCATCAGGCCCCATTGACTTATTTGTCTTTACTTTAGACAGCTGCTTTAGAACCTCCTCCTCTGTAAACTCATATGTAAATGTCTCTTTAGTGTTCTCTCCTAACTGAGGTCCCTTTCCTTCCTTTTCTTCTGCAAAGACTGAACAAAAATATTTATTGAGGCAGTCAGCGAGACTTTTATCCTCTTCTACATACCTTCCTTCCTTTGTTTTTAATCTAACTAATCCTTGTTTTACTTTTCTTTTCTCGTTTATGTATCTAAAAAATGTTTTGTCCCCCTTTTTTACTGACTGAGCTATTTTCTCTTCTGCGTGTGCTTTGGAAGCTCTTATAAATTGCTTTGCCTCTTTCTGCCTAATCTTATAGGTTTGCCTGAGTTTTTTTATATTAATTATGGCAGATCTTAGCACTTAGCTCGGGCATTATATCACACAAAGACATTTAAAATTCCTTCATATCTGGTATTTCTAAAAAAAAAATTCACCTAGCAATGAACCTTTAAAAAAAAATCTCAGTTCATTCCTAAACTAGAGAAAATTGAAAGAAAAGACTGTCTTTAAAAACAAAATGTCTACAGGCATCCATTTTACCTTTTTGTCCCTTCCAATATACCCGACACATCTCTATGCACAACCCCATCAGCATCTCTATACACAAACAGCATCTCTATACACAACCCCATCAGCATCTCTATACACAAACAGCATCTCTATACACAACCCCATCAGCATCTCTGTACACAGCATCTCTATACACAGCCACACAGCATCTCTATACACAGCATCTCTATACACAACCGCATCAGCATCTCTATACACAAACAGCATCTCTATATACAAACAGCATCTCTATACACAACCCCATCAGCATCTCTATACACAACCCCATCAGCATCTCTAAACAGAGCCTCACAGCATCTCTATACACAACCCCATCAGCATCTCTATACACAAACAGCATCTCTATACACAACCCCATCAGCATCTCTATACACAGCATCTCTATACACAACCCCATCAGCATCTCTAAACAGAGCCTCACAGCATCTCTATACACAACCCCAACAGCATCTCTATACACAGCATCACAACATCTCTATACACAGCCTCACAGCATCTCTATACACAACCTCACAGCATCTCTATACACAACCGCATCAAACAGCATCTCTATATACAAACAGCATCTCTATACACGGCATCTCTATACACAACCCCATCAGCATCTCTAAACACAGCCTCACAGCATCTCTATACACAGCCTCACAGCATCTCTATACACAACCCCATCAGAATCTCTATACACAAACAGCATCTCTATTAGACTTGTGCACCTTTCTTTTTCGGTTCAGTTCGGTTCGTTCGGTTTTTTAAAATTTTCGTCTCGGCTCGTTTCGGTAGATTTCTGTTTCGGTTTAGTTCAATTTGTTTTTTCGGATCGACTTTTTTTCGGGATATCGGTCAATTTCGAGATTTCGGGTCTGCTCGTTTTTTGTATGGACTTTTTGTTCGTGCTTTCGGAAATTTTTGTGTTTTTCGGAACGTCTGTTCTCCTCGTTTCATCAAAGTGACTGACTGCTGTGTCTTCATTTTGACGTAAACAAAAGTACTACACATAGTTTACTTTCATATAGTACAACTAAGTACATACATAGTACATATACTGTACTAAATTGTTTTAATTTTTAATATTATAATATAAACTAAATAATCTAAAATAAAATAATAATATTAAATTATTAATACAATAAAAATAAAATAGTACTTTATAAAATTAAATTATATAATTATTTTGTTGGTTTGTTTTTCGGATCCGATATTATTTTCTATCGTATCTATACGATAATTCTGCCGATACGATACAATACGATAATTCTGTCGATACGATAATTTGAATATGCATTTCACAAATTTATTTAATCATATTAAATAAAATGGTATGAAATGAATGGAACATAAAAAAAATTAACAAAACGATTTAAAAACGCAAAACTGACCGTCTGACTTTAAAAATAAAAACCAGAACAAAAGGTTTTAAAAGGTAAAAATAGTTGATCAAAATTATCTGAAACGAAAAAAAAACCAACAAATAAAATGATTTAAAACAGACAAAAAAAAATTAACCCTTTCGCTGCTGAGGCATTTCACGGCCTTGTGTGCTGTGCTGCTGAGCTAATTTTTTTTAACGGTTTCGCACATCATGTTTAAACGCGTTTTGAAGCCTTATTTTATTATATGACCTAGACATGTTATATATCGTTCTTTCCAGCTGACTCGGAAGATTCATAATATATCATTATTATATGAATATATATATGTATGTGTCATGTCCTGTCTGTATATTATTAAAAAAAATGCAATACAATTGGAATTTTCAATCATTTACAGGGTGTAAATAAAGTGCTTTTTTCACATTTAACATGCGAGCGTTTGCGGTTATATTTTATATGAGTTGCACTTGTTAAAAAAATTTGAAATGTGAAAAAAATATTTTTTTGGGTGAAAAATAAATTACACTATTTTTAACAAATGCACCCCATACAAAAATCCTTAGTGCAGCATCATTGTTCACATTATAATTGAAATGGCAACAATATTGTTGCATTAACAAAACAAAACACCTGATTTTTTTTAAAATATTTTTTTACTATATTTTTATATTTTATAATTTTTAACATTGTCATGTTTGGTATCGTTGGAAAGGCCATGCTCTGGTCGATCCAGCGATACCAAACATTAACCGATAGCTGCCGCGGATCGTGAGATAGGGGGTTCATTAGTTAGGGGTTAACTCCAGAACTGACATCATTGCGCTATGCACGATGACGCCAGTCGTCAGGGGGAGATCCCGGAAGCTTAGCCGACATCCAAGATGTCAGCCAGCTCCGGGAGAGGATCATGACCCGACGCCTTTCTGTGCCGAATCAGCCTGGATCCGGCCCCCACCTGGGGGCGCAGCAATCGGCCGGAATCCCGGCTGATGATTGCTGCCTGCCTCCTGTGCTAGGGACGCGCTGAGCGCATCCATAGCACAGGAGAAGCACTTGGCAAGTTGGCATGCATGAGGCGCTGAGCGTGTCCTTAGCAGCCAAGTGGTTAATGCTGCATATGAATCCGCACACTGCGGGGAAGCGCCTCTCTGCAGTATAAGTAATGCGACATAAGAATCCACACACTGCGGGGAAGCGCCTCTCTCTGCAGTATAATTAATGCAGCATATGAATCCTCCACACACTGTGGGGAAGCGCCTCTCTCTGCAGTATAATAAATGCAGCATAAGAATATAATCCACACACTGGCAGGCAGCACCTGTAGTCTACAGTATATTAATGCAGCATATGAATCCGTAGTTCTGCAGTAAAGAGTCTCTTTATTTTTTTATTTTTTAGGATCTTTTAAGCATTTTTGTAAAAAAAATTCTGAGCAACAAAGTGTGGGAAATGTTTCGCCCTATAGTCTTCAATGTTAATAATATTCCTGTTTAATTCAATATCTAATAAACCGTTACTTTATTATTATATTCTGCAGTAAAAAAGAGTCTCTTTATTTCTAGATTTTTTTAGGATTTTTTAATCATTATTTGTATTTTTTGTTTTTGAGCCACAAGGACAAGGAGTGGACTGGAAAACTTATGCCCCATAGGCTTCAATCAACTGTTTTGGTTGTGTTTTTTGTGATTCTATGCTCTAGAATCATCTTTGGGGGTTGGATTACTGCGTACATAGTCCAATCAGCTGCTTCCTTTCTGGAATTTCCACTGAAGACTGGCACAGACACACACTGTCACTTCCTGTTGACTGCAGGGTATACACTTCCATTCCTCTTGGGTGTGCCATATTGCTTTTGTTCTGACTGAATGAGAAGACAGCACTGAAGGAGTTTGGAGTGGACTCTGGAGACTAACAACATTTTGCTTTGCAGTGAGTGACTGGAGTGGAGTGCAGAGACTCTTATTGGACTAATAGTGAGAGAAAGGGGGTGTGAGGGTCCTGAGAACGAGCAAAAGCACTAGTGGCTTGCTCTGCGGTAGGGGCCCGCTCAGGTCTCACAAGGTTTTAGCTTGTATGTGCCATTACAGGGATGAATGTTCCATATGCAAATCAGCCTGCTCTCACACAAAAAACCTTGTGAGACCTGAGCGGGCCCCTACCGCAGAGCAAGCCACTAGTGCTTTTGCTCGTTCTCAGGACCCTCGCACCCCCCTTTCACTCTTATTGGACTGACTGCGAGAGTTTAAGTAAACTACTTATTCATTCATTTATTTATTTATTTATTTGCAAAGGATTTTACCAGGAAGGATACATTGAGATTTCTCTCGTTTTCAAGTATGTCCTGGGTTCAAGAACATTGAGTGGTTACAGTTGTTACAGAAATACAAAGTAATAATACAAAGAAATACTTGTAATAATATCTCTTCTGTTCTTATTCTTAATTTATCCTGGCAACATTTGTTTGCAAATATATTTCATACTTGTGTATTTTTTATTCATGATTTTTCATTTAGCTTTGCCTTGATTTTGAGTGCTGTTGCTGGTGGAGACTGAGTGTGTAGACTAGAGAGTGAGACTGATATCTATTCTTTATTATGCCTGTCGGTGCTCACTCACTGCTCCGTGTGTCCAGTATCTAATTTTTTTTTTATCTCCCATGCAGGCCCAGGGGCGGACAACTAATGGGGCCCACGGGCAAAAGGAGGTCATGGGGGCCCCCTTGTTTGCACCCACAGGGGGCCACACCCATAAAAAACACTCCCTACAATGCAGCACCCACGTGTACATTATTGTGCTAAAGAATTTAATTCTGAACTCCTAAAAATAACCTTTTTGAAAATCCACTTGGACCCTGCAGTGAATTGGGGGATCCATTGCGCCCCCTCCATACTTATTACAGATGGCCACCGCACTGTGGCCCATTCCATTAGTGGTTGTTTTTGTCTTTGGACCTATATATTATATACAAAAATTCAGTTACAAAATATTTTATTTATGGTTTTATTTTTTATTTGTTTAGAGAACATAACATCATGGACTCGACAAGCAGTGGCACTGGTGACACACCAAGCACCATCATTCAAAGGACATCCCCATCTACTACTACTCGCAGGACTGTTTCATAGGGCAGTAAAAAAAATAAACCGCTTGGAAGTCGTCCTGCTGTCACTGTTTCTCAAGATCTGCCAATTATTAAAACCCGAGGGAAAACAAGCAGAACAGAGTCAGACAGTTGTAGTAGTAGTAGTAATAGTAGTACTACTAGTCAGAGAAAGAGAAACCCAGTCCCACCCAGCAAACAAATAAAGACATCATCATCATCATCATCCTTTACTGGCAAGGTGGCTGAGTTTAAGAGTAAGACGTATTTATCGGAGTCAAGAACTAAGTCAGCAATTCTGTGTCAGCAGTTTAAGGAGATAGTTCCTCCAAAAACAATGTGCACGATAACCAGCGCCACTTGTAGAAGCACAACAAGTACCCTGGCTGGGGCAGCTAGTGCTACTTCTACTGCAACAAAAAATGTGCTAGTACCAGAGCTGTTTTATTTTAGTAGAGGCACGAAGGTATGTGGGAAGGTTTTTGAAAGTCATCATTCATTTAAGCAGCCCAAGACTGAGCTTCTGCAGTATCAGGAGGGAATTGCTTTAGCTCAATCACAAAGTGCCACCACCACCACCAACACCGCTGCTGAACTTGATAGAACGAAAGAGAGAGATACTGGTGGTGTTCTATCCCATTCCCTATATCCTAGTAGCCTTCAGGGAGAAGGAATCCAGCAGCAGAACTCAACATCTCCCACTGGTGATGATGAATTTTTATCTTCACACAAAGACTATAATAGAAAATCTCATTTAAATTTGGATCTACAAGAGCAAGAAGATTTACAGCCTTATACTCCTTTTCAAGGTTCCCTATCCCCTTACCATAGTACACATGATCGTTCCCCAATTTTGTTTTCCCGTGAAAACTCGTTGGCATCACCAGTGTCACCTGTCTCTCTGTCCCAAGTAGAAATTATTAGTACCAATATCAAAATTTGTGCTCCCGTCACCAGTGCCACTAGTACCACCACACCAGTAGGAGCCCCTCACCCCACTATCCCAAAAATGTTTAAAAACAATAAACATGGGTTACAACAAGGAGAAACTGAAAGTACTGCTACTATTACATCACAATGCACAGGCCAGGTTCAGCGTGTGGAATTGGATGAAGAATGTGGCTCTAAACAAGAACCTTCACCAGCAACAAGTGGCCGCCGTCGGTCGAAAGCGTGGCAGTATTTTACTGAAAGTGCGGATAAACGTACAGCCAAATGTCATTTGTGCGGAACATGGGTCAGCCGTGGTCAACAGACAAACAAACTCACTACCACTGGCATGAACTCACACATGAAAACCCACCACACGGCAGTGCTGCTAGCTTTAGAAAAAGGTTCTCCTCTACCGGCACTGCCACCTAGCACTAGTGCTAGCACTACTAGGGAATCTACTTCTACTCCCACCACCAGTGCCACATACACCTCCACTTCTGCAGCAGCTGGTAAAAGTCTGAGCAAACAGCCATCCTCCACACAGCCCACTATGGAGCAATTTGGTGGGTTTCAGCCCAGGGGAATATCGTAGCAGCAGACCCGAAAAATCCCAAGACTCATTGCAGAGTTAATAACTGTTGGGGGTGCTTCTTTTAATTTGATAGGCGGTGATTCTTTCAAGCGCCTCATGTAGGCTCTCTCCCCCCAATATAAAGTGCCTTCACGCACTACATTTAGTCGATCTGTAGTGCCCGCTATGTACCGGTCCTGCGTTGGAGTTTTGAAGGAGGAGCTGGGAAAGGCTGCTGAACGATCAGTCCACTTCACCACAGATCTATGGACTGCTCCAAATAGCCAGCATGCCTTTCTGTCCTTGACTGGACATTGGTTGCAGTCGCAGCCCAATGTGCCCAGGCAAAAGCAGCCAGCAGCAACAAGTTCAGGGGCAAAAAAAAAAAAGTGCTGGGCCTTGTGCCGATGATACAGAAAAGAAGACAGCATTACATTCCTTCCTCCTCCACGCTGAGGTGATGGATCATCAGCACACCGCAGAGAACATCTTACAGGCACTGAAGTACATGATGGCACAGTGGCTAGGGGAGCAGTCTGGTACACAAGCTCAAATGGGTTTTGTAGTAACCGATGGTGGAACCAACATGACAAAGGCTCTCCGGGATGGAAGATTTGTGGGTGTGCGGTGCGCAGCTAACTTCCTGCATCAAGTGGTGACAAAGGCACTCGATGCGAGTATTAGTGTTAGTGGAGGAAGGTTTGGGGCACTTGTTGAATCGTGCAGAAAAATTGCCGGTCATTTCCACCACAGCGCAACAGCTAGCCAGCTCCTTAGGCAGGAGCAGAAAAGGGCAGGACTCCCAGAACACCGGTTAAAACAAGATGTGGCAACCAGGTGGAACTCCACATTAGACATGCTGGAAAGGATTCTCGAACAGCAAAAAGCAATCCACGCAATGGCGTACAAACATTCCATTGGCATTAGCAGCCCACTAGGCAGGGATGACTGGGCCGTGATGGAACAGGCAGTGGAAGTCCTGAAGTCTTTCCAATTAGCTACAGAACACTTGAGCAGAGCGAGTGCTAGCTTGTCTGAAATCATACCCGTATTCTACTAACTCCGTGACTCTATGGATGACTTTCTGTCCAACAGAGAAGAGTTGCCTGGCGGTAAACCTCCACATGCCGATGTCACTGTCCTTCTGACCAGACTCTATGAACAGCTGGAGTACCGAATAAGACAGCACATTGCCCCTTGTCCTGAGTATATGCTGGCCACAATTTGCAATAAACAATTAACAATAAATGTAAAACAGCCATATTTTATTTTATACCAAAGATTCATAAAAATCAACAAAATCCCCCGGGAAGGCCCATTATTAGTGGGATAGACTCACTCACATGCCACTTGTCACACTATATAGATGGCTATTTACAGCCACTAGTTCAAAAAACTGAATCTTATCTAAGAGACACTAATCATCTCTTGGAAGAATTAGCCAAAGTGGTGTGGGAGGATGGTCTATGTATGGCTACCGTTGATGTTGCCTCCCTTTATACATCCATTCCACACTCAAAGGGAGTGGATGAGGTGACTAAATGTCTAGTGAAAGATGGGTCCTTAGTACCGGCTCAAATCTCTTTTCTGGCAGAGGCCATGAAGTTTGTCCTCAAACATAACTATTTTTGGTTTGAAAATACTTTCTATCTCCAAGTCTGTGGAACGGCCATGGGGACGAGGTTTGCCCCGGGCTACGCCAACTTGTACATGCATAGTTGGGAGCACCAACATGTGTGGTCTGGCGTGGCCGGGGGCGACCTCGTCCTATGGCGTCGTTTCATAGATGATGTTATCATAATATGGAGAGGAGATGAGATATCTCTGAGGAATTTTGTGGAATCATTAAATACGAATGAATATAATTTGAAATTTACCTCTAATATCAACAAACAAATCATAGATTTCTTAGATTTAACTATATATATAAAGAATGGGAAAATTGAAACAAAAACCTTCTTTAAAGATACTGACACTAATACTGCAATTGATAAACGCAGTTCTCATGCAGCTTATTGGCTAAATAATATTCCTAAAAGTCAATTAATTCGCTAAAAAGGAATTGTTCAGAACAATCAATATTTCAAGCTCAAGCTGAGGATATTTTGGAAAGATACCAAAGTAAGGGGTATAAAAAAGACAAACTAAGGAAAGATCTGTTAGAAGTAGGGGGTAAGGATAGAAAAGAATTATTAATTAAGAAGAAAAGAAATGGGGAAGAATCAAAGGAGAAATTTAATTTTGCCTTTATTACGCAATTTAACCCCCACGCAACCAAATTAAGACAAATTCTGAAAAAACATTGGCATATTTTAGAAGCTGACCCTGTTTTAAAAGAAAAAATCCCTAAATCCCCAGTGGTTATTTTTAGAAGAGCCCAGAATTTTAAGAATATTTTAGCCCCAAGTCTCCTTCCAAAAATAGAAGGTAGTGACACGGGAATGTTTAACAATACGAAATTGAAAGGCTTTTTTAAGTGTGGCAAGTGTAAAGCCTGTATCCATCAAAATAAAAAAACGGTTAAATTTAAAAGTAATGTTACTAATAAAGAGTATGAAATTAAATCTTTTATGAATTGTGCAAGCAAAGGAGTAGTCTACCTATTAGAATGTTCCTGTGGGACGCAATACGTGGGAAGGACCACCCGAGAATGGAGAATTCGAATTCTGGAGCATTTAGGAAATATTAGACGGAATAAATTAGATCATAGCGTTCCGGTACACTGTAATCAATGCCCTGATTTTAATTTAGGAACTTTTAAATGTATAGCTATTGATATTATTAAACCTAATTGGAGAGGGGGTGATAACTTGAAATTATTGGCTAAAAAAGAAACTGAATGGATTTTTAAAATGGGCACGTGGCAATATGGAGGTTTAAATGTGGATTTAGATATAAAGAATTGTTTATGATCTCTTTTTCTGTATGTGTGCAATGTGTATCAAGGTATCAATTATGGCACTGGCTATGATTGTGTGTTCCTCCACTATATATTTTTTTAATTTAATAAATGAGTTTTTTAAGGAATTTTAATAAATTGTTTTAAAATTTTAAAAATTTTATTTTTTAATTAGGTAATAAAAGTTTTTTATCATATTCGTGCTTTTTCTAATAACTGTTGTGTTGTGATTTTTTTCCTTGCTCTATTTTTATGGAGCATAAAGGGATCTATATTCCCAAAAGAGGACTAAAGATATCACATTCCAGTAGAAGGAAGAGGTGGCCGCCGCCATCTAAAAACAAGCCTCAAGAAGTTTGTGCAATAATTTCGCTGATCGCTGAACAGAGAGGCTCCTGGGACGGTTAGTTTCCAGAGTAAGCGATACATCATTTCCGGCAACACGATGATCACTTCCGGTTTCGCTGGGCGTGCGTTCCAAGGGTGGAACGCGGAAGTAATTAGGATACCCGCGAAAAACGAGAGACGATCAACTATATAAGGAGAAAGTTATGTATTATATGTATTCCTGATGAAGTCTGGGTACTAGCCAGACGAAACGCGTTGAACCTACTGTAATAAATTATCAAAATACCACCACCGGCCTCCCTCTCGATGTTTCCTGCGGCGGCAAGTTACGATTCAGTGTGGAGATCCAGGAGAGTGTGGTAAAGTTCCAGTATACATCAATGCTTGATGTGCCTATTTACTATTTATATCTTGTGAGTGCATTCTTAAACAAGGGGCCTGTGGTTAGATATGCCATACAGTGTTGCACAATGAAGTGTCCTTGTGTTTGTACTTTCTAGATATTCCCCACAATTCTATTTGTATTGCTGTACCATTTAACGCCAGCTGGAAGGGGCGCTGTTGGGGAGTATTTCAGATACGTATTTATATGTATTTTCATTTCACTGTGTGTCACATCACAATTTGTATTTCTCAACAGAGAAGAGTTGCCTGGCGGTAAACCTCCACATGCCGATGTCACTGTCCTTCTGACCAGACTCTATGAACAGCTGGAGTACCGAATAAGACAGCACATTGCCCCTTGTCCTGAGTATATGCTGGCCACAATTTGCAACCCTACTTTTAAAGGAAAGTCTGCACTCCATGACGATTCCCTTTCATTTTGGCAGCAAACACTCATAGATAAGATACGGGACATGGAGCGTAAAAACCGTGCACAGTTCCAGAGGGAAGAGGAGGAAACAGAAGAGGAGACGTTGGAGGAGTCTGTCGTTGAGGATGATGACAGTGACACACCCAGATGTGAGAGGAGGACCAGTGCTGCTGCTCAGAGCAGCGTTCCCAGACCTGTATTTTTTACAAAAATGTACACGAGTTATGGGTCAGGATACAGAGTCGGACCTAACAAAAACCCGCCAATTGAAAACGCTAAGACATTTGTTACGGCATACCTTGCTGAGTCTCCTTTGGAACCCAATACAGACCCTTTTCAGTTTTGGGAGAACAAGAGAGGTGTGTGGCCTATGTTTGCAGAGGTAGCCATGGAGCTCCTTTCTTGTCCACCAACCACTGTACAAAGTGAGCGGATTTTCTCCATTACGGGGAATATTCTGTGCTCTCAGCGCTCCCAATTATCACCCCAGCTGTTAGAGCAAATTACATTTCTGAAGGTGAACTTGCCGAAGCTGGGATACCCGGCCCTAGGTTTTGATTCAATCTAGAAATGCAAGCACATAAGTTTAGTTAGTAGAAGTTCATAAATCCCTGTTGTTTTTTTTATTTTTATTTTTTAAAGATAGATAGATTAAGATTTTTAAACGTTTGTATTGATGAAGAAGAGTAGGCCCACCCCACACCAGAAACACCACTCAGTTTATGAAACCTTCACCCTTAGGCACCCAGGTGAGTGGCTCAATATATTTATTTATTATTTACCTTATGCCGAAACCATCATTCAAAATAATCATTTCTGCTTAATATTATTAATCTGGAAATACCTCTTCCTTTCACAGTTTTGAAAAAATAGTTACCTTGAAATGGGTGAAGAAGATGGAAGATAGTTATGATGAGCTTTGCAGACAGACTGCATATGGTAAGAAATTTTAGCTGAATTAAATTTACAATAAATAGACAATAATATATTTACAATCAATAATTTAAGTAGTATTTAATATATTTACAATAAATAGACAATAATAATATATTATATTTACAATACATAAATAATTTAATCAGAATGAATTTTATTTAATATATTTTCCAAAAATTGTTTTTAGATTTTTTTGTATTTTACCATAAAAGGATACATTTGTTTTTTTCTTGTTTTCAAGTATGTCCTGGGACTTTTACAAATATATATAATTGAACCTAAATAATTAAAATATAAACAGTGCACTAATACAAGGTATTTCTGGACGCAGACGCCAGCCAGTTCACAGCCTGGGTCTGCTTCCTGATCTCCTGCCCAAGCCATTGTGTCTGAAAAAACAGCCTCTCCAAGGTATCCTGGTGGATTGGACATGGCTGTTCAACTGTAATAGGAGACAAGAAAACAAGCAAAGTTTATAATTCTGCACATCTGTGCGATTGATTTAGGATTGTGTTCTTCCTGCAGTGCGACTTAGCGGCGCGCATACTTACGTGCACTCGTGCAGGACTGACAGCGGGTGATGGTACTCTTCCCACAGGATGCCACCAATGGGTTACGGACTACTGTTGTTAAAGACAAAAGTACAATACTTAGCAGATGGATAAAGGTTTGTTCTCTCCCCCTCCCTCCCTCTACCCCCTCTCCCCTCTACCCCCTCTCCCTCTACCCCCTCTCCCTCATTCATTATCCCTCGTGTGTTTGTTTTGTAGGTAGTGGTACTCACTGGAAAGGGCCCCAGACGTGCTGCCTTGGAGCTGATCCCTCTGGTGATGCATCCGTAAAATAGGAATGTGAAGCAAAAGGTAAGTCTCAAGTGTTGTGAAAAAGACCAATTTTTTTTACATACATTATGGGTTATTCAGAGTCAAACTGACCCTGAAATTGCATGCAGATCAGTTAATTTTGCTATACGGTGCAATTGTGGCCTGGCCAATAAGTGGGATTTCTGTACTCTATGAATTGACCAACAGTGATTGCAATTTATGTAATGATCTATTTCTTTTCATTTAACTCACCAGCTCTCTGCTGTCTGCTGTGCTCAGAGTCCGTATGTATCCTGATTCCTGACCCATCGTGACATCCAAGAGGTGATCCACCAGACGCCTCTCCCACTGGCTCAGTTCCCCATGGCGCATCTTCTGTTCTCCAACTTGCGCTGTACAGTCACCTTGTGTTTGCAGTCATAATAGCTAAAGAACAAAACAATTATTAGTTAAGAAATTATTTTTTTAAAAATTGCATTCATTGTCGGGTCAGTGAACAATTTTCTCAGTTTACATACAAGAAGTTAGAACTGATTGCAGCAAAGTTGTGACTATAGTAGGAGACAAATTTTATGTGATTTATGACAACATATGTAAAGAATTGAAGTATTTACAGTTCTGGTTTATTTATATATTTTTTTATTTTACTATATTTTGTGCTACAAGAAATAAATAGTTTTGTTAACAAGTTATATCATGTGTCTCCTCTCCACTCATTAGCATTTATTGACAAAACAATTATTAGTCAAGGCTGGGGTCAGACCAGCGCACTTTTAACGTGCGTTCTGGCGCACATAATTACGGCCGCACTAGTAGCAGATGACGGGTAATGACGGCCAATATACGATGTACGGCCGCACAAAAGTCCGGCCGTGCAACGCAAGTGGAATTTGAACGCATTTTTTTGAGAATGCTGAACCGCTAGTACTGACGTACTGAGTGCGCAGCTGCGGCATAGCGGCGTATGTGCGTGATTAGGAGATGTCAGACGCTGCTAATGTCCAGCCTACATAACGTCCAGACGCAAAAAGAGTTTTATTGACGATCCGTACAAAATCACGCCCGAAAATGCGCGTCGTCTGACCGTTTTTGCGCATTCCGTGAAAAAATACGTCAATGCGTTCGGACGCACTTTTTCACGTTCGCGGGAAAAATGCTTTCGTCTGACCCTAGCCTAAAAGATTATTTTTGAAAAAATTGCATTTATTCATTATCGAGTCAGTGAAAATGTTCGGTCCTATACTGTGTTTGTTTTAGTCAGGTGTGCTACCTATTCATGATTAGGGATGGGCTGCCGGTTTAAATCAGTTCGAACAGTTGATTTGAACATCGGCAGTTGGAAAGTTCAAACTGCAAACTTTTTGGGCCATTGGAAAAAAGTTCGACCAAAATTTTTTTAAAAAAAAGGTACTATAAATAAAGACACCCTTACCTGCAGAATATTATAAGCAAAGGTTTTTTTAGATATTGCATTAAAACGTGAATATTTTTAACAATGAGCCCTATGGGCTAAAACATTTTCCACACCTTGTTGCTAAAACCTATCCCACACCTTTTTTAACATTTCAAATGAACTATCAAATGGATATCCATTTGATAGTTCATTTCAAATTCGGTAGTTCGTCATTATACAAATAGGTGCACATTTTTTTAAAAATCTTTAGTTTTTCTTCGTTTCCTGTTCCCCAGGGCAGTAGCCACTAGCCGGACCCCCATACACCTTATTTTTTTAGCCAATATCTTGCTGAGAACTTTTTGAGAACCATAGACTTGCATTGTGTTCTATGTTCAAATTCTAAAGTTCGAATGCGAGGCAAACACGGGGGTGTTCGGTCCATTACTATTCATGATGTATAAAAAATTTGTAATTTACTTACCGGTGACGAATGCATTCAATGGTTCAATGGGTTTGCTGGACCGTGTAAAAAACTGTAAACAGCATCCCTCACCCGTCCCCATGCAGCCCTCTTCATGGCCTTGTTACTCTTAGATGAGAAGTTTTTTTTTTTTCGGACACCACCGCCGCCACCAGAGCATTGTTCTCATCGGTGGTAAACCTTGGCCCCCTTTTCTGCACAGGCTGGAGTACATGTAAGGACAGGGTGGAGGAGGAACTGCCCTCCCTTATCCTCCCACCCCTCTCCCTCACATCATCTACATCACGCCACGTCTCGCTTCCCGCCTCACTCCCCCCTCACAACACTCACACGCCCAAACCCCTCACCCCTCACACCCCCCTCACCACACGCCTCGGCCCAAACCCCTCACCCCCCCTCACCACTCACACGCCCCAAACCCCTCACACCCCCCTCAACAATCACACGCCCTCACACACCCCTCACACGTTGAGGTCTTGGCTGGACTGTCGGCAGCTGCCGTTCCCCCATGCTGCTGTCTTCCTGCAAAGACGTGACCATATTGGCGGGCAGCGTCTTAGCGGGCAGCGGTGGGAGAAAGAGAGCTCATAGCTGGGAGGAGGTGTTGCGTGAAGCCGCGAACAAGGGCAAATAAACTAGACCTGAGCCGCACTGAGAATCTTTGGGTTGTGTCGGAGAAGACTTCACGCAGTGCTGCCATCAATATTTTTTTATATATTCGTCATTATTCAAATATACAATGAATGTGACTATGGACAAAAATCCATGTTGTGACATCGCCTAAGCTTACCAAAACCATGCCACGGTAATGAAATCTCAAGGCAGTACAACAAAGTTGTGTTAAAGTGTGTGACATTTTTTTGGACAAGCAGGCCAGGCAGTGTAGAATGTTCAGTCACATTCATGGCCAGTTTGGCCACAAATATGTTGAGAAATTTATGACAAAGGGTCCATAGAAATGTCAATAAATTTATTTATGTATGTACATATAATGTACAGTGAGGAAATCAAGTAATACATTAAGTAAGGAAAAGCAACGCACACAAACAGGAAAATAGTGGAAAAATATAAAATTTATTAACAAATCAATTAAATAATGCCAAATGGCAAACTACAGCCCGATTGGGAAAGAAACTATTAAACTAAAGTAACTGAATAAAAACAATAAACGACATTAATTTGAGGTGAGGACGGAGGTGGCTGCCTAGCAGAGGCGTTCCAGGACATCGACCGCATCATTGATAGATTTGGCTAGGTGTTTAAGGTTCCTGGCAGAGCCGTAGCTAGCTCCTTTTGCACCCGAGGCAAGAATAGAAACTTGTGCCCGCCCCCCTGCTCTGGCTCACCGTGCCTGCTACTCTTGCTGGCGTCTTTTGCTAGCATTTGTATTGTAGGCATGTGGTGGTGGTGGGCTCCAGGGCAGTGTGGCTGAGTGTGCTGGGCTCCAGGAAAGTGTGGCTGATGTCTGTGGTGGGGCTTCAGGCAGGGCCGGACTGGGTTTAAAAAGCAGCCCTGAGACTTAGACCAGCCCTATATTGTGATAAGTTCAAACGAAAAGAATATGTATCAGAGCTCCACAGCAATAAAACTCACAGTAATGTGGAGTGTGTATGAGCGTATCACAGAATCCACAGCAATAAAACTCACAGTAATGTGTAGGTATATGAGTGTGTCACAGAGCTGCACAGCTATAAATCTCACAGCAATGTGTGGTGTGTATGAACATTAATTTAACAGTTATTTTAACATCATGGGGGGCCATCAAGGTTTAGAAAATTATCAGTCATGCAGGTTGCATGGCCCTGTGTATTGCTAGGGTGAACATGCATCTTGTATAAATGGATCCTGCACAGGTGAGAGAGTAGAGGGGTAGAAAGAGAGAGGGGTAGAAAGAGAGAGAGGGGGAGAGGGAGAGAGGGGTAGAGGGGTAGAGAGAGAGGGGTAGAAAGAGAGAGAGGAGTAGAAAGAAAGAGGGGTAGAAAGAGAGAGAGGGGTAGAAAGAGAGAGGGGTAGAGAGATAGGGGTAGAGAGAGTGAGAGGGGTAGAAAGAGGGGTAGAGAGCGAGAGGGGTAGAAAGAGAGAGAGGTAGAAAGAGAGAGAGGGGTAGAGAGAGTGAGAGGGGTAGAAAGAGTGAGGGGTAGAAAGAGGAGTAGAAAGAGAGAGGAGTAGAAAGAGAGAGAGGAGGTAGAAAGAGAGAGAGGAGGTAGAAAGAGAGAGAGAGCGGGGAAGAGAGAGAGAGGGGTAGAAAGAGAGGAGTAGAAAGAGAGAGGGGGTAGAAAGAGGTAGAAAGAGAGAGAGAGCGGGGAAGAAAGAGAGGAGAAGAGCGAGAGAAAGAGAGGGGGCAAAGGGGAGAGGGAGAAAAGGGGACAGAGGGAGCAAGCGCAAAGGAGACAGGAGTGAAAAGGGGGACAGAGGGGAAAAGGGAGAGAGGGGAAAAAAGGGGAGAGGAAAAAAAGGGGACACGGAGCAAGCGCAAAGGGGAGAGCGGGGAATGGGAGAGAGGGGAAAAGGGAGGAGGGGCAAAGGGGAGAGGAAGAAAAGGGGCCAGAGGGAGCAAGCACAAAGGAGAGAGGGAGAGAGGGGAAAAAGGGGAGAGGGAGAAAAGGGGACAGAGGGGGCAAAGGGGGAGGGAGAAAAAAGGACAGGGGAAAAGGGGGAGAGGAAGAAAAGGGGAGAGAGGGGGCAAAGGGGAAGGGAGAGAAGGGAAAAGGGGAGAGGGAGAAAAGGGGACAGAGGGAGAGGGGGCAAAGGGGACAAAGGAAAATGGGGAGAGAGAAAAGGGGACAGAGGGGGAAAAGCGAGAGGGGGAAAAGGGAGAGGGGGCAAAGGGGACCGAGGGAAAAGGAGAGAGAAAATGGGACAGAGGGGAAAAGGGGGGAGAGTGAAAAGGGGACAGAGGGGAAAAGGGAGAGAGAGGGGCAAAGGAAACAGGGGCAGAGGGAGAAAAGGGGACAGGGAGAGGGAGAAAAGGGGACAGAGAGAGGGGGCAAAGGGGAGAGAGAGAGAAGGTGGAGAGGGAAGATAGTGCCCTGCTGATATCTCTACAAATCAGAGTGACAGCCTCTCACCTGGGGCTGATTAACAACGTTTTCAAGGTGTGTGTGTGTAACAGGGAGGAATGGATTGAGAGCAGCTGCTCTCTCAACTCACCTAGAAGTCTGCCCTGCTGCTGCCTCTCCCAATGAGTGTGTTTGTGGCCCCGAACTTCCTGTAAGCAGGAGCAGGTGGCTGATTGGAGGAGGAGGCGGAGACAAGTGGAAGGAAGAGAGGTCACCAGGGATCCACTTCCACACTGTCAGCGGAGAGTCTCTCAATCACTCGGCTGCGTGCAAGTGAGCATTGAAAAAATTAAGAAAGGCCAGGCTGGCTTCAGACCAGGCAGTGGCTGAGTGTGCTAGGCTTTCTGGCGCTACTCAGTCTGTCCCCTCGGCTCATGGCTCCGCCCCTAAAGTCTACTCTAGTGATTAACGCAGGCTGTCACATGTGCAGGCGGCGCTCCCCACCTGGTTGCAGTCATGTGACTGTCACGTGTGGCTGCACCTCCGCACTTTGAGCTGTTCAATGCAGCTAGAAGGGGACCTCCGCTCCTGCAGTCAGAGAGAGAGAGGTGATCATCGCGATTTCGATTTGCATTATTACTAAGAGCGAGTGATCACCCCTGCCTGCGCCCCCTTGTGGCTGTGCCCGAGGCGAGTGCGTCACTCGCCTCACCCTCCCTACGGCCCTGGTTCCTGGAAACCTGCTGCATTTTCTCGAATGCCGTCCGTATGGTGCTGGAACGCTGACGCTCCGGTCTGGCTTCTCGTAGTATATATCCAATAAATATGAAAGAAGGAAAATACAGTAAGAAAACAGGTTTCTATTTTTGACTGAAAGAAAGGCATTAAAAAATATAACAGTATATACCCGAGCTGACGGGCTCCTGAGGCTCCTCCTCCGACTCCCATCCTCCTTCTCCGACTCCCCTACAATCAGTGTCCGCACCTCTTCCGGTGCTATATCTAAGAAATTAAAGAAATAAAAAAATACAGTAAACAAACAACAAAACTGGTTTGTTTTTGACCAAAAGTTGTTGCAAAATACAACAGTATTGACTGTAGACTGGCGACCTCCTGCGGCTCCGGCTCCCTCTCTCCCTCATTGTCCTCCTCCTGCTGCACCTCTTGTGCTATATATAAAAAAATTAAATGAAAATACAGTAAACAAAAAAGTTTTCTGTTTTTGAGCAAAAGTCGTTGCAAAATAAAACAGTAGTATACTATATACCAGAGCTGGTGGTCGCCCGTGGCTCTGTGGTGCTGCGTGCCGTCGCCGCCACCTGCGCCGTGGCATGAGATGCCTTCCTGTTTTCTGCCAAATCCAAAATAAATTATAACACGTAAATAATGCAGACTGGAAAAAAATGGTATATACTGTATATACACTATATATATATATTGCCGAATGTATTGCGACACCCCTCCTCCACCACTACCAGCTTGACCCACCACTACTACTCCCATGATCTCATAGTTCTAAAGTCAGTGAGGTCACAAAATATTTATTTATTATTTACCCCTGCTGCACATATAGACATATATTACGGTTCAATTATAAAAAAAAATTAGAAGTAAACGTTACGTTTATTCAATAAAAACTATTATTTGTGTTGTGTGCATACAAAACGGAATTGTGCTGACTGCTTTTAGTTATTTCAAAGATGGCCTCAGTCTTAGTTTCACTTTCAGTTTCTGCTAATAAAACTGTGGATATAGCAGAAACAACAATAATCAGTCATTTTGTTTTGAAATTTGCATCCAAAGCGTTCAATGACACTGCTGCAGCAAACTGAATTGCTGCGCAGCATCAATTCAGCAGCTGCTGAGGTATTAAGTGAACGCGGCAATGTTTGGATGCACTTTCAGAAGAACTACATGTCCCATCCTACCACTTACTTAGCAGAGGCTCAGAGATTTTTTTTGATGCGCAGGTGGGAGCCAATATTGGGCAAGCTGCGGGTCATCTCGTATGCATCACTCAGTCACAACAACCTCCCCTGAAGAGAATAATCGCCTCCAATTGTCCGTCCTTTAACCCCTAAGACCCTGTCTTAGGCACACCTTGAGTTAACTCTCCTTCTGCGCAGGGAGAGAGAAATATCCTTCAAAGAAAACACACGAGGCATGTATTTTTAGTCTGGCAATTTCTCTCTCTGCCTTTCAACGTTTTTTGACACATATTTATGCTTGTGACAAGGCGTTGTCTCTTTATTTCATTGGTTAACATTTCAAAACATAACATAGTTCATTGGCCAGTTTCAATACAGGTCTGGTGACACATTTCTGGACAGTCCCGTGGCCCGAGACATGTGATTTCTTGAGACATGTGATTTCTTGAGACATGCTAGCCATCAGCACTTCTTGAGACATCAGCATTTCTTGAGACATCAGCATTTCTTCATTCCAGAGACATTTACAAACATATTGAGAAGTGAAACTTAATCCTATAATACTGCTGATTATCAACTTATCTTAAAACTATTTCTTATATTTAAACCTTAATTTATCTATTAATATTATAATTCATGGGGTGTTATTTAACTACTTATAGGGTCCTTCTTATAGGTTAGCAGATGGTGGTCTGAGGATTCCTTTTCCTTCATCCCCCAACACACTACAGTACACACAGCACTGGCAGAACTACCGCCATAGCGATTAGCGACCAATGCGGGCGCTATGAGGCCCGCAGCCCGAGTGGGGCCCGGTGAGGAGAAGTCACAACAACCAGGGGGCAGCCGGTGCCTTTGGGATAAATTGATATGGGGGGATGAATTGATTTTATATTGGGGATGGGGGTATTAATTGATATTGGTGAGAAATAAATTGATATTTCTCTGTTTTCCCAGGAAGGATACATTGAGATTTCTCTGTTTTTTTCATTTCAAAGAAGGATAGTGTCATGGAACTGACGTAGCGCTCCACGCTTCAAGCTTTAGTGAAGTTTCAAATATATATACGTTACGTTATTTCTTTTAGGTAAAATGTGATTTTTTTTAAAGATACAAGCAACCTGGCTGCCTTGCGAGTGCGACTATTGTCATGTCAAATGCTTTCTTTCGTATAGGATGATATAAATATAAATAGGTTTGACAGTTGAGACGAGTAATTTGTGGATTATGCTAAAGGTATTTTTCTTATTTTATTTGTCTATCTCTGTTATCTCTTGAGACTTTTACATAAGGTTGAATTTGTGAGTCACCCATTGTCAATGTCTACTAGACTTGTCTCTCAGCCACACACTATCTGTCATCTGATTCACTTCATTCAATAGATTATGTAAATGATGTTTGAGTTTAAGGGCAGGCCAAAGGATGTGTTTATTGTGAATGAATATGTGACATAATGCAATAGTAGTACAGTAGGAGCCAGGTACATGCTATGCAATTTCTGTTGGACCTGTAACCTCTGCATAGTGGCGTTTGAGATTTCTCATGTTTTACACAAAGGATTCATTGAGATTTCTCATGTTTTACACGAAGGATACATTGAGATTTCTCATTTTTTACACGAAGGATACATTGAGATTTCTCATGTTTTACATGAAGGATACATTGCGATTTCTCATTTTTTACACGAAGCATACATTGAGATTTTGCATGTTTTACACGAAGGATACATAACATTGAGATGTCTCTGGTTTTCTGTATGTCATCCTGGGTGGCGGCGAGTAATGTCCCGTTAGGTGTCTTGCCCAAGGACAGGACACTTACTGGAGACGGAGAGGTGCTCTTGCCGGGATCGAACCCATGTCTCCTCCAGTCCCACTCTCCAGGCTCTCTCTCCACGCAGAGCAGGGATGTTACCTCTACTCCACCCAGCCAAGTACTTAATTAATTGGTATGCTGCTCATGCTGGGGGACAAATTAATTATATTATAAAAAGCTGTTGCCTGGGTAGTGGGTACTGTGCCACATGCGTGAGTGTAGTGGTGGTCGTGTGTTCATTTTTTTTTTTTGGGGGTATACTATGCGAGTGTTAGGTTGCATGCGGGGGAGGGGGGCCCATACAACATTTTGAAATGGGGCCCTGTGATCTCTAGTTACTCCCCTGGTACACAGCACACAGTCACACACAGTGCCAAAAACACAAATCCAGCATTGTAATTTCATATCATACATCAAATATCAGAATTTTCACATATACGTAATCACAAAAAAGAAGAGCTTTGGAAAAATGCATGTATGAGTCCTGAAAATGCAAATCAATCAACGTATTTCTGTGCACATTAGCACATGCAAGCACATTATTATTATATACAGGATTTATATAGCGCCAACAGTTTGCGCAGCGCTTTACAAAATAACATAACACTTACGTTTGGCTATGACGCGCTGGATTTCCCACATTTGCTCTTCCTTGCGCGTCTTTAAATCAGACCAGTGCTTCCGCAGCTGGTCATTACTTCGGTTGGTGTTGAACTCTTCCAGCAGGGTGCGGCGTACCTTTGCTAGGATACGGTCCTTCCTTCTACTGTTCTTGCTGCCATAAGGGCCCTTACGGCAGTCATAATCATATTTTTTAAAGATGCTCACCAGCTCAACCATCTCCAGAAAACACATGTTGCTGGCCCGCTTCTTCCTTCTGGACCCTGGGGTCTCTGCAACGTCTGGGTTCAGTGCGTTGGGGGAGCCTGCTTCCCTTCCTTCTGCCATGATGGGATGTATAGGAAGAATGAACTTTGGCCTGTGCTAAAATCCGAAAATATCGGCAAAGACACGTAAAATTTTACGACATAATTACGGACATCAATGCGCATGCGCGAGCCGCGGACTAACGAACAAACGAAAACGGTCCAAAACGAAATTTAAATTTTAAATGCGTTTTGAAGCCTTATTTTATTATATGACCCAGACATGTTATATATTGTTCTTTCCGGCAGACTCGGCAGATTCATAATATATCATTATTATATGTATGTGTCATGTCCTGTCTGTATATTATAACAAAAAAATGCAATAAAATTGGAATTTTCAATAATTTACAATGTGTAAAGTGTTTTTTTTTTCACATTTTAACATGCGAGCGTTTGCGGCTATATTTTATATGAGTTGCACTTGTTAAATAAATTAACACATTCATCTACTTACATCAAATATCACAATTTTCACGTATACGTAATATCACAAAAAAGAAGAGCTATGGCAAAAATGCATGTATGAGTCCTGAAAACGCAAAGCTATACACATTGCATGAAACAAGGACTAAATCAATCAACGTATTTCTGTGCACATTAGCACATGCAAGCACATTATTATTATTATACAGGATTTATATAGCGCCAACAGTTTGCGCAGCGCTTTACAATATAACATAACACTTATGTTTGGCTATGACATGCCAGATGTGCCTCAATTGCTCCTCCTCGCGCATCTTCAGGTCAGACCAGCGCTTCCGCAGCTGGTCGTTACTACTTTGGTCCTTTTTCCAGGAGGGTGGTGCAAGGATACGGTCCTTGCGAATATTGTTCTTCCTTCCCGTAAGGGCCCTTACGGCAGTCATAGTCACGCTTCTCGAAGATGCAAACCAGCTCCACCATCTCCTCAAATGCCATGTTGCTGGCCTGCTTCTTCCTGGGTGTCTCTGGGGTGGAAGGGGGATGACGTGTCCGTCCAAATAGGACTCGCTTTGAGTTTGAGCCATGATGGGATTTTTTTTTTTGGTCTGTCCAAAAAATTCTCAAACTCTACAATGGCTCCGTAAAGTTTACGACAGGGCGTAATGGAGACGGACATACGCGCATATATCCCATCATGGACATATCCCATCATGCGCGAACCGTGGACGTAAATGATCCGACTACGACAGAATTATCGTATCGACAGAAATATCGGTTCATTGGAAATAACATATAGGCAGGCAGTCAGATTTTCTAACGGTCAGATAGGAACTCAGGATTAGGACGCTGGACAGCAACAGTGCTATATCCAGCGTGCTGATGGTTAGAAAATTCTAATGTATATACGTTTAACGGCCGCATGCGCATGGATTTTCAGTAGAAGTGGTAGAGGCCAAAACAGTAATTGAATTTAAGCAAGCATGGGATAGGCATAAGCCTATCCTAAACAAAAGATAAATCCAGGTAAAGTATCCATGTAATTGGGCAGACTAGATGGGCCGAAAGGTTCTTATCTGCCGACATTTTTCTATGTTTCTATGATTTACTCTATCCAAACAAAGTTCAGATGTGAAACATCGGGACTTTGGATAGATTTAGACTATCCGAAAGTTAAAAAAATAAAAATGGTCGAAATCTAATGCAAAGCACTGGGTCTTCCTCTTATGAGGCGGAATAACCCGGTCCTGAGGGGCTCTCAACCTCTAGATCCAGTGATGCTGCAGCTGAGAAGCAGAGAAGGTAATCAAGAACTGAAGTACCTGGAACTGATCTGAGCTGTCAGAGAGGAGGAGGCTTTACTGGAAGAAAAATCCTTCAGGAGAGGAGAAAGAGCTTACGCGCAACCTGTGCGGCATAACGAATGTTTGCAGCCTGAAAGTGACTCGTTGGATACATATGGATCCGACATGGACGAACAAGAGCATCTGATCACTTTTTATTATTATTATTATTCTTTATTTATAAAGCGCCAGCATATTCCGCAGCGCTGTACAATAAGCGCAGTATAGACAGGGTTACAATACATTGAACAACATTTGACAAACAGTACAAGAGGAGATGAGGGCCCTATTCCCGTAGGAACTCACAATCTGGGAGGGTTGGGGTTGGAAACAGGAGGAGAGGACTGTAAGGTGAGAGCGATTGATGGTTGCGTCAGTGACTTTTAAATCCACAGAGAGGGCTGTCAAAGAATTAAACCTCTCTGCACATGGTGAGTTGCACAAAACTGTTAAGAAAGTACAAGAAGCTCAAGCTGAATTGCAACAGGCGCACGCGGAACTGTGCCGAGTATTGTTGAAGGTGACAGAGACACAGACAGAGATGCAGAAGTTCCTTACAGACATGCAGACAACCGGAGTTGCTGTGGCATCTAGCCAGGGTCCTTCAACCGAATCACAGCAGGTGACTGCGTCTCCGCTCTCTAAAAAGAGATGTTTCAGTTGTGGAGAAATGGGCCATTTCCGCGCACAATGCAAAAGCCGAAAGCCTGAAGGAAATAGAGTTGAGGAGCTTTTGAAAGCCTTGGAAGGACTGTTATCCACCTCACTGGCTGGAAACGCCAGAGGGCACAAGTGAAGGAGCAACCTAGGTGCCCGAAGGTCGAAACCCGCTCCAAAAATCAAGCCAGGGCTAAGAGGGCGAGAGGGCCCAAAGTCTGGCCAACTGCTGAGCCTGCCAGGACTGAAAGAGTAACTCCCTTAGCATCCGGACCTACGTCATGGGGAAGCAATGCACACCCAAAACCTACACGGGCCATGAAGAAGGCCAGGGTACAACAAACTGGGTCTAAGTGTCCTGGTGCCACCACCAAGTTTCCTGACCAGCTGATAGGTCCTTCTCCTATTGTGCCAATCCAAGTGGAGGGAGTCTACACTAAAGCCCTGTTAGATTCAGGGGCTCAAGTGACATTGATCTACCGAAACTTCTATGAGAACCACTTGAAGCACATTCCTCTACAGAAATTGAAGGATTTGGAAATCTGGGGTATCGGAACGGAGAAACTCCCTTATGACGGGTATCTACAGGTGAAGTTGGAGATCGGATCCGAAGTCATCGGACAGTCCGGAGGTTGTGATGCATTGGCCATTGTGTGTCCTCGGCCTTCAGGGGCAAACAGGAGTTCCATGATAGTGGGGATGAATACTGATTTGGTGCGACGTCTCCTGACACCTATCGTATTGGAAGAAGGTTCTACTAAAGAAGTACACCCAATGCTACGTCCAGTCTATCAGAGAATGGTCGAAGAACAGAAGGTACCTGCTGAAGTGGGGCGCCTGTGGAGATTGGAAGGAACAGAGAAGGTTCTGCAAGCAGGAGAAGTAGCAAGCTTCCGGGCTTCAGTCAAGTTGAACGGATCGCAACCAGGTCCCTATGTGGTACTGGAAACCGATTTTAATCATGGGAGTGAAGCCAGAGTAGAAGTAATCCCTGAAATAATCTCCACTAAAGCTTTGAAAAGAACACGAGGAAGAGTCTCAGTCAGCTTGTGCAATGTGTCTGATTCTCCAGTAGTCCTTAAAGCACGAATGCCTATCGGGCAAGTAGCGTCCGCTACACCCCTCTCTCCTACTGATTTAGGAGGGGGAGTGGATAAAGAGATTCCAGATGAAAGATTCTACCCAAGGACGCTCCCATTTCACCTGAATGGAAGAAACGTCTTCAGTCCCAAGTTCTAAAGTGGAGAGACTTGTTCTCGAAAGATGAGTTCGACGTAGGCCTAGCCAAAAGTACTGAGCACCGCATTCGATTACAAGAAGACAAGCCGTTTCGTGAAAGGTCAAGACGAGTTCCGCTGGGAGACTTGGATGATCTATGAGAACAGTTGAATGAACTGCAAAGAACCAAGGTGATCCAAGAGTCCAGATGCATCTCCAATAGTAATGGTCTGGAAGAAGAATGGTTCTGTCCGCCTATGCATAGACTATCGCACGCTGAATCGGAGAACCATCCCAGACCAATATGCTACTCCTCGGATAGAAGATGCCTTACAGTGTTTGTCTGGAGCAAAATGGTTTAGTGTACTAGACCTGCGAAGTGGATATCACCAGATACCAATGCATCCTGAAGACAAAGAAAAGACTGCATTCATCTGTCCACTGGGGTTCTTCGAATTCAACAGAATGCCTCAAGGCCTTATGGGAGCTCCAGCCACGTTCCAGCGGTTACTGGAGAAGTCAGTCGGGGACATGAATCTGATCGAAGTATTAGTGTACCTGGATGACATAATTGTGTTTGGGAAGACTCTGGAAGAACATGAGCAACGTTTGGAGAAGGTCTTGAAGAGGCTCCATGAAGAGGGATTGAAACTGTCTCTGGAGAAATGTCAATTCTGTTTACCGTCTGTTACGTATCTGGGACATGTGGTCTCAGCAGAAGGCGTTTCGACAGATCCTCGGAAGTTGGAGGCCGTAGCTTCTTGGCCTAGACCCCGCATCGTCACTGAACTTAGATCTCTCTTGGGGTTCTGTTCCTATTATCGAAGATTTGTAGGAGGATTCGCAAAAATAGCTCAACCACTGAACAAGCTCCTACAGAAGGAAAGCACAGAAGAAGGCCACAAGGTCTCCGACCGAAATCCGTTAGCTCTGGGGCCGAGGAAAGCTCGAGAGTCCATCCAGGGAGAGTGGACCAGTCAGTGTGAAGGTGCTTTTACGAAGCTGAAAGAGTTTAACTCGAGCTCCTGTCTTGGCCTATGCGGACCCTCACAAGCCGTACGAGTTACATGTGGATGCCAGCAGAGAGGCTCTAGGAGGAGTCCTGTATCAAGAGTATGGTGGATTGCTGAGGCCTGTAGCGTATGTGAGCCGGAGCCTTACGCCTTCCGAAAAGAACTATCCTACCCACAACTTGGAGTTCCTAGCCTTAAAGTGGGCAGTGGTAGACAAGCTAAAGGACTATCTGTATGGGGCTGAGTTTGTGATAAAGACGGATAACAATCCTCTTACCTACATCCTTACTACTGCAAAACTGGACGCAACGGGACATCGGTGGTTGGCCGCTCTGTCAGGGTTTCAGTTCAGCCTGAAGTATCGCCCTGGGGTGAATAATCGAGATGCTGATGCTTTGTCGAGAAGACCCTACACTGCAGAATGGACTCAGTTAACTCCAGACGGGGTCCAAGCTTTGTGTCAAGGAGCAGAGCGCTGGGTCAACGGAGGGATTGAAGCGGAGGCCATAGGAGTCATGGCTGCGGCTGTTCCGGAGTTCTACTGCAACCCTACGCAATTGAGGGATGAAAGTCTACCTGCCTTTTCAAAACAGGACCTGAAAGCTTTAATTGCGTTAACCATAAAGGCCCTAACTGCAAACCAGCGTGAAATTCTGCTGACCATTTCCCCAGATGGAGCCAGATTGGTCTACAAAGAGTGGGAACGGTTGAAGATGTTGGATGGGGTGGTCTACCGAAGGGGCCCCTCAACCAATGCTGAAGAGACCCAACAGTTATTCCTTCCCACTAAACATAGGGAGAGTGTGCTGCGATCGCTACATTATGAGTATGGACATTTGGGTGCAGAAAGGACTTTTAAGCTGGTGCGAGACAGGTTCTATTGGCCTTGCATGAGAGCTGAAGTGGAAAGTTACTGCCATTCATGTCTGAGGTGTATTCAAAGGAAGACCCTACCGACCCGAACCGCTCCAATGAGCCATCTGCAAAGTCAAGGACCCATGGATTTGGTGTGCATTGACTTCCTGTGCTTAGAGCCGGATGCTAGTGAGCAGGGAAATATTCTTATAGTGACTGATCACTTCACACGTAACGCCCAAGTCTTTTCTACGAAAGACCAACGCGCTCCGACAGTGGCAAAGGTTCTGATGGAGAAGTTCTTTCTTCACTACGGCCTACCAAGGAGAATACACTCTGATCAGGGTAGAGACTTTGAAAGCCGACTTGTTGGGCAATTGCTGGAACTGTTGGGAATCCAAAAGACCCGAACTACACCATATCACCCTCAAGGTGATGCTCAGCCTGAAAGGTTCAATCGCACGCTGCTAAATATGCTGGGGACGTTGTCAAACACAGAGAAGCAGAGTTGGAGTCGTCACATAGCTACTCTGGTGCATGCATATAACAGTACAGAGAGTGACGCCACTGGATACTCTTATGTTCGGAAGAGAAGCTCGACTGCCGGTTGATTTGGCGTTTGGGTTATCTCTGGACCAGACGTCGGTAGCTTCCCATAGAAATTACGTGGATAGACTTCGAAAGAATCTGGCCTCTGCGTTTGAACAGGCCCGTTTGACTTCAGGAAACAGGGAGCAAAGGAACAAAAGGAACTATGACTTGAAAGTTTGGATACAGGATCTACAACCCGGTGATAGGGTTTTGTTGAAGAACTTGGGTGCTGCTGCGAGGCACAAGTTGGCGGATAGATGGAGTTCTCAAGTCTACATTGTCTGCAAGCAACTGCCGGGTCTGCCGGTGTATCAAATCCGGCCGGATGGAAAGGCTGGGCCTCTTAAGAACTGGCACCGGAATCATTTGTTACCTTTGAGAGAGGCTGTGAGGATACCAGTTGGGGACGAACTTCCTCTGCCGAATCCGCCTGCTCCACGTTTGCCTCCTGTTACTCGGTCTCAGCAGACCCGGGTTGTCAAAGAGAGCGAAAGGGACAGCGAGGAAGAGAGTTTTTGTTTGGACTGGATGCGCTCACCGGAATCTGAAGAGGTTATCTCGGTTCCTGAACAGTGGGAAAGTAATTTGAGGCCTGAAGCTCCTGAATTTCAGTTGGAAGTCCCCGAGACTATTGAAATCCCTGTAGTTCCTGAAGCTGAATCTTATGACTACAGTTCTATGCCTTCACTGGAAGGATCATACTCCGAAGAGATGTCTGCTCCAGTGGTAGAGAGAAGAATTGAGCCCGCGCCTGTAGTACTTCCACCTGAAGAGGAACTGATTGAGCCAGAACCAAAACACTCTGTTCGACCGCTCCAGAGACTCACCTACGACTCACCAGGACATAGCACTGAAGAGGCCGTCACCACAGTGCGAAGGTTGCCCGAAGTGTCTGCTATGTTAGCTGAGGTAGTCCAAAACATGAGTCAACTTGAGGAAGTGTATATAACCCATTGTATGCTTGCTGCTGAGCCTGTATATGTTGCCTAAAAATGTGTTGAAATGTAATGCAACTGTTGTACCTCCTTGGAGAGACCCAAGAGTTCTAGGAGGGGGAGAGTGTAGCGCTGGTTTTAAATCCCCTGCCGTGTAGTACTTGTTTTTGGCCACCGGAGGGAGACAAGCACAATGTGAGACGCTGAACATTGGGACTACATTTCCCGGCATGCTTTGCGGGCGGACACAGGAAGTGGGTGGGACACAGACGCTGACATCCAGAGCCTCGTGAGGAGAGCAGGCACAGCGCGCCAGGGAGTGAGAGGAGCAAGACGCAGGGCAGCAGAACGTGATATTGACCAGGCCGGAATAAACCACGCTGATACCAAGTGAGCGAGAGGACCCCGAGTTAGGAGCACCGCAGATCGATCGGACAGGGAGTGCAGGCGGTGAGCTGGACATCTTGCAGCAGCTACAGAAAAGCAAGACAGCGGATCCGGTAACCCATAAAATCCCAGTCAAAAATCGAGCGGAGAGACGTCCTGGGTCGAGCAGAGCACCAAGTATCGGGCGGATGGGTGAGAGGCCTTCCAGGCCGTTGTGAAAATAGAAAGCACGCTGCAATTTGTTTCAAAAACCCACAGGGCCCCAACTTGACTAGTCGAAGATACCTCATAAATAATTCACTGGCCAGTTGAATATTGTACCCGGGTACCATCTGTGACGGAATGAGGTCTTATCCGTCTGCGGGTGTGCTCCAATCTGACCCCCTCTCGATGGCGTCAGGCCCGACTACCGAGTGTCACGGCACTCGGCATCTCGAGCGGCCTGAGATGACCCTGGCGTTACTTGGCGAGATGGTGCTGCCGAATTAAGTTGACCCGTTCTGCGTAGTGGGGAGCTAGGAGACCGCAGAGTGTCTCCTGCACTGTGATTTTAGCTAAGAAATGATGACACCAAACGGGGCTGTATGCTTCAAGTCAAATGCAGTTGAACTGACTTTTTACTCAAATGGGACACGCATTTAAACATCTCACACACAAAGGAGACATGCCCAGGCTTGAATGGGAACTCAATTTGCATACAATGGCATGCTTGCATCATCAGATTACACACACACACACAGCTAATGTACACAGAAATTAGCATACAATTGAATTTCAACACAGCCTTTCACTCCTAGCAACCAAGGGGAAATATAATACCTTTAAATGCATCACACAATTACACATCTGAATCCACACTCATACAATACAGGATACATGGTAATACATCACACCAATAAAACCACATCTAGAAAAGGTATAACTGTTCATTTCAACACGCAAAACCGAAAGAGTCTCAAATAAAGAAAAAGGTCTTTAAAATGTCCCAGGCTGTTAGTTCTGGGGCTCGCTGGTCAGAGCCCCTATGTCCGTTCCATGACACCATCACACACACAAACCTACATTCTTGGGACATAACCTGTACGGGACTCACTCCCAAACCACAAAGGGGGTTAAAGATATATTTTTCCCTTTTTCCGCTGCGCGTTTCTCGAATTACGAAGCATTGTATTTCTTTTCCGCTGCCCGTTTCTCGAATTACGAAGCATTGTATTTCTTTTCCGCTGCGCGTTTCTCGAATTACGAAGCATTGTATTTCTTTTCCGCTGCGCGTTTCTCGAATTACGAAGCATTGTATTTCTTTTCCGCTGCGTGTTTCCCGCATTACGAAGTACTGTAAATATATCTACGTATACCGTGTTATTCATTATATGCCATTTATTCTAGTAAACTATAAAATTTATAAAATCCACGACGGTGCTGGAGTATATTTATTCCCTAGTGCGGGGAGACTGACCCGAGGTTCAATTTCAGCGGCTCCTCCGGGAGTGAGCGCTACACGTTTTTAAAGGGAGAGTGAGTTTTCCATGAAATAAGGGTTAAAAGTAAAAATGAAAAATTCCTTCAAATATCGTGCCCAGGAGGTCCCCATAACCTGCCCGTGAAGTGGCGGATTTCTAGGATGTATAGAAACATTTAAAAACAAAAAAATGACGTTTCAAATGACGGTAAATGCTTTTCCTTTAATCTATTCATAAACAACTGCTTGGGGCGGCAGCCTGTATGAAAAGACATTTTAGGACGCGTAGAAAAAGTTTAGTGATTTTTTGGCTAAATTATGGTGAAACTTATGCAGGCTTTGGATGAAAGTAACAATAGGTGCTTTAAAATTGGGCTTTTAGCGTCGGCAACAGTGCCGTCACAAAGTAACCCCTCTGAGGATATGAATCTGGTACAGGCGTCAGTGGCAGTGCACCCAAATATTGCGCCTTTGGTGCCAGGCCAGCAAGTGCCATCATACAGTAACCCCTCTGTGGTATTGTGGAAGAGTGCAGGGGTGGACCATTCGATCCTATATTAAAAAGATATGAATCTGGTAAAGGCGTCAGTGCAGCCAGATATTGTGCTTTTGGTGCCAGGCCAGCAAGTGCATTCATACAGTAACCCCTCTGTGGTTTTGTGGAAGAGTGCAGGGGTGGATCATGCAGTCCTATATTAAAAAGATATGAATCTGGTAAAGGCGTCAGTGCAGCCAAATATTGTGCCTTTCATGGCAGCAAGTGCCTTCACACCGTAACCCTTTTCTGGTATTGTGGAAGAGTTCAGTGCTGGAAGGTTTTGTGAATGCAGAAGACATCCCCGATCTATTCCGTTACATCAGCATCAGGGGATTGATAGCTGCTGATCCAGGACTGATTCATTTTTATAAATGTCAGTCGGTCTACAGAGTCGGTGGACAGACGCACTCTTTTGTCTGTGACAAAACCTCCAGCGGCACCGAACGTCCTTTCAGAAAGCACGCTAGGTGAAGGAAAACCTAGTGGCTGCATAGCATATTGGCTAAGTTCTGGCCAGTGATCCAATCTCAACACCCAATAAGCCAGTGGATCATCTGCTGGAAAGGTATCCAGGTCTGCCCTTGCCCCTAGGTAGTCCTGCACCATACAGTGAAGACGCTGGCAATGGGTGCCTACATTTGACATCCCTGGGCGTCGTGGACTAAAAAATTTTAAAAAGGCATCAGTCAAGCGGCCCCGGCCTTCACCACTATTCCTCTGATCATTCGCAGCCTCAGAAGCACCTGTGTCATCACTTAGTAACCTACCAGTGCCTGGAAAGGTGTTACACAAGTGTCGCTTTAGCACGTCTTCAAGTTTTTTCATCCTGTGCTCCCTCTGTGCGGGCAGGATGAGCTCTACAACTTTACCCTTGTATCGTGGATCAAGAAGGGTTGCCAACCAGTTATGATCCCTCTCCTTGATAGCACGAATCCTGGGGTCCTTTAGCAGGCTTTGCATAATAAGGGAGCCCATGCAGCGTAGGTTGGAGGTGGCATTAGCTTCCAAGTCTTCCTGGTCAATGAGGAGGATGACCCCATCGCGCACTTCCTCCTCCCAGCCACGTACTAGTCCTTGTGTTTCTGGGCACACAAAACCAGGGCCGTCTTTAACGCAGGGCAAAAGGGGCAGCTGCCCCGGGCCCAGTCATTGTTGAGGGGCCCAAAGCAGCTGCCCCTTGGGGCCCATAAACTGTGGATGACAGCCGCCGATCATTAGGCTTGTGCACCGATTTTTTTTTTCGGTTCGATTCGGTTCGGCTCGTTCGGATGTTTAAACTTTTCGATTCGGCTCGTTTCGACCGATTTCTGTTTCGATTCGGTTCGGTTCGACTCGTTTTTCGTGTACATTTTTTTTTCGGAATATCGACCATTTTTCGTATTTTAGGGTCACTTAGCTCGTTTTTTGTATCGACTTTGAGATTTCAGAAATTTTTGTATTTTTCGGAACCCGAAAATCATGAATAGAGTGAAAATAAATTTCGATTTGACACATTTCAAGTCCATTCGAAAATTCCGAAAATATTTCGTTTCGGCTCGGAAAACTTTTCGGATCTGCCATTTTCGGATCTAAAAATTTTCAGAAAATCGGCCGCATCCGAAAACACGAATCGGGAAATTTCGTGAAAATTCCGAAATTCCGAAACCCGAAACGCACATCCTTACCGATCATAAGGATATCCAGGGCTTTTTTTTTTCCTGGCGACCAGCACGTCACGAGCCGGCAGCTGAATGATTGAGAGGAGGAAACGGAGCGTGTTTCTCCTCCTTCCACCAGCTGCCAGCGCCGTGCGAGCATCTCACGAGATTTCAAGAGCTGTGTTTGATGGGCAGCGCGTGCAGGTCACGTGCTGCCCCCCCGCAGCTCACAGCCTTACCTCAGCCTGGCGAGACCCGCAGCTGCCAAGATCCTCACACCAGGCAGAGAGAATGTAAGGGAGATAAAAAGACACGGGTCACAGCTGCTTCCCTCTTCAGCCATCAAGCGTAATGGGGGTTAATCTTGTTTGCTGGACACGGAACGTCCATGCTCTGCATAGCGCTACGAGCAGAGCCCTCTCCCTGCATTCCTGGTGGTTCACCTACACAGCATGTGGGACCTGATCACACCCATAAACGAAGAGGATCGAAGCTGATTTATAGCAGCAGCACAGTAAGAGACTCTTCTAAAAAAGAATAAAATAATGCCTGTCTGTTTGTTTTGTGGCCGTTTATGTATTTTAGTTGAGGCAGTTTGAATTGCTTTTAATCAGTTTGTCTTATCAGTATGTACGGTATCTGCCTGCAGAGACAATATCATTTGGTAAACTGACGCTCTACACATCCTGACCACTTTATATTTTTTTAAATGGTCGGGATATGAGGAGTGCCCCCCCCCTATTTTTGCTATAAAGCTGGGTGAAGTGGATGAGTTTTCTCCACCCCCACCCAGCGTCACCAGCAGCCAGGGAATTAGAATTTCCTGGCTGCCAGTTACTACTCAGTTACTAGTGACGTCAGCACTAGGGATGTGCGTTTCAGGTTTCGGAATTTCGGAATTTTCACGAAATTTCCCGATTCGTGTCTTCGGATTCGGTCGAATTTCCGAATCGGATCGGACCCGAAAACCGATAGATCCGAAAAGTTTTCCGAGCCGAAACTAAACATTTTCGGATTTTTCGAATGGACTTGAAATGTGTCAAATCGAAATTTATTTTTGCTCTATTCGTGATTTCGGTTCCATTCGTGATTTCGGTTCCATTTCGGTAATTCTGGACATCGTATATTTAACTATTATCGGTTATATCGCTGATTCTGTAAATTTTGTATTTGTAAATGCGTATCACTTGTTTCTTGTGGCATTCGGGTCAGTTTAGCGTTTTTTAAATCGTTTTGTTCATTTTTTTTGTTCCTTGGCCTTCATACCATTTTAATATGATTAAATAAAGTTGTGAAATGTATATTCAATTATTCATAAGAAAAAAAGGATCTTTATTTAATAAAAAAAAACACGATAGAATCGCCACAATTATCGTAGACACTTTGAAACGAGGAGAACAGACGTTCCGAAAAAACGAAAATTTCAAAAATTTCCGAAAAGTCGATACAAAAAACGAGCAAAGTGACACGAAAATACGAAAAATGGTCGATATTACGAAAAAAAAATGTACACGAAAAACGAACCGAACCGAACCGAAACAGAAATCGGTCGAAACGAGCCGAATCGAAAAGTTTAAACATCCGAACAAATCGAACCGAATCAAACCGAAAAGAAAATCGGTGCACAAGCCTAGTCGGCACACAGGGAGCATGTTGACGTCACTATCTCTGGGACCAGTCTCATTAGCGACCAGTCTCAGACAGGCTGCGATGGATCACAACTGCACCTGCGCACAGCTCTGATCCATCATTCTGCACTGTTGGTCTTGCGCAATTTGTGTTTCCTACACTACAAAAGTAGCGCAGGAAGCGCAAACTGCATGGAAAAGCTTCTAGAACGTGCAGGAGTCCCTGAGCCAAAGAGCAGGTGCTGCACCCACCGTAGGACAAAAGGTGAGTAAACCTGGGCAAAATAAAAAAAATAATTGGGCACAGGCTGTCAGCAACCTCTGCCCAGTTATTTAAGGGCAAAAGGGACACTACTTTTCAATAGTGTTCCTTTAAAATTAGACAAGCTCTGTGAGACACTCACATACCGCACATTACTGTGAGTTATTGCTGTGGAGCTCTGTGATACACTCACTCACATACCGCACATTACTGTGAGTTATTGCTGTGGAGCTCTGTGATACACTCACTCACATACCGCACATTACTGTGAGTTATTGCTGTGGAGCTCTGTGATACACTCACTCACACTCACACACTGCACGGTACTGTGAGTTTTATTGCCGCAGAGCTCTGTGATGCACTCATACACACCGCACATTACTGTGAGTTTCATTAGTGTGAAACTGTTCATTTGCACTTTATTACTGAAAGTTATTAAGATAGAACTGTTAATAGAAATATATGACGAGGAAAGATGAAGCTAGAATTGGCATGTGTGTACTGTTACAGATCAACCTATGGACTTTTGTTTGTGAACCAGTTCTTTGCGTTTAAATTATTAAAGCTTTTTGAGACAAATCCATGATGTTTTTGTGGGGGTTTTTTGGGGATGTTGGGGCTGGGGAACAAAATTATGCGGTGGGCAGGCTTTCGGGGGGGGGCCCAAGAAAATGTTTGCCCAGGGTCCAATCAGTATTAAAGACGGGCCTGCTGCCTTTTCAAAACAGGACCTGAAAGCTTTAATTGCGTTAACCATAAAGGCCCTAACTGCAAACCAGCGTGAAATTCTGCTGACCATTTCCCCAGATGGAGCCAGATTGGTCTACAAAGAGTGGGAACGGTTGAAGATGTTGGATGGGGTGGTCTACCGAAGGGGCCCCTCAACCAATGCTGAAGAGACCCAACAGTTATTCCTTCCCACTAAACATAGGGAGAGTGTGCTGCGATCGCTACATTATGAGTATGGACATTTGGGTGCAGAAAGGACTTTTAAGCTGGTGCGAGACAGGTTCTATTGGCCTTGCATGAGAGCTGAAGTGGAAAGTTACTGCCATTCATGTCTGAGGTGTATTCAAAGGAAGACCCTACCGACCCGAACCGCTCCAATGAGCCATCTGCAAAGTCAAGGACCCATGGATTTGGTGTGCATTGACTTCCTGTGCTTAGAGCCGGATGCTAGTGAGCAGGGAAATATTCTTATAGTGACTGATCACTTCACACGTAACGCCCAAGTCTTTTCTACGAAAGACCAACGCGCTCCGACAGTGGCAAAGGTTCTGATGGAGAAGTTCTTTCTTCACTACGGCCTACCAAGGAGAATACACTCTGATCAGGGTAGAGACTTTGAAAGCCGACTTGTTGGGCAATTGCTGGAACTGTTGGGAATCCAAAAGACCCGAACTACACCATATCACCCTCCAATGCACCCGAACGGTTTTCCGGTGATCGCACAAAGTACCGCACCTTTATCACCGCCTGCGAACTTATGTTCTCTCTTTGTCCCCGTACGTATGGATCTGACTCCGTAAAAGTGCGCTCAGCCATCTCATTGATGTCCGGGGCTCCACAGGAATGGGCCTTCCAACTTCTGCGTGAAGGGAGTCCTCTTCTATCCTCCTGGAATTCCTTCGTCCAAGCCATGAACCCTATATATGATGACCCTCTGCGTTCATCAACCGCATTATCCACAATTCGGCATCTACGACAAGGACGATGACCAGTGGAGGACTACATCTCCGAGTTTCGAGCTGTGGCCGCAGATACAGGCTTGAACGACGTGGGTCTTAGAGATCATTTCCGTCATGGTCTCTCTGATCAACTAAAGGACGAACTGGCCCGAATAGGGGTTCCCACAACACTGGACGCCATGATCCTGCGATCCCTAACCCTGGACCAACGTTTCAGAGAGAGACGTCAAGAGAGAATGGCCACCGCTCCTTCCTTACCTGTCCGGCGGTCTGAAACTCCATCCACGACCTCTGTCAGATCCCCCAACTCCACTCCTTCACCTTCCGAACCCATGGAGATTGGCTTAGCACGAGGTCCCTTATCCCCTGCTGAACGAAGCAGACGACGCGCGCAAAACCTCTGCCTGTACTGCGGTCAACCCGGTCACCTCCTGCGTGGCTGCCCTATACGACCACCACTTCCTTCTGACGGAGGTAAGAACCATCCCTCCGTAATATCACTTCAATGTGTATTTGGTTCCATCTCCGCTCATATGACCATTCCTGTCATCCTGCAGTGGGAAGATAGAAGTGTGAACGTGTCTGCCATCATAGACTCCGGAGCTAGTAACAACTTCTTCGATCTCACCCTCGCTACCTCCCTAGCGATCCCTACACGACTGAAGAAGACTCCCACACCATTACAAATGGTCGACGGAAGCACACTACGTACCGGCCCCATCACCCATGAAACCACTCCTTTGTCGCTGCTCATCGGTACTAAACACCAGGAGCGCCTCCAATGGGACATTGTACCGTCTCCTTTGTTCCCTCTGGTTCTAGGGCTTCCTTGGCTTCGCACCCATAATCCTTCCATCGACTGGTCCTCCAACACCGTCTCTTTCCCTTCTCACCATTGCCAACACTTCTGTACGAACGGGTATACCACCGAAAAGATTGGGTTTTCTACCTACCCAGCTTCTGAACTACCGGTCAAATATTCTGACTTCCAAGATGTGTTTGAGAAGAAAGGGGCCGACACACTACCTCCACACAGAGAATACGATTGCCCCATCGACCTTCTTCCAGGAGCACCCATACCCCATGGGCGCATTTATAATCTATCCGTTCCTGAATCCCAATCCTTGAAGGAGTATATTGAGGACGGGCTCCAAAAAGGATTCATACGTCACTCCACTTCACCTGCCGGGGCCGGTATCTTCTTTGTTGGGAAACGAGATGGTGGGCTCCGACCATGCGTCGACTACAGAGCATTGAACGCAATCACGGTACGTAACCGTTATCCGCTACCACTGATCCCCGAGTTACTGGATAGAGTGAAGGATGCTTGTATCTTCACAAAGATTGATCTCCGCGGAGCCTATAATTTGGTGCGAATGAGACGAGGGGACGAGTGGAAGACCGCCTTCCGTTCTCGATATGGTCACTTTGAGTATCGCGTCATGCCGTTCGGCTTGTGTAACGCCCCAGCTGCCTTTCAACACTTTCTCAATGACATCTTTCGTGACATCCTGGATACCTTCCTGGTGATTTATTTGGATGATCTACTGATATTCTCCCGCTCTCTCCAAGAGCACGAACAGCACGTCCGACTCGTCCTGTCTCGCCTCCGTCAGCACAAATTATATGGTAAAATTGAAAAAAGCACCTTCGAAGCCCCATCCATCGAATTTTTGGGATACATTCTGTCACCAGGGCATGTCGAGATGGATGAAGCCAAGGTCAAGGCCATCCTCGATTGGCCAACACCTAAAGACAAAAAGGCGGTCCAACAATTCATGGGGTTTGCCAACTTCTATCGACGTTTCATCCGATCCTTTTCACACCTCAGCGCACCTATTACATCGCTAACCAAAAAGGACGTGCGATTTCAATGGTCTGCAGAGGCTCAACAGGCCTTCGAGAGACTTAAGAAGAGCTTCACCCAAGCACCCGTCCTAAAACAGCCTGAGGCTCACCTCCCATACTATTTAGAGACAGACGCCTCCGACATTGCCCTGGGCGCAATCCTATCTCAGAGATCCGGGGACAAGAAACTCCTGCATCCGGTAGCCTTTTACTCCAGACGCCTCAATTCTGCCGAACGAAACTATAACATAGGTGAGAAAGAACTGCTTGCGATAAAGAACGCTCTCGAGGAGTGGAGACACCTTCTCGAAGGAGCGACACACCCTGTAACCGTTTTTACTGACCATCGCAACCTTGAATATCTCCGTACTGCCAAACGACTCCAACCCCGACAAGCCAGGTGGGCGCTCTTCTTCTCTCGTTTCTCACTACTCATCACGTATCGACCTGGAAAGAGAAACGGAAAGGCGGATGCCCTCTCTCGCCAGTATGATTCTGGTACGCCCTCTACCACGACACAAAACGACACGATCCTGCCTAGTGGCTTCTTCTGTGCTACAAAAGACACCCTAATGGAGCAGATACGAAGGTACAGTCGACATCCACCTACAAACATCCAAGGACTCGTCCCTATCAAAGGATACCTGTATCACGAAAAACAGATATATGCGCCTCCGGAGACCCGTCTACAAGTACTACAAACTGCACACGATATTCCAGCTGCCGGCCACGGGGGCATCAAGAAGACCATAAACACTGTACAACGATATTTCTGGTGGCCATCAGTCAAGAAGGATGTTGCCGCCTTTGTTCTTTCCTGTCCTATCTGTGCACGTAACAAACAACCAAGAGCTCGTCCTGCCGGTCTTCTACAACCCTTGGCGCTTCCACAACATCCATGGAAAGACCTCTCGATGGATTTCATCGTTGACTTACCCCCCTCACGCCAACACACAACGATCTTTGTAGTGGTGGACCGTTGCACCAAAATGGCCCACTTCATTCCAGCAATAGGCCTTCCTACCGCTGCCCAGACAGCTACACTCTTCATCAGAGAAATATTCCGACTGCATGGCATCCCTCATTCCATCGTTTCAGACAGAGGATCCCAGTTCACTTCTCGCTTCTGGTCTCAAATGTGCCGTAGTCTAAAAATTTCTAGATATCTCTCCTCTGCATTTCATCCTCAGAGCAACGGACAAACCGAACGAACGAACCAGACGTTGGAACAGTACCTCCGCTGTTATACCACACATCTCCAAGACGACTGGCTGGACATCTTGCCACTCGCTGAGTTCGCCTACAACAACCAGGTACATTCGTCAACACGTCTCTCTCCTTTCTATGCCAACTACGGATACCACCCCGATATTCTACCTGACATACCTCTGAACACTCTGGTTCCTGAAGTGGCAAACCGTCTAAGACCCTTACGCCTCCAACTACGAACATTACGCCATCAACTACAACAAGCTCAAGACACCCAAAAAAGGTATGCAGACCGTAACCGAAGACCCGCTCCGCGATATGCACCCGGAGACAAGGTGTTGCTGTCCACTGCTCATCTCCGACTAGACTGCCCGTCTAAGAAACTGGGGCCTCGCTTCATCGGCCCGTTCCAGGTCCTCAAAATGGTCAATCCGGTGGCAGCCCATTTAACCCTTCCTTCCTCCTACAGGATTCACCCTGTTTTCCATGTCTCCCTCCTAAAGCGTTGGCGTGACAATCCTTTTCCTGGACGACACGCCGATCGTGTCGGTGTCCGGAGAAGAGGAATACGAGGTCTCAAGGATCCTGGATTCCGACTACGTTATGGCAAGTTGGAGTACCTGGTCCACTGGAAAGGTTACGGTCCGGAAGATCGCTCCTGGGAACCTGGCACCAATATTCATGCTCTGGCTAAGGTTCGTGCCTTTCATCTTCGTTACCCCTCCAAACCATCAGTGAGGCGCACCCGGGGGTCGCGCCTTGGTGGGGGGTCCTGTCATGCCCCGCTCCGCGGCCTTCCTCCGACCCACACCGCCATGCTGGGAGAGGTTCCCTACTCACCTGAGGTCCCTCGTGGCGCGTTGCTCCGAGTTCCGGGTCCGCAGGATGGAGAGGAAGAGCCAGGAGACGCCCCACGCCGCCGGCTGGATCCAAGCCCTGTAAAGGAATGCGCGCACGCGCGAGAACAGACCCTCCTATACCCTCCTATGTATGCTTGCTAATGCAAGGAGCCTTAATAACAAGATGGGGGAACTAGAGGTAATAGCATACACTAAGCAATACGACATTATAGGAATAACAGAAACATGGTGGGACGAAACGCATGACTGGGCTGTAAACTTAAACGGTTATACATTGTTTAGAAAGGATAGGAAACATAAGAAAGGGGGTGGAGTGTGTATATATGTAAATCAGGATTTAAAGCCTAATATTACACAACTGGAAAGCGATGAGGGAAATGTGGAATCCTTATGGGTAAATATTTCGTTGGGGAATAAACAGGGAAGTCAATTATTGGTTGGCATATGCTATAAACCACCTAATATAGATAATGATGAGGAAGAACAACTGTTAGAGCAAATTAGGAAGGCTGCAGAACATGGTAGCACTTTAATTATTGGAGATTTTAATTACCCGGACATTAATTGGGATAGTGGGACTAGTAATTCAGCAAAGGGAATCCGGTTTCTGAACATTTTAAATGATACCTTCATGTCACAACTGGTAGAAACACCAACTAGAGAGGATAACTGTCTGGACCTGGTTATAACAAATAATGTGGATCTTTTCTCAAATATTAATGTAAAAGAACAGTTGGGAAATAGCGACCATAACATGGTGACTTTTGAAATAAACTCAAAAAAACACATTCATAAGGGGCATGCTAAAACATATAATTTTAAAAAGGCCAACTTTATTAAAATAAAGGAAGCTCTCAATGTCATTGACTGGCAGAAACTCTTTCACGGGAAAAACACTGAGGATAAGTGGAATATCTTTAAACTAACACTAGAAAACTACACGTCAGAATATATTCCACTGGTTAATAAATATAAAAGAAACAGACTGAAACCAATGTGGCTTAGTAGGAAGGTAACTAAGGAAATGAAAAAAAAAAGAAGGCATTTAAAGCTTTTAAATTTGATAAATCTGAGGCATCCTATAAAGCATATAGGGCAGCCAATAAAGCATGTAAAAATGCGATTAGATGGGCTAAACTAGAAAATGAAAAAGAAATAGCCAAAGAGAGCAAGACCAACCCTAAAAGATTCTTTAGGTACATAAATTCTAAAAAACCCAAGAGTGAAAATGTAGGTTCACTAAAATCTGAGTCAGGGTTATTGTTAACTGAAGATCAGGATAAAGCAGAAATTTTAAATGATTATTTTTCTTCAGTATTTATCAAAGAGAAACCTATAACAGGAGACATGAAATTCATTAATAAAAACTTACTAATACAAAGTGACTGGTTGACTCAGGACAAGGTTTTACACAAATTAAACAATGTGAATGTTAATAAAGCCCCAGGGCCAGATGGAATTCACCCGCGAGTACTAAGAGAGCTATGTGTTGAAATATGTAAACCTCTGTTCTTAATCTTTCAAGATTCTTTTCTTTCAGGAATAGTACCAGAGGATTGGAGAAAAGCTGACGTGGTCCCTATATTTAAGAAAGGTTTAAAATTTGTGCCTGGGAATTATAGACCTGTGAGCTTAACATCTGTGGCTGGGAAAGTATTTGAGGGGTTACTAAGGGATAATATTCAGGAATTTATTGGGAGGTATAATGTAATTGGCAAAAATCAGCATGGTTTCATGAAACACAGATCATGTCAGACTAACCTAATTACGTTCTATGAGGAAGTAAGTAGAAGTATAGATCAGGGGGTCGCAGTGGATGTGATTTACTTAGATTTTGCCAAAGCTTTCGACACAGTTCCACACAAAAGGTTACTACTTAAATTAAGAAAAAATGGTCTAGATGAAAATACTTGTTCTTGGATAGAAAACTGGCTAAAAGATAGGGTACAGAGAGTGGTCATAAATGGTACATTTTCAAGATGGACACCAGTGGTAAGTGGTGTCCCTCAGGGGTCTGTTATAGGACCAATACTATTCAATTTATTTATAAATGACCTTGAGATAGGCATTGAAAGTCATGTATCAGTGTTTGCAGATGACACAAAGCTAGGAAAAGTAATACAATGTGAGCAGGATGTTACTTCGCTGCAGAGGGATTTAGATAAATTGGGGGACTGGGCACTTAAATGGCAGATGAAATTTAATCTAGATAAATGTAAAGTTATGCACTTTGGAGTGAAGAACACACAAGCAATTTATACCCTAAATGGTACGGAGTTAGGGAAATCCAAGCAGGAGAAGGATTTGGGAATAATCATAGACTTCAAACTAAGTAACAATGTGCAATGTCAAACAGCAGCCGCCAAGGCCAGCAAAGTACTGGCATGCATTAAAAGGGGAGTTCACTCACGGGATGAAAACATAATTTTGCCTCTGTATAAATCAATGGTCAGGCCGCACCTTGAATATGCCGTGCAATTTTGGGCACCTGTCTTAAAAAAAGATATTATATCGTTAGAAAAAGTGCAGAGACGGGCAACTAAATTAATAAGGGGGATGGAAGGGTTAAGTTATGAGGAAAGACTAACAAGCTTAAACCTGTTTAGTTTAGAGAAAAGGCGCCTTAGAGGGGATCTGATAACCTTATATAAATATATACGGGGCCATTATCAACCATTGTCTGATAACCTATTCATTAACAGGACTATACATAGGACAAGGGGTCATCCATTTAGACTGGAAGAAAGAAAATTTAGCTTAAAGCATAGGAAGGGTTATTTTACGGTGAGAACAATAAAGCTGTGGAATTCTCTGCCTGTTGCGGTGGTTGGGTCAGAGTCTGTACAGACTTTTAAAAAACGACTGGATGACTTCCTGCAGACACAGAATATTAAGGGTTATAATATTTAATATGTGGGTAAAAGCTTCTTGATCCAAGGAGAAATCTGACTGCCATTCTGGGGTCAAGAAGGAATTTTTTCCCAGTATGTTGCATATTGGCGAGCGCTTCAGACTGGGTTTTTTGCCTTCTTTTGGATCAACAGCAGTAGGTTATGTGGGAGAGGCTGAACCCGATGGACGCATGTCTTTTTTCAGCCTATATAACTATGTAACTATGTAACTATGTAACTATGTAGTGTAAAATCAGGTACTCTGGCGCCCTCGGCTGGCCGATTAAGGTTACTGCGGGACACCTGCTCTGGAGATCCTCGAATGCCTCCCATTGACCTATCAAAGATCCAGGTACCTCAACTCCACCTACGAGAACCAGGTGAGAGATATTCTCTTGATCCCATGAACCCTATTTAAATCCGGAAGAAAAAAGGAGTAACTAGTGGCGCAGTGATTTCAATTACTCCTTATACAGTGCTAATTGCATATATTTAAATCCGCCTTCCTTCCCAGCACATTATCCAGGTTCTACTGTGCCTTCCGCCTCAGTTTTCCTAGAGTTCCTCGTATTCCTTGATCACGTATCTTCTGACCCTTCGACCCGGATTGTGCCAACGACTACGCCACCTTCTTCAACCCTTCGACCCGGATTGTGCCAACGACTACGCCATCTTCTTCTGACCCTTCGACCCGGATTGTGCCAACGACTACGCCACCTTCTTCAACCCTTCGACCCGGATTGTGCCAACGACTACGCCACCTTCTTCAACCCTTCGACCCGGATTGTGCCACCGACTACGCTGCCTTCTTCACTCTTCGACCCGGATTGTACCATCGACTACGCCATCATCCTCGTTATTATCCGTTGTTCTTCCTGGGACTTTGTTTTACGAATTCCACTCCAACCTTATTGACTGTATTATTTTCTGGACTTCAACTACTATTTATGGTTCACTAAAAGATTACTTTACTCTCCATCGCCTCCTGATTTCCTTATCCATAGCTTGCCATTGGGTTCCATACACACACTTCACAGGGGATCCAAACCCTGCATTACACAGGCGAACGCTTGCTGGGAATGACCGTCTGAAGTGGCTGCAGACTTTCCTGGCCTGGCTGAGAAGCTCTGCCAGCCCTGGGTACTTGGTTAGGAAACGCTGTACCACTAGCTTTAGGACGTGTGCTAGGCATGGTACATGAGTCAATTTACCCTTGCGTAGGGCGGAGAGAAGGTTGCTGCCATTATCACAGACGATTATTCCCAGCTGAAGCTGGCGTGGTGTTAACCATCTCTGCACCTGCCCCTGCAGAGCTGACAGAATTTCTGGCCTGGTGTGGCTCCTGTCCCCTAAACAAACCAGCTCAAGCACAGTATGGCATCTTTTTGCTTGAGCCATTGCGTAGCCCCTGTCAGGCGTCGGTTTAACTGCCACTTCGCCAGAGACACAGAAGGAGGAGGAGGAGGAGGAAGAGGGAGAGGTGGTGGTGGAGCAGACAGACCTCATACAAGCAGCTTTCTGAAGGCGTCGTGGATGAACAAGCTCCAGCACAGAGCCCCCTGTTGGATCCCTCCCAGCTGCAATCAGAGTTACCCAGTGTGCCTTGAAGGAAATGTAACGACCCTGTCCATGCTTGCTGGACCACGTGTCTAAAGTCACATGCACCTTGCTGCTGACTGCCTTTCCCAATGACTCAATAACATTGTCTACCACGTGCTGGTATAGTGCTGGAATGGCCTTCTGTGAAAAGTAATGGCGGTTTGGAACATGCCACTGTGGTACAGCACATTCTGCAAATTCACGGAAGGGAGCAGAGTCCACCAGCTGGAAAGGCAGCAGCTGCAATGCGAGTAATTTTGCTAAGCTGGCATTTAGACGCTGTGCTTGGGGATGGTTGGGACTATATTTTTTTTCTTACGCTGCAGCAGCTGGGGCAACGTAATCTGACTGCGTAAATCTTCAGCTGATGGGATGCTGTCACATTGTGAGGAAGGACCTGGTACATCCATTACTGTAGCATCATCCCTGTCAGTGGAGGTTGTAGGCAATGACATGGCAGGACATACAGTGGGGGTAGAGACAGATGAGGAGGAGGACCTACGCAAAGTTTTGCACCAACGGGATGTGTGGCAGGTGGTCATATGTCGCCTCAAGCACATGGTACCCAAGCGTCCGGTGTCTATCCCACGCTTGAGCCTCATCTGACATAGATTACAAATAGCAACGGTGGGATCTGCTGCACATTTCTTAAAGAACTCCCAGGCAGCAGAGTTCCTGGATGTGTGCTTTGAGACAACAGCGCTCTGCACCTGAGCAGCTCTGACATCTGATGCCTTGGACTGGCTAGTGCTACGGTTGGTCATAGAGTGTCAGGTGCTGGTTCTGGGGTGGTAGGATTGAGTCCAGTGTGCAATGAAACGTGGATGTAAGAATGAAGAGAGGTTTTATTAGGAAATCATAAAAAGGAAACGTGAATATAGAAGGGTTGGGATTTCTACAGGATACCGGGCAGCGGATTCTGCGGGATACAGGGCAGGCAGGTTCTAAGATTTCCTGTGGCATACGAGGTAGCGGATTCTGTGGAATGCAGGGCAGCGAAGCCTGGAGAGTCTGCGACGTGCAGGGCAGTGACGCTTGGAGTGTCTGCGATGTGCAGGGCAGCGATGCTTGGAGAGTCTGCGACGTGCAGGGCACCGACGCCTGGAGAGTCTGCGACGTGCAGGGCAGCGACGCCTGGAGAGTCTGCGACGTGCAGGGCAGCGACGCCTGGAGAGTCTGCGACGTGCAGGGCAGCGACACTTGGAGGGTCTGCGATGTGCAGGGCAACGATACCTGGAGGGTCTGCGATGTGCAGAGCAGCGATGCTTGGAGGGTCTGCGATGTGCAGGCCAACGATACCTGGAGGGTCTGCGGGATGCAGGGCAGGCAGGTTCTGGGAATTCGGCAGCGGGCGGAGGATTCTGTGGGGTGCAGGTACAGAGGAAGGAAAATACTGGAAGGGACAAAACAGATAAGGGTCTAGGCAGGTACAGGAACAGGAGGTAGCTCCCTGTCAGCTTGGCATTCACCAAGACAATGCAGAAGCAAAGTTACTTGGGTGCGGTTTGGTTTTATGCAGGGAGCATCAGATGAATTAGGCAACACCTGAGTGTTGTAGAGGAGAGTCCTGAGAAGACTGAGAGTCTTAGTACTACGAGGGGGTGCTGGATTTAGGCTTCTTACGGCGCTGGCGTCTCGGGGCATTACATACGCCCCCCTCTAAGGGCACACTCTGGGTGACCAAGGTGGTGTCAGGTGTTTCGGGATCAGCATCGGTGGTCATAGAGTCAGAAAGGTCTTCTGGTTCTGAGGAGATGGGGTTCACAATTGCTGAATCCAGGACTGGGAATTTAGTAGGTTCCGGTCTTGTTTTTCTGGTGTGGATGATAGAAGAGTCAATTTTGGTTATCCCAGGTGTCTTTTTAGGAATGGCAACTCCATAATGATGAACAGCCGGATAGATGCTAGATAAGGGTACTGTACTAGTGACAGAATCCAGTAAGGAAGGCGAGGCATGGTTTACAGCTTCCTGTACTTGGTCCTGCAAAGACATAAGAAAACTTTGTTGTTGAGCCACGATTTGAGCTATGTCATTGACTCGGTTAATGAGTATTGGCATGGAAGATGTAATAAAGGATATGGTAGCTGTTTCCATAGAGTCTTTTGCAGGTTTTATCTCCGCAGCAGAGGTCATATCAGGCAAGGAATTGGCAACAGGTATATCGACAGGCGGCACCTTGAGAACAGAGACACCTCAGTGACAGCCACATTGACTGGTGGCACTTCAGCAACTGGTACTCTGGCAGCAGGCTCTTTGGCATGAACCAAAGCTTCATCAATGGGTAGTGTGGTATCGAACACCTCAGCGGGAGCCAAGGCGTCGGCGACAGGCTCTTTGGTATAGAGTGAAGCTTCAGCAGCGGGCACTGCAGCCTGGATTGAGTTTTCCAAACACTGTTTTTCTGAAGGTGCCATCTCTGGATCTCCTAGCTCAATCTCCTGAGAGTTTTTGGAGAAATATGGGTACACTTTTTTCTCTGGCAGCGCCGTGTCCGAGATCTGGGCGTCTTGATGACATCATCCTCGGTGGGTATCTTTTGGAGGTAAAACAGTGACTGTAGATCCCACTCGCTGACCTGGAGGTCCCTGTGAGAGTCGGGCGGTTTGTGGTTCACCAGAGTCTTCCGTGTCCCAGACCCCTAGCGCATCTTCATATATTGGGTGGCAGGGCGACAGATATTGCTGGATGGGAGTACTGGGAGTTGCAGTGGTCAGTGCCATAATTGATCTCCTGGGTTGGCGTTCAGCTTCCCGGAGCTTCAGTGCCTCCTCAAACCTCACCAGGTCCTTTATACAGACTACTGTCCCATTAGAAGCGTACACACAGTCTGGAGGTAGGGGTTCCTTGGATACACTGACCTATATAGGATACACCGTTGCACCCAGAGGTTGCTGACTGTGAGTAATGGGTGTGATAACGTTGGTGGTAAGCGCAGATGTAATCTCCATGTGTATGTCAGAGGTTTGATACTCTGATGGTTCGTAGTCCATGGGTTCATAAGGCATGGGTTCTGGTGTGGAAGCCTGTAGTCTGATGGGCCTTGGTGGAGATGTAGGCGGGGGTACAGGAAATGGAGTAGCAGGTTCTCTATAGGTAGAATTAGGCAGTGGTGCGGGTTTAAACACTGGGGCAGATTTTTTGGTAACAGATTTTGCTGCAGTAGTTCTAGCTGTAGGTGCTGGGGTCTTAGACATTGGGGTTTGTCTCAGGGGTCTTATTGGGCAAAGCGGGATCCAGTGCCCCCTAGAACCACAGTATATACAGATGCCAGCTGCCTGCCTCCTGGCACGCTCTGCCGGGGTTAGAGGACCATGGGTTACCTTTCTGGTGGGAGTATATTCCTTGGCAGCAGGATTCAATAGCTTCTGGAGTTGACTGTTCAGGAGTTCAATCAGGTGTGCAAGGAAGTCTTGGAGAGACTTCTGTATTAACCCTTGGATAGCTTGATTCATTGCGGGCTCAATCGGTGTAGGCTTCTGCATTCTGTCAGGTGCTGGTTCTGGGGTCCAGTGTGCAATGAAACTTGCTGAGAAACGTGGATGTAAGAATGAAGAGAGGTTTTATTAGGAAATCATAAAAAGGAAACGTGAATATAGAAGGGTTGGGATTTCTACAGGATACAGGGCAGGCAGGTTCTAAGATTTCCTGTGGCATACGAGGTAGCGGACTCTGTGGAATGCAGGGCAGCAATGCTTGGAGAGTCTTGCGACATGCAGGGCAGCGATGCTTGGAGAGTCTTGCGACGTGCAGGGCAGCGATGCTTGGAGAGTCTTGCGACGTGCAGGGCAGCGATGCTTCGAGAGTCTTGCGACGTGCAGGGCAGCGATGCTTGGAGAGTCTTGCGACGTGCAGGGCAGCGATGCTTGGAGAGTCTTGCGACGTGCAGGGCAGAGATGCTTGGAGAGTCTTGCGACGTGCAGGGCAGCGATGCTTGGAGAGTCTTGCGACGTGCAGGGCAGCGATGCTTGGAGAGTCTTGCGACGTGCAGGGCAGCGATGCTTGGAGAGTCTTGCGACGTGCAGGGCAGCGATGCTTGGAGAGTCTTGCGACGTGCAGGGCAGCGATGCTTGGAGAGTCTTGCGACGTGCAGGGCAGCGATGCTTGGAGAGTCTTGCGACGTGCAGGGCAGCGATGCTTGGAGAGTCTTGCGGCGTGCAGGGCAGCGATGCTTGGAGAGTCTTGCGGCGTGCAGGGCAGCGATGCTTGGAGAGTCTTGCGACGTGCAGGGCAGCGATGCTTGGAGAGTCTTGCGGCGTGCAGGGCAGCGCTGCTTGGAGAGTCTGCGACGTGCAGGGCAGCGACACTTGGAGGGTCTGCGATGTGCAGGGCAACGATACCTGGAGGGTCTGCGATGTGCAGGGCAGCGATGCTTGGAGGGTCTGCGAAGTGCAGGGCAACGATACCTGGAGGGTCTGCGATGTGCAGGGCAGCGATGCTTGGAGGGTCTGCGATGTGCAGGGCAACGATACCTGGAGGGTCTGCGGGATGCAGGGCAGGCAGGTTCTGGGAATTCGGCAGCGGGTGGAGGATTCTGTGGGGTGCAGGTACAGAGGAAGGAAAATACTGGAAGGGACAAAACAGATAAGGGTCTAGGCAGGTACAGGAACAGGAGGTAGCTCCCTGTCAGCTTGGCATTCACCAAGACAATGCAGAAGCAAAGTTACTTGGGTGCAGTTTGGTTTTATGCAGGGAGCATCAGATGAATTAGGCAACACCTGAGTGTTGTAGAGGAGAGTCCTGAGAAGACTGAGAGTCTCAGTACTACGAGGCGGTGCTGGATTTAGGCTTTTTACGGCGCTGGCGTCTCGGGGCATTACATAGAGGATGTTGTGCCTCGTGTTTGTTGTGCCTCCTCCTCCTCCTCACTTGACTCCTCTGTTCGATCAGGCACCCAGGTGGAGTCAGTGACCTCATCATCATTGTCATCATCACCCCCTATCTCCTCGTCACTGGAGCCAACTTGGCAGTATGCTGCAGCTGCTGGGGCAACATGAGTGCCAGTTATTTGTGTGTCATCACTGGCACCCCCTTCCTCTAGGTTGATTATACTCCCTTCCTCCACCTCAGAGATTGAATCAGAGCACTGTACTTGCTGCGCATCCTCAAGCAGCATGTCACTGTCATTGTAGTCAAACAATTCAGCTGACTCCTCCGTGTGTGATAGTGAGGCTACGGCAGGAGTAGCTGTGGACATGGAGGCTGCATTAGATGTTTTGACAGCTGAGGTGGACTGTAAAGCACTACAAGCCTGGCTGGCAGAGGATGAGGATGGCCTGGTTAGCCAATCCACCAAATCCTCTGTATGTTGCTGCTGCTTAAGACGGCCAGCACCAGTTAGAAAGGACAAGCGTGACCCTGCAGAGGATGCACCACATCCACCACGACCAGAGGCACTGCCTCCCAACACAGAGGCTGCTTGCCCTCTTATCTGTGTCTGGGAGCGTCTGCCTGTCCTTTTTGGTCTTTCTGACATGGTGAGTGATATATAGATTACCGTATATACTCGGGTATAAGCCGACCCGTGTATAAGCCGACCCCCCTACTTTTTCCCAAAAACCTGTGAAAACTTATTGACTCGCGTATAAGTCTAAGTGGGATATTGCCCCAGCTCACACATGGATATTGCCCCAGCTCACACATGGATATTGCCCCAGCTCACTGCCCCAGCTCATGGATATGCCCCAGCTCATGGATTTGCCCCAACTCATGGATTTGCCCCAGCTCATGGATATGCCCCAGCTCATGGATTTGCCCCAGCTCATGGATATGCCCCAGCTCATGGATTTGCCCCAACTCATGGATTTGCCCCAGCTCATGGATTTGCCCCAGCTCATGGATTTGCCCCAGCTCATGGATATGCCCCAGCTCATGGATTTGCCCCAGCTCATGGATTTGCCCCAGCTCATGGATATTGCCCCAGCTCATGGATATTGCCCCAGCTCATGGATTTGCCCCAGCTCTCACCTGGATATTGCCCCAGCGGCAGCCAGCTCTCACATGGATACTTGCCCCAGCTCCGGATCCAGCAGGGGTTGAGGGGGCCCAGATGCCGGGCAGCGTGAGTGCCTGCCCGGTCCTGAACAGCATGAGTCCGTCCGTGTTGAAGGGGATGCGGCTGCGTGCGTGCGCAGGTCACGCGGTCCGGCCAGTCAGGTGGTACAGAGACTCAGTACCACCTGATTAGCCGGACCACGTGACTGGCTGCGCCTGCACGCAGCGCATTCCCTTCAACACGGACGGACTCACGCTGTTCAGGACCTTGACTCGCATATAAGCCGAATCGCGGTTTTTTGACTCAAAATCTGAGTCAAAAAACTCGGCTTATACGCGAGTATATACGGTAAATATATACAGAACTCTGATTCAACTCAGTGAGACACCCTGATAGCTGGCAGTGACAAGACACAGATTACAATTCCCAGATACCTCCTATAAATCAGGGAGACCACCTGATGGGCGGCAGTGACAAGACACAAATTACAATTCGCAGAAATCTGCTACAAGTCAGTGAGACCCCCTGATAGGACCCCCTGATAGCTGGCAACAGTGACAAGACACAGATTACATTTCGCAGAAATCTGCTAGAAGTATGTGGGACACCCTGATAGCTGGCAGTGAGACACAGATTACAAGTCTCAGAAACCTCCTATAAATCAGTGAGACCCCATGATGGGTGGCAGCCAGTGAGAACACACGGATTATAATAATTCCCAAATATTTTGTAGAAATTACTGACCCTCAAAATACTGCGTGGCAGTGACAAGACACAGACACTTTTTTCACTTCTTGCACAGACTGATCATTCAGAAAGGATAACAACTGATGAAGCCTATTGGTGAAAGCGCGTTTTTGTTGATCCTACTTAATTAGTATTTTAACAATTGATTTTATAGTTGAAGGTCTACCTTTTTATTGATTAATAAATGCATTTAAATTGAATTATCTGCCGCTCTGCTGCCTTTTTTTTTTTACATTAAGTGGAGAAATACCCTCCCCCCTCCTTTTTTCTTGGGATACCGAACAGCTACATCGCATGACCCCATGCTGAGAGAAGGAAAAAAAAGAAACACCACTGAAATATAAGTATTCCTTAAATTATACACATTTATCATTATAATATAACCACTGTTTTGTTTAAATATTAATTCATTTAGATGTTTGCACATTGGCCATTTTTGGTTTTAAAAAAAGTGGAAATTTTAGTAAGGTGCGCCTGGAAGTGTTTTTTCTTTTCTATTATATTCGGGTTTTTGAGGTTGTAAACACATATCTTCTAGCTTGCAGCACCGACCTATATTGAGCACGCCTTAATAATCTTATAACCACTAAGAAAAGCGCCAGATTCACGCTGTCTTTTACTTAAAACACAGATTACCTCAATTCACAAATATTTTGTAGAAATTACTGAGCCCCCAAAATTCTGCGTGGCAGATTACCTCAATTCACAAATATTTTGCAGAAATTACTGAGCCCCCAAAATTCTGCGTGGCAGATTACCTCAGATTACCTCAATTCACAAATATTTTGTAGAAATTACTGAGCCCCCAAAATTCTGTGTGGCAGTGACAAGACACAGATTACCTCAATTCACAAATATTTTGTAGAAATTACTGAGCCCCCAAAATAGTTGCTGGGAGTGAGAACACAAAGATTACAACAATTCCCAGATATTTGGTAGAAATGAGACCCCCCCCCAGTAGATGAGATCCCCCCAGTAGCTGGTGGCAGACTGGCAGTGAGAACACACACTAACACAACAACAATCTCCTCTCAAATCTCCTCTCAAACGCGTGCTGAAGCGCTGTGTGAAACCTTATATAGTGTGCTGCGGGATTTAGCTCTGTGAGCCCATGATTGGGCAAAATTTGCCCAATCAGGACTCTGAGCCGTGATTGGCATAGTCTTGAACCTGTCTTGCACCTGACCTGTGGTCAGGTGCAAGGCTGTAGCCAATTACAAGCTTCAGGCCGGTGGAAAAGTGCATTGTGGTGCATTGTGGGTGAACACGCGGCAATGTTCGTAGTTCGTGAACATGCGAACATGATCTCTATACACAGCCACACAGCATCTCTATACACAGCCTCACAGCATCTCTATACACAACCTCACAGCATCTCTATACACAACCCCATCAGCATCTCTATACACAAACAGCATCTCTATACACAAACAGCATCTCTATACACAACCCCATCAGCATCTCTATACACAGCCTCACAGCATCTCTATACACAGCATCTCTATACACAACCCCATCAGCATCTCTATACACAGCATCTCTATACACAGCCACACAGCATCTCTATACACAGCCTCACAGCATCTCTATACACAACCTCACAGCATCTCTATACACAACCCCATCAGCATCTCTATACACAGCATCTCTATACACAACCTCATCATCATCTCTATACACGGCATCTCTATACACAACCCCATCAGCATCTCTAAACACAGCCTCACAGCATCTCTATACACAGCCTCACAGCATCTCTATACACAACCTCACAGCATCTCTATACACAACCCCATCAGCATCTCTATACACGGCATCTCTATACACAACCCCATCAGCATCTCTAAACACAGCCTCACAGCATCTCTATACACAGCCTCACAGCATCTCTATACACAACCTCACAGCATCTCTATACACAACCCCATCAGCATCTCTATACACAAACAGCATCTCTATACACAGCATATCTATACACAGCCACACAACATCTCTATACACAGCCTCACAGCATCTCTATACACAACCCCATCAGCATCTCTATACACGGCATCTCTATACATAACCCCATCAGCATCTCTAAACACAGCCTCACAGCATCTCTATACACAACCTCACAGCATCTCTGTGAACCCTCAAATGAACCCCCTATCTCCACCAGGGGATTCCGGGCAGCTAGGGGTTCCCCGGCTATCTGACATCATCACGCTATGCGTGAGGACGTCAGGCAGTGAGGGGGGACCCGGGGGTGGAGCTGCGATCCAAGATGGCGGCCCTCACCGGAGCTAGGCCGCACTTCGGCGCCGAAGTGCGACCCGGTGCCTAAGGGGTTAAAGCCAGGCACCGCTTAAAAGGGGAGACTCTCTCCTTTTAAGCGGTGCCTGGCTTTTTTTTGTGGGACCTCCCGATCAGGAGGGAGAGGGATCCGAACGGATCCCCCCCTCCCTTCCAGGCGATCTCCCGGCATTGCCGGGGGGTCGCCTGGAAATGACGTCATCGCGCATGGCGCGATGACGTCATTTACGTCGGGAGGAGCTTGACTTCAGCATCTGAGGACGCTGAAGTCAGAAAGCCGCGGGACCCCGGACAGAGAGGTATCTCCGCCGGGGGTCCCGCAAAGCTGATGACGTGACACGTCCTCCTCAGCATACATCGGGAGTAACTGAGGACGTGTCCCACATGTCGTCAGCAGTGAAGGGGTTAAAAACGTCTTCTTTTAAACTTTTTGTCCTTGTTTCCTGTCCCCCAGGGCACTACCCGGACCCAGACATTGTTTTTAAATGTTTCTATACATCCTAGAAATCCGCCACTTCACGGGCAGGTTATGGGGACCTCCTAGGCACGATATTTGAAGGAATTTTTCGTTTTTATTTTTAACATAGTTACATAGTTATATAGGCTGAAAAAAAGACATGCGTCCATCGGGTTCAGCCTCTCCCACATAACCTACTGCTGTTGATCCAAAAGAAGGCAAAAAACCCAGTCTGAAATGCTTGCCAATATGCAACATACTGGGAAAAAATTCCTTCTTGACCCCAGAATGGCAGTCAGATTTCTCCTTGGATCAAGAGCTTTTACCCACATATTAACCCTTTCGCTGCTGAGGCTTTTCCCGCCCCTGTGCTGAGGTCATTTTTACCGGTTTTGCTCATCATGTTTAAACGTGTTTTGAAGGCTTATTTTAGTATATGACCCAGACATATTATATATCGTTCTTTCCGTCAGACTCGGTAGATTCATAATATGTCATTATTATATGTATACGTTATGTCATGCCTGTATATTATAACAAAAAATGCAATAAAATATGTATTTTCAATAATTTACAATGTGTAAAGTGTTTTTTTTCACATTTTAACATGCGAGCAATTGCGGTTATATTTTGTATGGGGTGCGCTTGTTAAAAAAATTAGAGATGGGGTCTCGTTACATTTTTTTTTGGGGAAAATTACACTATTTTTAACAAACGCACCGCATACAAAAATCGTTAGTGCAGCATCATTGTTCACATTATAATTGAAATGGGAACAATATTGCTGCATTAACAAAACAAAAAAAAGAAAAAAAAGTGTTTATTTTTTTTTTTATAATTTTGTTTTTTACATTTTTTTTTATTTTTATTTTTTTTTACAACATTTTTCACATTCGTGTTTGGTATCGTTGGAACGGCCATGCTCTGGCCGATCCAACCATACCAAACATTAACCCCTAACTACCACGGATCGGGAGATAGGGAGTTCATTGGAACTCCCTATCTCCACAGTTGGTGGCAGTTAGGGGTTAAGTCCAGGACTGGTGTCATCGTGCTACGCACGATGACGCCAGTCCTCAGGGGGAGTTCCCGGAGGCTTGGCCGACATCCAAGATGTCGGCCAGCTCCGGGAAAGGATCGCGAACCGGCGCTTTTCAGCGCCGATTCGCGATCCAGCTCCCCAGGGGTTAATGCCAGGCACCATTTGGAAGGGCAGGCTGTGCCCTTCCAAATGATGCCTGGGTTAACCCCCGCAGAGCCGCCGATCGGGAGGGAGAGAGGTCCGAAGGACCTCCCCCCCTCCCTTTCAGGCGCCTCCTCCGCACATGCGGGGGGGGGGCGCCTGAATTAGGTGTCATCGCGCTGCCGCGATGACACCTAATTCTGGCGGCTGCGGTCCCGGATGCGCGGCTGACATCGAGGATGTCAGCCCGCACCGAGGGGGCCAGCGATCGGCCGGAACCCGGCCGAACGCTGACCCCAATGGGAGGACGCGCTCAGCGCGTCCTCCGCATACCAGCGGGAATGCTGAGGACGCGCTGAGCGCGTCCTCAGCATCGAAGTGGTTAAATATTATAACCCTTAAAATTCTGTGTCTGCAGGAAGTCATCCAGTCGTTTTTTAAAAGTCTGTACTGACTCTGACCCAACCACCTCAACAGGCAGAGAATTCCACAGCTTTATTGTTCTCACCGTAAAATAACCCTTCCTATGCTTTAAGCTAAATTTTCTTTCTTCCAGTCTAAATGGATGACCCCTTGTCCTATGTATAGTCCTGTTAATGAATAGGTTATCAGACAATGGTTGATAATGGCCCCGTATATATTTATATAAGGTTATCAGATCCCCTCTAAGGCGCCGTTTCTCTAAACTAAACAGGTTTAAGCTTGTTAGTCTTGCCTCATAACTTAACCCTTCCATTCCCCTTATTAATTTAGTTGCCCGTCTCTGCACTTTTTCTAGCTCTATAATATCTTTTTTTAAGACCGGTGCCCAAAATTGCACGGAATATTCAAGGTGCGGCCTAACCATTGATTTATACAGAGGCAAAATTATGTTTTCATCCCGTGAGTGAACTCCCCTTTTAATGCATGCCAATACTTTGCTTGCCTTGGCGGCTGCTGTTTGACATTGCACATTGTTACTTAGTTTGAAGTCTATGATTATTCCCAAATCTTTCTCCTGCTTGGATTTCCCTAACTCCGTACCATTTAGGGTATAAATTACTTGTGTGTTCTTCACTCCAAAGTGCATAACTTTGCATTTATCTAGATTAAATTTCATCTGCCATTTAAGTGCCCAGTCCCCCAATCTATCTAAATCCCTCTGCAGCGAAGTAACATCCTGCTCACATTGTATTACTTTTCCTAGTTTTGTGTCATCTGCAAACACTGATACATGACTTTCAATGCCTATCTCAAGGTCATTTATAAATAAATTGAATAGTATTGGTCCTATAACAGACCCCTGAGGGACACCGCTTACCACTGGTGTCCATCTTGAAAATGTACCATTTATGACCACTCTCTGTACCCTATCTTTTAGCCAGTTTTCTATCCAAGAACAAGTATTTTCAACTAGACCAATTTTTCTTAATTTAAATAGTAACCTTTTTTGTGGAACTGTGTCGAAAGCTTTGGCAAAATCTAAGTAAATCACATCCACTGCGACCCCCTGATCTATACTTCTACTTACTTCCTCATAGAACGTAATTAGGTTAGTCTGACATGATCTGTGTTTCATGAAACCATGCTGATATTTGCCAATAACATTATACCTCCCAATAAATTCCTGAATATTATCCCTTAGTAACCCCTCAAATACTTTCCCAGCCACAGATGTTAAGCTCACAGGTCTATAATTCCCAGGCACAAATTTTAAACCTTTCTTAAATATAGGGACCACGTCCGCTTTTCTCCAATCCTCTGGTACTATTCCTGAAAAAAAAGAATCTCGAAAGATACATATTTCAAAACATAGCTCTCTCAGTACTCGCGGGTGAATTCCATCTGGCCCTGGGGCTTTATTCACATTCACATTGTTTAATTTCTGCAAAACCTTGTCCTGAGTCAACCAGTCACTTTGTATTAGTAAGTTTTTATTAATGAATTGCATGTCTCCTGTTATAGGTTTCTCATTGATAAATACTGAAGAAAAATAATCATTTAAAATTTCTGCCTTATCCTGATCTTCAGTTAACAATAACCCTGACTCAGATTTTAGTGAACCTACATTTTCACTCTTGGGTTTTTTAGAATTTATGTACCTAAAGAATCTTTTAGGGTTGGTCTTGCTCTCTTTGGCTATTTCTTTTTCATTTTCTAGTTTAGCCCATCTAATTGCTTTTTTACATGCTTTATTGGCTGCCCTATATGCTTTATAGGATGCCTCAGATTTATCAGATTTAAAAGCTTTAAATGCCTTCTTTTTATTTTTCATTTCCTTAGTTACCTTCCTACTAAGCCACATTGGTTTCAGTCTGTTTCTTTTATATTTATTAACCAGTGGAATATATTGTGACGTGTACTTTTCTAGTGTTAGTTTAAAGATATTCCACTTATCCTCAGTGTTTTTCCCGTGAAAGAGTTTCTGCCAGTCAATGACATTGAGAGCTTCCTTTATTTTAATAAAGTTGGCCTTTTTAAAATTATATGTTTTAGCATGCCCCTTATGAATGTGTTTTTTTGAGTTTATTTCAAAAGTCACCATATTATGGTCACTGTTACCCAACTGTTCCTTTACATTAATATTTGAGAAAAGATCCACATTATTTGTTATAACCAGGTCCAGACAGTTATCCTCTCTAGTTGGTGTTTCTACCAGTTGTGACATGAAGGTATCATTTAAAATGTTCAGAAACCGGATTCCCTTTGCTGAATTACTAGTCCCACTATCCCAATTAATGTCCGGGTAATTAAAATCTCCAATAATTAAAGTGCTACCATGATCTGCAGCCTTCCTAATTTGCTCTAACAGTTTTTCTTCCTCATCATTATCTATATTAGGTGGTTTATAGCATATGCCAACCAATAGTTGACTTCCCCGTTTATTCCCCAACAAAATATTTACCCATAAGGATTCCACATTTCCCTCATCGCTTTCCAGTTGTGTAATATTAGGCTTTAAATCCTGATTTACATATAAACACACTCCACCCCCTTTCTTATGTTTCCTATCCTTTCTAAACAATGTATAACCGTTTAAGTTTACAGCCCAGTCATGCGTTTCGTCCCACCACGTTTCTGTTATTCCTATTATGTCGTATTGCTTAGTGTATGCTATTACCTCTAGTTCTCCCATCTTGTTATTGAGGCTCCTTGCATTAGCAAGCATACATTTAATGTTGTCTCTACCCACACATGCTGAATGCGACTTTATATTACATGCCTCCACTGTTCTGACATTACCCATCCCCCCGGCTCCACCCCCCTTAGTCTGAGCTGAAACCCTTGCGCTATCTGCTCTGTCTCCATTTTGTAAGATACTGTATCCCTCCCCCCCTTCCACTAGTTTAAAGTCTCCTCCAACCTTTTAACCATCCTCTCCCCTAGCACAGCAGACCCTCTTCCATTCAGGTGCAATCTATCACAACTATACAGATTGTACCCCAGTGCAAAATGAGCCCAGTGCTCTAAAAACCCAAAGCACTCCTTCCTGCACCAAGCTTTAAGCCATGCATTGACCTCCCTAATCTCCCGCTGCCTTTCCACTGTAGCACGTGGCACAGGTAGGATCTCAGAAAATACTACCTTGGAGGACCTCTTCTTCAGTTTACTTCCTAATTCCCTGAAATCATTCATCAGGTCCTTCCATCTTCCGCTTACTTTGTCATTGGTACCAATATGGACCATGACAGCTGGGTCATCTCCAGCCCCTCCCAATAATCTATCAACTCTGTCAACCACATGCCTAACACGGGCACCCGGCAGACAGCAAACTGTCCGGTTAAGGCGATCAGCGCGACAGATTACCCTGTCTACTCTATTATTAAGAGAGTCCCCTACCACCACAACCTGTCTAGGCTTACTTGCCCTCTTTATCCCTCCCTTACTTGGTGGGCTGATCCCCCTGCTGTTAGAGGGAGCAGTCTCCTCCAGTACTGCTACACCTGAGCTGATGCACCCAACATCTTCGCTCAAAGGGGCAAATCTGTTGGTGTGCGCAAGATCAGGACTAGCCAACCTTTTCCTCTTCCCTCCCCCCCTGCTACCACGTGTCACTGACACCCAGCTACCAACCTGTTCCCTGGTTAACTCCACTCCTCCCACACCCCTAGATTCCTCAACTATACTTTGCTCCGTGAGAAGCAGGCTCTTTTCAAGATTGTCAATCTGCCTCAGCGTTACGATTTGCCCTTCCAGATCTCCAATATGAGCTTCCAGAAGAGCTACACGTTCACACTTGCTACAGAGATATGGACCCTGGAAGGATTCCTCCAGACATGCATACATGCAGCAGGATGTGCACTGGATCAAACCTTCAAGCTTGCTAACACTCATACCCACAACAAGAGAGCAAAAAATATCACAATTTGTACCTGTTATTTGAATTCCTGTTTTTAACTCCACTTGAAAATAGCCCACGTAGGAGTAGACCACTGACAAGCCCTTGTGTAACCCTTATTTCATGGAAAACTCAGTCCCTTTAAAAACTCTTTTTTAACTTTTTGTCCTTGTTTCCTGTCCCCTAGGGCACTACCCGGACCCCCATACACCTTTTATGGCAAATATCTAGCATATATGCCCTCTTGGAGGGCACTCTAAAAATCGAATTTTGAGTCCCATTGACTTGTATTGAGTTCGAGTTCGAACTTTTGAAAAGTTCGAGTTCGAATGCGAACCGAACTCGGGGGTGTTTGGCTCATCCCTACTCATCAGTCACTGACCTCACCGCACGCCACTGCAGTATAATGGATCCTATGCATTCCCTTCATCTCACTGAACGTACTTTTATTTTGCAGACGGGGACACACAATATGATTGATTCCTCACTTCAAGGACTATTGAAGCACGTTTAACCCCTTCACTGTTGCACCATTTCACCTCTATGTGCGGAGGTCATTTTTGCTCATGTTTAAATGCGATTTGAAGTCACGTTTTATTATACGAGCCACACAAATTATCTATCCTTTTTTTGTCAGACTTTGCAAATTCATAATATATCATTATATGTATACGTCATGTTATGTCAAAAATGTAAAAAAAAAATGTGAATTTCCAATCATCCACAGAGTGTAAAATAATTTTTTCACATTTTATCATCCGAACCTTTGTGGTTATATATTCTATGGGATATGCGTGTTAAAAAAATTAGAACTGGGAACCTGGTACTTTATATTTCTGAGAAATTACGTGATTTTAGCTAAAACAGGAACAAAATTATTAGTGCTGCATCATTGTTCACATTATCGATCCTGGCAAGAGCACCTCTCCAGTAAGTGTCCCTGGACAAGACAGTACCGGCTGGGTGGAGTAGAGGTAACATCACTGCTCTGCATGGAGAGAGCCGGTGGAGTCATGGGCTTGATCCCAGCGAGCAACTTCTCCAGTAAGTGTCCTTGGGCAAGACACCTAACGGTACATACTCCACACCCAATACATACTTCAAAATTAGAGAAATCTCAATGTATCCTTCCTGGTAAAATCCTGTCTGAAAAAAAATAATTGAAATGTGACCACTAGTGCTGCATTAACCCTTTCGCTGTTGAGGCGTTTCACGCCTCTGTGCTGAGGTCATATTTACCGGTTTTGCTCATCATGTTTAAATGCGTTTTGAAGGCTTATTTTAGTATATGACCCAGACATATTATATATCGTTCTTTCCGTCAGACTCGGCAGATTAATAATATGTCATTATTATATGTATACGTCATGACCTGTCTGTATATTATAACAAAAAATGCAATAAAATATGAATTTTCAATAATTTACAATGTGTAAAGTGTATTTTTTTCACATTTTAACATGCGAGCAATTGCGGTTATATTTTGTATGCTTGTTAAAAAAATTAGAGATGGGGTTTCGTTACATTTTGTTTTGGGGGAAATTACGCAATTTTTAACAAACGCACCGCATACAAAAATCGTTAGTGCAGCATCATTGTTCACATTATAATTGAAATGGGAACAATATTGCTGCATTAACAAACCCAAAAAAAAAAACTTGTTTATTTTTTTTTTATAATTTTTTTTTAAATATTTTTTTATTTTTAATTTTTATTTTTAAAACTATTTTCACAGTGGTGTTTGGTATCGTTGGAACGGCCATGCTCTGGCCGATCCAACAGTACCAAACATTAACCCCTAGCTGCCACGGATCGGGAGATAGGGGATTCATTGAATCCCCTATCTCCACCGTTGGTGGCAGCTAGGGGTTAACTCCAGGACTGGCGTCATCGTGCATAGCACGATGACGCCAGTCCTCAGGGGGAGTTCCCGGAGGCTTGGCCGACATCCAAGATGTCGGCCAGCTCCGGGAAAGGATCACGAACCGGCGCTTTTCAGCGCCGATTCGTGATCTGGCTCCCCAGGGGTTAATGAGAGCCACCGTTTGGAAGGGCAGGCTGTGCCCTTCCAAGCGGTGCCTGTCTTAACCCCCTGCTCCCCGGCGATCGGGAGGGAGAGAGGTCCGAAGGACCTCCCCCCTCCCTTTCAGGCGCCTCCTCCGCACATGCGGGGGGGGCGCCTGAATTAGATGTCATCGCGTAGCCGCATGACATCCAAGATGTCAGCCCGCACCGGGGGGGCGCAGCAATCCGCCGGAATCCGGCGGATTGCTGCCTCCTGTGCTCGGACGCGCTGAGCGCGTCCGTAGCACAGGAGAACCACTTGGCTGGACGCTGAGCGCGTCCATAGCAGCCAAGTGGTTAATAAAGAAAGTTTTTATTTTTTTAAATTTACTATTTTTATTTACTTGTAACATGGTAATGGCCATGCTCTGGCCTTTCCAATGAAACCAAACATGACCCTCTAGCTTTCCAAAATCTCTACACAGCCCCATCAGATGATCTATATGGGACATTTTGAAGTACTAGAGTACAATCAAATCTCAACAGCCTCATAACTGAAAAAGAGCCCCTATCCCCACGAAATACCTGCTTCATGGTGGTCACATTTCAGATCTTTCTGTCCATCTGAAACAGGTGATTTTATGATAGAGCAGCTTTGTAAATAACCCATGCACCTGGGCTTACAATTTTATCCCTGCACTTAGAAAATAGCACACAAGAAATCCATTTTAGGGGTTTACCAGTTTATTAAAGTTATTATTATTATTATTATTATTCTTTATTTATAAAGCGCCAGCATATTCCGCAGCGCTGTACAATAAGCACAGTATAGACAGGGTTACAATACATTGAACAACATTTGACAAACAGTACAGGAGGAGATGAGGGCCCTATTCCCGTAGGAACTCACAATCTGGGAGGGTTGGGGTTGGAAACAGGAGGAGAGGACTGTAAGGTGAGAGTGATTGATGGTTGCGTCAGTGAGTTGGGTGGTAGGCTTCCCTAAATAGGAATGTTTTCAGGGAGCGTTTAAAGGAAGAGAAGTTAGGGGAAAGTGTGACAGTACGAGGGAGATTGTTCCAGAGAGTGGGGGCTGCGCGTGAGAAATCCTGCAGTCTATCATGGGAAGAGGTGATGTGGGGAGAAGCTAGGCGCAGGTCACTGTTTGACCTTTGGTGATTAGTGAGGACAGGTAGTGGGGCGCTGAGTTAGTGAGGGTTTTGTAGGTAAGGATAAGGATTTTGAACTTAATTCTGCAGTGGATGGGGAGCCAGTGAAGGGACTCGCAGAGGGGAGCGGCAGAGACAGAGCGGCGGGTGAGGTGAATTAGCCTGGCGGACGCGTTCAGGATGGATTGTAGGGGGGAGAGGCGGGACAGAGGGAGGCCAGATAAGAGATTATTGCAATAGTCGAGTCGGGAGATTACCAGGGCGTGTAGGAGTTGTTTTGCGGTGACAGCGGTAAGAAATGGCCGAATTCTGGAACTATTACGCAGTTGGTATCGGCAGGAGGAGGAAAGAGACTTGATGTGGGGGATGAAGGAAAGAGCAGAGTCAAGTGTAACTCCAAGGCAGCGAACTTGGTTTGATGGGGAGATGGGGATACCCTCCACCGTGATAGAGAAGTCAGGAGGTGGGGAGGCATTGGAGGGAGGAATAAGTAGGAGTTCAGTCTTTGACATGTTGATCTTTAGGTGGTGGGAGGCCATCCAGGAGGAGATGCCAGATAAACAGTCACTGACTTTTGAAAGGACAGGGGGAGAGAGATCAGGGGTAGAGAGGTAGATCTGAGTGTCATCAGCGTAGAGGTGGTAATTAAAGCCAAAGCTGTTGATGATTTTGCCCAGAGAGGAGGTGTAGATGGAAAAGAGCAGAGGACCAAGGACAGAGCCTTGAGGTACACCAACAGATAGAGGCAATGAGGAGGAGGAGTTACCAGCAAAGGACACACAGAAGGACCTGTTGGATAAATAGGAGTCAACCCAAGCAAGTGCAGTGTCACCGAGACCCAGAGAGTTGAGGGTCTGTAGAAGGAGGGGGTAGTCAACAGTGTCAAAAGCAGCCGAGAGGTCAAGCAGGATGAGAATAGAATAGTGGCAGTGTTTTTTAGCAGTTAGGAGGTCGTTGGTGACTTTGGCTTCCGTCCCCTACACTCAACTGAAACTGCCCTCACCAGATTGCAGGGGGTCAAGTAGGGAATTGGAGGACAGGAAGAGGGAGAGGCGGTTGAAGACTAGTTTTTCTAAGAGCTTTGATGTGAAGGGAAGCAGGGATACAGGGCGGTAATTGGATGGAGAGTTGGGATAAGTTGGAAATTATTGATAAGTTGGAAAGTTTATTTGCAGCATTAAAATGGTTTAATCATTTTACAATTTTCGAATTTATTTTCCCACAAACAGATGTAAAACACAAGCATAACACTAAAAGAACCACAACTGCACATAGAAATGGAAGGACACCGGTTAATACCAAGCCTTCCAGGTAGTATGAGACATGGCTTGATCGCTTTAAACAGATTCTCGTAGAGAGCATTATTAAGTAGCTGTGCAGCCGTTACACTGTGCCTCACTCGATATTCAGCTGGCCTCTGACTCACAACTTGCTTTTTGTTTTAGAATGTATAGCTCAGGGATGGGACTGATCAGCCACCGGAAACACCCCCGTTAGACATACAGAATCTCCACGTTACAAACCATTTCACTCATTGGTTCAAAAATGGTGAGGAAGTCCGTTTAAACGTTGACTCAATATTATGTCCTCTCTAATTATACCGATGAGGTTGTTGGCTTATTTTTCCCTTTATTATTATTATGTTAATATTACTGAACTTTTTATTCTTTTAGCATATTTAGTTATTTTCTTGTTTTAAAATAATATAGGAAATGTGCTGAGGCAGATTTTCAATTTTCTGACTTCGTCTTGTTTCTGTCCGGGAGTTGAACATGTGTGAAATGTACTCTAGCTGACAAGTATCTAAGGAAAGCTATATAGCTTTCCTTTCCTGAGGTCCTGGTGCTTGGTTCTTTTTATTTTATTAACCGGTGTCAAGAATTACTGTTCATGTTGTGTCACACAGCGATAAGCTGATGCAGCTCTTCGTACTGAAGTGATTAGCTCAGCCAACATCACTCCGAGCTCGCTTGAAAAAAGTCAGAAACAAAAAACACTTGTTCATTCTTTTCTTTAGCCAATGGCTTTCAATATATTGAATTGAGAGCCATTGGATTGGCTGCATGCTCACCTCTTGCCGGTTACATGACAGCTGCAGCTTGAGAGGAAGCCACAAGATGTCATGTTCGGCCATTGCTGAGAGACCCTGGTGCTGGAATAAAAAGGGGAGTCTTAAACTGGGTAAAAGGCTTAAAATTAAAAGGAGTGGGGGGGGGGCTGTGGGGAGCATCAGAAGGGGGTCTTGTGTTTCCTGATCTCTTGGTTCCTCTGACTAGGACCCTCTGCTTGTGCCGCTCTCTTGTCCAGATCCAAGCTAGTATTTTATTATTATGCTCAACCAAGCCACAAAGACCAGTTTAGTTTTAGGGTTTATCCGGTCCTTCCTGGGGTAGTATTACATACTGGGTAATAACTCTGACACATGTAGCACACCAGCCAAATTTATATATATAAAAAAAAAAAATCATTTATATATAAAATTGCCTTTTGTAAGTCTTTGGCCAAGTTTGATATTTATACTTTATTACCCTTGAGATATTTAGATACTTCTCAGCTCTAGGGACCCAATTCCTTTTAATATGAGTCAATTTACACTGCATGAAAAGGTCACCCCTGCCCCCTTTAACCCCTAAGGCTGGGGTCAGACCAGCGCATTTTTAACGTGCGTTCTGGCTCACTTAATCACAGCCGCACTAGCAGCAAATGACGGGCAATGACAGCCAATATACGAAGTACGGTCGCACGAAAGTCCGGCCGCGCAACGCAAGTGGAAAATGAACGCATTTTTTCGAGAACGCTGAACCGCTAGTACGGACGTACAGAGTGCGCTGCGCCCGCTAGCGGCGTGTGTGTGTGATTTGGAGACGTCAGACCCTGCTCGTGTCCGGCCAACATAACGTCCAGACGCAAAAAGTTTCCTGGTTTGGATTCGTAAAACATCACGCACGAAAATGCGCATCGTATGACCGTTTTTGCATATTCCGTGAAAAAAAATACATCAATGCGTTCGGACGCACTTTACGTTCGCGTGTAAAAATGCTTTCGTTTGACCCTAGCCTAATACCTACAGTTTATAGAAATGACAGTAACACCTTATCTGTGCTGTACAGGATTTTCAGTCATAGCTCCCTGAATCTTATTCCTGTACAGCAATGATTAACCCCAGAGCTGTCCCTTATTCTGTCCATAGTTGGCTGTTGTAACGCAGCAGCAACATTGAGTTTTTTGTTAGTGCGAGGTTTGGGGCTGCCATTTGTAGCTTGGTTACAGTAATACAGGGTGACCAGAGAGAAATAAAACCAAGAAGATAATTTTTCTGCAGGGGGCACACGAATCTTGCATAGAAAAAAAAAAAAAAAAAGTTATGTGAAAGGGTTTAGGACAGAAGCAAATTTGGTAGGTGTTTTTTCAACAATAATTTTTAATCTTCATTCATTGTAAGTACACATATTATAGACTGGTGTTTAAGGGACAAACAGGGTTTAGTTTGAGGTCACATACAAAAATTCATATTTATTATAAAAAATAAAAAAAAATAAAAAAATATTTTTTATAAACATTAAACTCTGAAATGTCGGGGTAGGTTACGTTTTGATGCTCATCTCCGCAATTCAGTGTGATCAACGGTCAGTTCAGGAGCTTTACCAGCACTCTGACAGCAATCACATATGCTGGGACCCAGAGATTTGTTGTTGCCGGTCTGCCTCGGTCACAGCATTAACCCCATGATCACTGGTCCTACCCCACACTAGTGCTCCTTTTCCTGCATGACTAAATGATCAGGTCATCAATGGTCAAGTATTTAAAAAAATCATGAAGAAATTATTCCATCATTGGCAGAGAACGGCGTTAATAAAAGGGTCACGAAAGATGAAAAAAACACGAACACAAAAAAAAAAAAAAAAAAAATTGTAAAAAAGGCTTACATATTTTTTACTTTGCGGAAGCCAAATGAAATGATAATTTCACTATAAAAGAAAAAAAATTCAAAAGATCACTAACAGGCTTATTCAGAGAGCGTGAAAAGCAGGAGAATGACTGGAGAAAGAAAAATTCTAGGTCAAAATAGCCGATTTGGAAAGCGAGATGAATGGGAGAAATTTTTCTGGTTTGGCTATTTTGACCTAGAATTTTTCATTCTCCAGTTATTCTCCTGCTTTTCACACTCTGAATAACCCTGTAAATATTTCAACAAGTCAGTCTTCATGCTCATTATCTGAACTTGGGTTTTATCGTAAATCATGGCACCCGGGATACAGTCTGAATTTCTGACTTCACCCCTCCAGAGGGACCCTCTATGCCTATGCCGTCAAATGTAATGTGAGTGATCCCAGTGACCCAAGTGTTCTCATCCCTCTCCCACCTCTGACGGGGTCTGACAAGGGATTAGCCCCACCCAAAAAGGGCTGATCTTCGATTTCCAGCCAACGGCTCCCAATGGACAGTCAAGCGAATGCAGCATCCCGCTGGTCACATGACATCTGTGGCATGGCAGGAAACTGCAGGGTGTTTTTTGTGTAGCGCAGGGTCAAGCGAGCCTAGTGTTGGAAAAAGGCGAGTTTTAAAAATGGCTAAAGGGTTTAACAAGATGGGAGGGTGCAGTGCAAATCAGGAAGGGTTAATATCCAACCTTTCCATTCCCTCATCCCTTTAAGCTTACTCTGGTGAAATGCACCAATTTATACAAATTTAGCAACCATCTAGATGCCAAATATGTAACGGCTTCTTCATAACATTGCCAAACATTCCAGAAATCACAAAGAAGGCACAGAATGGGTTAATTTGAAAAAACGAGAATAGTGGGCAATGTATAGGGTAGAATGGCAGAGTTTGTGCCCCCCCCCCCCAATTCCCTTGTTAAGTTTCCTGCTGAATGAAAAAGCTTTTTTTATATTTGCACAGAGGATATTTTTTTTTAAACAGGTGCTAGTAAGAGGTTAGGAGGGAGCAGGGATTTTTATACAATAAGTACCAGGTCGATGTTGAAGTATAACATTTACCTCCCAAAAAAAATAATATATAAAATCTGTGAGCCTTTGCCTAATTTGCTTTGTTTTAGCATGTGTTACATTACCTGGCAAGTGGGTAACAAGACCTTTTTACCACCACGCTGCGGAGCTGACACTCCGGCTTTCCCGTAATAACCTGAGAAAATGGTCTTAAGCTCAATTTTTCTGGGCAGGGTTAACATCCACATGCCATTCTCATAATAGTGAATTCTGCCCCCACATATTTCACCCATGTCTTCCCTTTCCCCCCCAGCCTGTTGCAGCTTAATAAACTCCAGTAGGTCGATGCCAGTTTGGACATCTTGTACTTCTGTTGCAGTGCCCAGAGTGATGTGGGCACGGCTTCCTCGGGGGAAGGCATCCTTGGGCATTACTTCTTTCTCAGCATCTAATGGCCACAGTGAAAGTTGCTCTTCAGTCAGCTCCACGCGCGCACCGGCTGTTCTGGGAGTGACAAAGAGTGCTGTAAGGTGGAGGGTGTAGGCCTTTGAATAACCTTTCTTCACAGCCTGGGGGAGAGACACAGAAGGAAAATTATGTTTTATTATCAATTATGATTACGGTATATAAAAGAAAAAAATTATATATAATAATAAATAAAATATATATAATGTAAATAAAACCAGAACTTTAGAATTTCATGAGAATAGTCACATCCAAATTAAATCAATCAAATGTGTTGGTGGAGCCATCCCTCGAAGGGGAAAAACAGCCACAACCTATTCATTTCCAGAGCATTTATTATTACAAATTTACCATAAATCTAAACGCAGTAGGGACTATTCAGGAACCAACAGTGTTTATCGCAGTGGAAAACATTGGTGAAATTAGCGGTTGCATCTTCGAAAATAAACACCGGCTTAAACTTAAATCCGGAGAGTGACAGGATAAAGTGTCTCCGTGAAACTTCTGAAGCTTTGGATGGTCTTTTGCGAAACACTGACGTTGAGTCATCGCATCAATGGCGATTTTTGAGTGTTGCCAACTACTGCCACCCTGTGTATATCCCCCGTATGTCTGCTTAATACCACACAATATATAAATCAGGAATTGTGGCACCAACAGACCTCTAATATCTGAATATATTCTCTGCAAATATAGAAAGAATGGAATTTCAGGAGAATAAATTTATAGGGCATCAGTAGAGTGCATTACTTGGAGTCCTCCATGTTATGTTTCTTTTGCGATTTACATCGAGCTCTGCCACTAATGAACCACAGCACACTGGTCAGTCCACTCAGGTATGTGAGTGTTATGTCTCACAAATGACAGTCTTAAGTGGACGCTTAGAGTTGATTCCTGGAGTTGCGGGACTGGAGGAAGGAACTGCAAGGCCCAATTTTACTCTGGATAAACGCAAGTCTATATCATGCTTTCTCTCACGCTTCTCTTTACTTCTAGCTTTCTCCTTAAATGGAACTCCTGCCCCTCTACCACCGACCCCTACACTATCTGCATCTCTCCCTCCCTCCTCTCGTCCCACATGATGGCCTCGCATGAGCTCCTTTGTTTCCTCAGAACATGGTCTCCCTCTATCTCTCGTGCTGCCAATCACTCCCACAAATCCCATTCCCACCTTCTCTTTCTCACCCTCCTGCTGTTACTCTATTCAGGTGACATATCCCCTAACCCTGGCCCCACAACACATCCAATACTTCCCTCTCATCCTATCTCCATCGCACATAAATCACCTCCCTGCAAGCCCAGCAACCTCATTCCCATCATCCCTCAGCGCCTGTCCTCCTTCTCCTGCGCCCTCTGGAACGCTCGCTCTGTGTGCAACAAACTCACAGCCGTCCATGACCTCTTCCTTTCAAACTCCTTCAACCTCCTAGCTTTAACTGAAACCTGGCTAACTCCCTCTGACACGGCCTCCGCTGCTGCTCTCTCACATGGCGGTCTACACTTGAGCCATACCCCCAGACCGGGTGAGAGAAATGGTGGCAGGGTCGGGCTCCTGCTCTCTCCCACCTGCACCTACCAGCATCTCCCTCCACCCCCATCCCTCTCCTTCGAGACACACTGCATCCGCCTGTTCTCTCCTCTGGCTCTCAGGGTGGCAGTCATCTACCGCCCACCGGGACCAACCTCCCAGTTCTTTGACCACTTTGCTACCTGGCTTTCTCACTTCCTGTCTTCTAATCTTCCATGCCTAATTCTCGGGGACTTCAACATTCCCATTGACGATCCTGCTGCCTCCAAACTTCTTTCACTCACGTCCTCCCTTGGACTCACACAATCCTCCCTACCCACCGCGATGGTCACGTTATTGACCTGGTCTTTTCCAACCTCTGCTCCATTTCTGAGTTCAAATGTCGCCCTTTCCCCATCTCTGACCACCACCTTCTCTCTTTCAACCTATCTGGACTTCCTAAACACCCTGCTCCCCCACCCCGCACACACACACACACACACTCGCAGAAATCTACATGCTGTGGACCCCCATCAATTCTCCAACCTACTTCACCACCTCCCTCATACCTCATCCTTCACCTGCCCTGATGCTGCCACTAATCACTACAACACTACGCTTATCTCTGCTCTAGACACTCTTGCTCCTCTTCGACTCTGCAAGGCCCCACGCCGCCAGCTTCAGCCCTGGCACACCCTCCAAACTCGCTACCTGCAAAGATGCTCCCGCACTGCAGAGCGTGCCTGGAGGAAATCCCGCTCTGAAGCTGATTTTGTTCACTTCAAGTTTATTCTCCGGTCATACACCTCTGCCCTCCACTTGGCCAAACAATCCTTCTTCTCATCTCTTATATCTACGCTGTCCTCCAACCCTAAACGGCTCTGGTCCACCTTCAACACCCTCCTCCACCCACCTGCACCTCCCCCCTCAGCTGCCTTCAGCGCTCAAGACCTGGCAGACTACTTCCTCAGTAAAACTCTAACTATCAGAAGCAACATCCCAACACAAGATAGTTATCTGCCACCTCCACTCCCACAGGTCCCCTCTGCCACCCTCTGCCGCTTCCTCCCAACCACTGAGGAGGAAGTCAATTCCTTATTGTCCTCCTCACATCTCACCACGTGCCCGCTCGACCCCATTCCCTCACATCTAATTCCTCCCCTCTCCTCCTCCCCCCTCACCCCTGCTCTCACACACATCTTCAACCTATCTCTCTCCACTGGCTCCTTTCCATCCGCCTTCAAACACGCGCTAGTTACCCCTTTACTAAAGAAACCATCCCTAGACACCAACTCTCCATCCAACTACCGCCCTGTATCCCTGCTTCCCTTCACATCAAAGCTCTTAGAAAAACTAGTCTTCAACCGCTCTCCCTCTTCCTGTCCTCCAATTCCCTACTTGACCCCCTGCAATCTGGCTTCCGTCCGCTACACTCAACTGAAACTGCCCTCAAAGTCACCAACGACCTCCTAACTGCTAAAAAACACGGCCACTATTCTATTCTCATCCTGCTTGACCTCTCGGCTGCTTTTGACACTGTTGACCACCCCCTCCTTCTACAGACCCTCAACTCTCTGGGTCTCGGTGACACTGCACTTGCTTGGGTTGACTCCTATTTATCCAACAGGTCCTTCTGTGTGTCCTTTGCTGGTAACTCCTCCTCTTCATTGCCTCTATCTGTTGGTGTACCTCAAGGCTCTGTCCTTGGTCCTCTGCTCTTTTCCATCTACACCTCCTCCCTGGGCAAAATCATCAACAGCTTTGGCTTTAATTACCACCTCTACGCTGATGACACTCAGATCTACCTCTCTACCCCTGATCTCTCTCCCCCTGTCCTTTCAAAAGTCAGTGACTGTTTATCTGGCATCTCCTCCTGGATGGCCTCCCACCACCTAAAGATCAACATGTCAAAGACTGAGCTCCTACTTATTCCTCCCTCTAATGCCTCCCCACCTCCTGACTTCTCTATCACGGTGGAGGGTATCACCATCTCCCCATCAAACCAAGTTCGCTGTCTTGGAGTTACACTGGACTCTGCTCTTTCCTTCATCCCCCACATCAAGTCTCTTTCCTCCTCCTGCCGATACCAACTGCGTAATATTTCCAGAATTCGCCCATTTCTTACCGCTGTCACCACAAAACAACTCATACACGCCCTGGTAATCTCCCGACTCGACTATTGCAATAATCTCTTATCTGGCCTCCCTCTGTCCCGCCTCTCCCCCCTACAATCCATCCTGAACGCCTCCGCCAGGCTAATTCACCTCACCCGCTGCTCTGTCTCTGCCACTCCCCTCTGCGAGTCCCTTCACTGGCTCCCCATCCACTGCAGAATTAAGTTCAAAATCCTTATCCTTACCTACAAAACCCTCACTAACTCAGCGCCCCACTACCTGTCCTCACTAATCCCCAAATACACCCCAGCCCGCTCCCTAAGGTCAAACAGTGACCTGCGCCTAGCTTCTCCTCGCATCACCTCTTCCCATGATAGACTGCAGGATTTCTCACGCGCAGGCCCCACTCTCTGGAACGCTCTCCCTCGTATTGTCAGACTTTCCCCTAACTTCTCTTCCTTCAAACGCTCCCTGAAAACATTCCTATTTAGGGAAGCCTACCACCCAACTCACTGACGCAACCATCAATCACTCTCACCTTACAGTCCTCTCTTCCTGTTTCCAACCCCAACCCTCCTAGATTGTGAGTTCCTACTGGAATAGGGCCCTCATCTCCTCCTGTACTGTTTGTCAAATGTTGTTCAATGTATTGTAACCCTGTCTGTACTGTGCTTATTGTACAGCGCTGCGGAATATGCTGGCGCTTTATAAAATAATAATAATAATAATAAGTCTCATTTTGTATTTGGCCCTCCAGATGCTTTGAAACTATATCTCCCATGATTCCCAGCCACTCATCAGGTTGACAGAACCTCAGGGGAAATGTAGTTCCAAAACACCTGGGGCAATATTCCAAAGTCAGTGCTAAATTAACCAGAGCTGTTGTAAACTTATGTAGCCCATAGTCTATTGAGTTGATTAAAAACCAAAAAAAAAAAACCTGAGCCTGCAGGTTTCCCCTTAGCATCCCGTTTTAGCTCCATGTTACAGGGCACGCCTACTGATTCAATGTAGCACTAAGCCCTTTTACATTGAAACCTATGGGATTCTCCTGTTTAAACCAGTCGAATGAATCCACCGAAAATCAGGGCATTTCAATGACATGTTGGTGCAGTTTGGCGTTCTCAGGATAGATTATTACTTCTCTATGGGGATTTCACTGCCGCCAACGATCAACGTATTTCGCCAATATTTGGCAACTTGACAGCTTTTTAGAATAGCTGAATGCCACGAAAATGTACCGTACTGGGAAATTCACAGTTCGGTGCAATTTCGTGGCCAATTCGGTGTTCTTTGAATAACCCCCATTTAATAAAATTGTCACATTCAACGAGTATGGATAAAAGTAATGTATACTTTATTTACTCAATGCAGATAAGGCGGAGAGATCCGCTCAGAGGTGATGCTGGGGCACTGAACGGTGTGCCTGTATGTTTAACGAATTCTACAAACATTTGGTTCCAATGTAAACTTTTTTTCTTGGAGATCATAACAAAGAACATGAAAATGAACAGTTTGATTACTTACATTTTGTAAGGAATAAATGTAATACGTGCATCCTCTAAAATACAGGTTGTGCTGGGGATAATAACTTATTCTAAATTTGTTTGAAAAATGAGAGTTTTGTTTTTTAAAATCAATAAATTGCCACGAACCTCTTGTTGAGCATATTCTTCTGATCCCGTGACCTTCCCATAGTCACAGTATTTGGTTGTGCAATGCAGAATGTTGGGAGTTTTTCCAAAATATTTGAGGAGATCCAGCTTGTGTTTGTCTTCATAGCCGTCTATATATACAAATATAAAAAAGTTAACAGGTAGAAAACACAAGACTAACTGTACACATCCTAAAACTGTTAACCAATATAGAATTTATTGTGATGTAGGTCTGTAAGATTGCAGAACTTGGGTTTTCCATCATTCTGTTGACAAATGTCTATAAAGCCTTACAATACGTGGGGGAATATGCAGATGTACAAATGGCAATTACATAGAAGTATTTATTTAATATCTTATTAGCAATTTGTGTTGCTTCGGCATATTGTGCAGCACTGTAGGAGTTACATAGTTAGTTATTTTTAAAAATGCAAAAATACAGTTAACTATGTAACTCCTACAGTGCTGCACAATATGCCGAAGCAAACAAATCTCTCAATACGGGAGAGGGGGGGGGGGGAATTTTACAAAAAATTCCTTGCGCTACTTAAGGCTAGGGTCAGACGAAAGCATTTTTCCCCGCGAACGTGAAAAAGTGCTTCCGAACGCATTTTATCACGGAATGCGCAAAAACGGTCAGACGACGCGCATTTTCGGGCGTGATTTTGTACGGATCGTCAATAAAACTTTTTGCGTCTGGACGTTATGTAGGCTGGACATTAGCAGCGTCTGACATCTCCTAATCACGCAAACACGCCGCTATGCCGCAGCTGCGCACTCAGTACTAGCGGTTCAGCGTTCTCATAAAAATGCGTTCAAATTCCACTTGCGTTGCACGGCCGGACTTTTGTGCGGCCGTATATCGTATATTGGCCGTCATTGCCCGTCATCTGCTGCTAGTGCGGCCGTAATTATGTGCGCCAGAACGCACGTTAAAAGTGCGCTGGTCTGACCCCAGCCTTACTCGGGAAATCGTGCAATTTATTATTTGTGTTATTTGTCTAGCAGACAGAAGAACCTTTGCGCTAAGACCTTACAGTATGGATTTCCTGATTTTGAGATCTAATATATCTATATAATCCAACGGGTGCCTGGTTTTCAACCCTTTACAGCAAAATATATGTGCTCTGGTGCTGCTATACCGTATAAACAGGAATCATGGAGGATGAATAGCGCAAGCTGGAGACTTTAAATATTTACTCTTTATTATCATCAAGTCTCCAGAGTGCGCTATTCATCCTCCAGGAGATATATATCTATCCATTAGTGCTTACAAGGGTTGTGGTGGAGGACAAAAAGTGAGAGGTATATTATATGGGGAATGTGGCACAGGAGCTCTGGGATGCAATTCTTTGAATTGCTGTGATGTGCAAGTGGCTTCTGCAATAGAATAGAAAATAAATATATAAATAAGCCATGTTAGTCCAGATGGCAAAATCACCAGGGATACTTTATTAGACTAACATTACATTTAAAAAGACAAGCTTTCAAGAGTATACCTCTCGTCAGGTCTGGAGACTATACTGAGCACAATCTAGGAATTGAACACAGAGCCAAACAAAAGGGAAAGGGAAAGGGGGAGGGGGTTAGGATGAGTGTCGCAAATACTAGGGATAGACCGATCATTTTTTCATGGCCGATACCGATTAATCGGCAGCTTTTCTGGCCGATAGCCGATATTCTGTAAATTGAAAGTTCTGAAAAAAAAAACAGCACAAATCTGACTATGCCATGAACTCAATGGCCTAAACAACAATCTTCGTGCAAACGTTTCCACCGGTGCAAAAAAACATTTAGCGCGAGGGGCAAAACCCTTTACGCTGAATGCCATATTACATAGTCAGCGCAACAAACGCACATAATCGTCTACCGCGGGTGAACCTGCGAACCCTGCGTGAGCTTACTGTATGTCACGCGATATATACTTAACATTGTGAACGCAAATGCGTTTGTGCGCTGGTACGCGGATGGTATTACAATCTATGCGCAGTTTGTAACGCACAGCATTTGCGCGTATAATTTTAGCAACTCCTAAAAGCTGAAACGTCCTGGCCGAAACCAAATACACTAGCCAAAAAAAAAAAAAAAAAAAAAAAAATGCAGCAAAGTATAGTTACACATTCCACTCATACCCAAACAATAAAATGGAGAAGTTGTGTGTGCATTTATTATTGCTGCAGCATATATGCTGACTGGCTGAATTGCGTGAAAAAAAAAAAAAAAAAATGACAGCACACTGATTTCTGCGCGTAACGGTACTGAGTGAGCATTTGGGCGCGTCCGGTTTATGTGTGTTATTGATCGGATCAAAAATGTGCGAGGATTGTAATTCCAGCGGTGATTTGCGCACGCAAACGTTTAACGCTTGGTGCAAAACTTCACACTTTGCGCGAGCGTTTTTGCGCAAAGATTGTATATAGCCCAATGTGTTTAACATGTAAACATTGCAAACATGTCCACATCATTTATTCAATTTAATAAGAATTTATTTAATTTTTTTTTTTACTTTGTAAAAAAAAAAAAAAAAAAAATCAGACCATGTCTTTGGCTTTCTTAAAGATCCCTCATATGATCCTGTATGTAAGGGGTTCAGCAATCTTGGCCCTCCAAGGGTTATATTACAGCTCTGGTAAAGCAGTCACTTTGTAATATTGCCCCACGTTTTGGAATTACATCTGCTATGATGCTCATCTTCTCATTAGGTTCTTGGAGCCTCATGGGAAATCCAGTGATCCCAGGTTGCTGGACCCTGCAGTAGGAAATAGACCCTGCATCTCCTGTATAGGGAATTCCCTGCCAGATGGGATGGAAGCCCCATTTCTGGTCATTCTGCAGTGAGGGCTTACAGCCTGATGTGGGAGAAGCCCCAGATTCGCACAGTTCTGTGGGATCTTGCGGGTCGCAGCTGCAAACTTGTCCAAATATCGGCAAATAAAATGCCGATACCAGTAATTTTCTGAATATCGGCGCCGATAATCGGCTAAACCGATATATCGGTCTATCCCTAGTAAATACCAATAGTAGTATAGTTTATCCATTGGTATTTATGACACCCATCCCCACCCCTTCTGCTTGTCTCTGTATTGTACAATGCTATGATTTTGCTCAGTATATAGACCTAAAAAAATAGAGGTATACTCTCAAAAGCTTGTCTTTTAAATGTAAAGATAGTCCAATAAAAAAATTTAAAAAAATTGTGCCAAATAGATGGAAACGTCCATATCTTCAGGACTTTAAATGCAAGGATTCTCTAAAATTATTGGTCAAGCACCCTTTAGTCTATTCCTGTGTCCCCATGCTACTAGAACTTTAACAAAAAGGTTTCCGTTTGGCACAGACATACCACGGAAGCACCTGCGTGTATGGTTCCAGACAACAATAAAGCAGATATAGAATTAAAAAGTAAACCATAGTGATATTTTTTCTTTTGGTGCATATAAAAGTTATGTTTACACTATACTGTCATTTATTAAGTGCACATTCGCATTATAAAAAAGAAAAAAAAAAAAAAAAAAGAAAAATACAGACCCAAGTTAGAATGCACTTTATTGCTAAAAATGCTTCCACCACCTGTGCCTGCAGTGAGGCATAAACTATTTCCTGAGGAAATACTGTGAGAATTACTGAAATGTGACACAGAGGCCCAAAGGCCCCGTTCTATACTTAATGTTGAAGACGTCTATGGGGTTGTAACAACTATGGTTAAAAGGGATACACTCTTGGGGGGGGGGGGGGGGGGGGAGTTCCTGACAACCGCTGTCCAATTATTTAATTTTCTATGCTTAGATGATTTTACTCACCCTTTTCTCCCTCAATGCGCACAGCTCCTCCTCCTCTTCGGGACTCCTGAACCTTTTCTGTGCAGTTTGCACTCCTACGCAACGTGCTTAGCAGAGGAACTGCAAATTGTGCAGCACTACAGGACTTGGACACTTTACGTATGCAAGTTCCGTAGCACCTGCAGAGTAAGATGGATTGAAGCTGCACGCACAGATCTGATCAATCAGCTGCCTCTCTGAGAACGCATGTTACAATGGGTGGTCTCAGGGAGACGGCACACAGAGAGCATGTCGACAACTTCACTAGTGACGGAAGCTGGGAAATTCAAAAATCCCAGCTTCTGGTAACTCTGGGTGGGGTGGAGGAAAGTTTTTGAGGCAGAACAGAAAGGAAGGCACTTCTCACATTCTGACCACTTTATTGCTTTAACCTCTCTGGCGGTCTATTTATTGTGAAATTTCTTGGATGAAAGCAGTCAGGCTCCCCCCCCCCCCCAGCGACATCCCAAGTGTGGCTCGGGTTAAATTCCTATGTTGGAAGCGGTAACCCCGAGCAACACTCCGGATGACGCTGGATACATCACCTCTCCCTGCGCTCCCTCGATGCCCACAGCTGCCTCCTCCAGCGATCGCGACCCTCATACTTCCTGGATTCCTTCCCGCGAGGAGGAATCCAGGAAGTAAGGCTGGGGTCAGACGAGCGTGATTTCTACGGACTGTACGTCCGTGCAGTACGGACATCGTCAGTACGGATGACGCAGTAGTGGTCACACAGTCCGTTTTTTCACTGAAGTTATTTTTTGACGGATGTAGGAGGGGAAAATAAATTACAATGAAAAAACATTCTGTCCGTCAAAAATGCTGGACGTATAAATGCAGTCCGTCTGACCATGCTCCATCACTCACACACAAAGCTATGCAGACGTTGTGGACGTGGCGCACTCTGCACGTCCGTTCTAGCAGTATTACGTTCTTGCCTAACCTGCGTCCGTTTGCCGCGGCCGTTGTGCGTCCGCAGTTCAGTGCGGACGTACTTCATGTGTCAGGCTCCAATGGACTTACTTTCATGCTATCACGGACGTACTTTTAGGCGCAATCACGGACGTGAACACTACGCTCGTCTGACCCCAGCCTAAAACGCTGCGATCGCTGGAGGAGACTAGAGAGATCATCGAGGGAGCGGTAATGTATACAGCCCGAGTGTATCGGGGTTACCGCTCTCAGAAGTGAAAGTTAACCCCGAGACATACTCGGGAACACCGCCGGGGAGGTTAAAGTGTCCCTTTAGGGTTACCCAAGGGTTGGAATAGGGCCCAAAGTGTGCACATGCTCCTGGAAGCACAGCTGCACACAAGCTCACCACAAACCTTCAGTTTGGAAAAAAAGAAATCTGGAGCAAATTAAAACGTGTTGTATCTTTTATAGTGTTTGTAAGTGTCTACATTATTTTGGCGATTAGAGTGTGTGTGTACAAGGATTGTGGTGGAGGCCAAAAAGTGAGAAAAAGCCTCCACACTATAATAAGTGTTTATTATTGCAGAAGCCACCTGCACATCACAGCAATTCAATGAATTGCATCCCAGAGCTCCTGTGCCACATTCCCCATACGCAGCAAGGAATTCTGGGTAGGATATGCAAATGACATCTGTCCCACTTATGCATCCTGGGTTTATATATATATTTGGGAATGCTACAAAAGGTAGATAAGCTTTGTAGATTACTTCAAAGCAAATCTATACAACTCTCTTCACTCTCTGTTATTGTAACTTTGTGTATGTTCCTCAGCCAGATTGTTGTGCTCTGGTGAAGGACAATAAATCTCGAGGACTCATTCCTCGCATTGATTAGCCCACTCATTTGAAATTTTTTTCCCACATTGACCCATGTTGCCTTCAACAAAACCGTCCAAATCCCACGTGAATATTTAAAAAAGCTTTTTTTGTTAAAAGTCCCACCCCAGTTCTATTTTAGGACTATCAGCCACAACTAGAAAAGCCAGTGTTTAACTGCTCATACAACAACAAGACATTGTCTGCTGATACAATAAGGGGGTTTAGTAATAGTAATGTGAAATCATTGGGTTACCGATCCCTCAACATCGTTATTTTTGAGTTAGGGGTATTTATGGGAAAAGCAAGGCTTACAAACACTGATGCAGATTGTGTTCAAGAACGTAAAAGATCAACCACAGAACCACCCTCTTTAAAATGTGTCTTAACAGGAGTTTTCATTGATGCATGTGCTTTAGAGATTAGCAGGTCATTCCCTTTATAGGTAGGAGCACCGCGTTTAGATGACGGGTGCTTCATTTTACATACATGCTTGCAAACGCTTCTTGAATGGCTTGAAATTGCCCAACTGCTCCAGGAAATCCTGACTGGTCTTTCGGAGTGCGTCCTCATCGCGCTTGGTCACAAACCATCCAAAGTACAGAGGAATGATTTCCTTCTCCAGAGCGGGCCTTAAGTTCTTGAGCTCCTCCAATGATAGCTTCCAGTGATTTCGATCTTTTAGTTGACCGCAGTCCAGCCTCCATGGAGTTTTGGGTTCTAGGATAACCACAATGAAGTGATACTTGTTGGCAAAATCAAAGAGCTCTTCCAGACGTTCACGGTCATGGTGAGTATCATCAAGAACAATCAAGTTAGCTTCACGCCTCTCACAGCACGTGTTCAGATCCTCGTCCAGTTTAGCATATTCCCCTCCGTCTGAAGACCTGATGGCTGGTTTAATGTTGTACTCATCGGCCGAAAATAAACGAGAATTTTCCTTATATTTTTGCTCGATTTCCTTGGCTAAAGTGGACTTCCCACTGCCTGGTAAGCCTCTTAAGATAACCAAGATCTTGGATTCTCGAACGGTTGTGACAGTGTGGTCATCCAAGAGGAAAGGGATTTTGTGACCCTCTGTGTGGTCTTTGGCAGGTTGAGTAGACATGGCAAGATAGAGGTTGTTGAATAACGCTGGCCTGGACTGCTTGAAAATGGCACTGATCTGCAAAACAAATATGGTGAAATTTGAAAAAAAACAAACCAATTAATTTTGGACAGTGTAAACGTGATTAAACAGTTTCCCCTCGTCACTGATGGTAAACCTGCAAAACAAATTCAGGAGGAACAGTATGAAGAGGTTAAATTGTTTACATTTTGGGAAATCTCAGTATTTTGTATTCTCTTTGTTGTCACTAAATTGCATTTGTGTGTAGCTTCCTGGCCCAAAAAAGGAATTTAATCAACATGGCTTGAAATATCGTACGTTGTCCAAGCCATTGGTCAAACAATAAGCCATATGAAAAAATAAAAAGTGGTGTGCGAGTTGGCTTTAGACAACAGTTGATACCATTCACTGCTTCCCACGACCATCTGCACGTCTCAGAACAGCAGGGTGATTGTCAAGAGAGTCAACTATTTTTGGAAAGCAATGACCACCAGAATAAATCTCTATTTGAAAAGACCGGGCCTGGTTGTAGGAGAATTAAAGATTAAGAACTAAAGTCTGCCCAAAAAGGGATTTAAAATGAAAAAGGTCTCTAATCGCTTACAGGACGTATGGAAACATATATCGGGCCAAATTACATTCTTCACACAAAAACGCATGCGCAACGCGTTAAACGTTGACGCGCGTAAATCAACGCTGGAATTACAATCCCTGCACATTTTTTCATCCGTCAAGCAGTAACGTGCGTTAAACGGACGCGCACAAATACGCACGCAGTAACGTTGCGCGCAGAAATCAGTGTGCGGACAGTTTTTTTCACGTGATTCAGCCAATCAGCATTAAGAACCACAATTATCTCACGTTACGTTTTTGCGCCTGTCAAAGTCAATCTGAGCATATATGCTGCATCAATAAAAAAAAAAAAAAAAATGCACACACAACTGCTCAAATTTATTGGTTAGGTAAGAGTAGAATGTGTAACCATATACTTTGCTGCATTATTTTTTATTTTGGGCTGGTGTATTTGATGTCAGCCAGGTTGATAGGAGTTGCTAAAATTATGCACGCAATGGCTATGCGTTAATTCCAGCGCATAGATTGTAATACTATCCGCGTACCAGCGCACAAACGCATTTGCACTCACAATCTTAAGTATAGGACGCGCGCTGTAAAGTACGCTCGCGCAGGTTCACCCATGGTAGACGATTACGTGCGTTTGTTGCGCTGACATTGTAATACGATGTTCAGTGCAAAGGGTTTTACCCCGCGCATTAATTTTTTTTTGCACTGGCGCAAACGTTTGCGCGGAGATTGTAATTTGGCCCATTTCTATAGATAGAAAAAAAAAAAAGGGGGGATTTTACTTTGAGATTTCACTGAAGGTGGCCTATTTCGGGAATGGACAGTAGTTCAACCCAGTACTTTTTGCCACAGTTAGTGGAAGCTACAATGAAATCGAACTGATTTTTAGTATTGTTTTGTTTTTTGGAGTTCAATCGAAAATGATACAAATAAATAAAAAAATAAAAAAAAATATGCAAATTATATTTCCTGGTGTTACAATCAACAACAGAACAATGCTGAATGGGAAATAGCTGCAAGTTACACATTTCACAGAAGTCCGGGTGGTGCCGACAGACATTGCTGTTTGCAGCAATTTCACACGTCGTTCAATTTTTTTTACTTTTTCTGGCGGTCTGTGCCGAATCCTCAGCTGCGTTCTGCCTTTTATCTGATCGGTGAAGCGATCCGGCGCACTTCAGGCACCCTGCGGTGAATTCACCTCGGGGGTCAGCAAATTAAGCTCGCTAAACAGCACCGAAATGTCACTCTTTGGATAACACCTACCATGCTTAAACACAAGCATTTTGCTTACCAGCTCAGTCCATGTACCAAGCTCTTCTGCAGTGCACTCCTATACGACTCAATGTCTAAGGCCGGCTGCACACTAGACGTTTTTTGTAACGCACTAACGCGCGTTAAAAAAAAAAATCCTCGTACTCGACACTCGTCTACCCCCCTTGCGTTATCTTCCATAGGAGGATAGCGGAGCACCCGTCGACGCGAATCCTAGCGCATCGCCATTCTAGAACGCTAGGATTCACGTCGACGGGTGCTCCGCTATCCTCCTATGGAAGATAACGCAAGGGGGCGTGGACGAGCGTCGGGTACGATGTTTTTTTTTTTAACGCGCGTTAGTGCGTTACAAAAAACGTCTTATCTAGTCTAGTGTGCACCCGGCCTAAAGCTAAGCAGGAGTTGACACAGGGACTTAGCTAGTAAGCAAAGTGTATGTACTTATTGTAAAAAGGACAAAATAAAAATATGTCACTAAGGCTGTCAGTTGAACACAGTGATCACGTCCTTGTTAGCGCGCAGTTTAACGTCCATCGTAGCATAGAATCATGATCAAGAGACCCACACATGAAGTACGTGCGCACCGAACTGCACACGCACAAGGCAAACGGACGCAAGTTAGGCAAGAACGTAAAACCGCTACCATGGACGCGCAGAGTGCGCCACGTCCGGCTAGCGTTCTGTGTGAGTGATGAGATGTCAGACGCAGCGCATTTGGGACGTCCAGCACCTTGACGCCCAAAGTGGCTTTTCATATTCTTTGCATTTTTTCATATTAATTTTATTTCCCAGAGTTCTTTTTTTTTCTACGTCCGTCAAAAAAACATGGAACGTGTGGCGTCTACAGTATCTTCCGTTATGCACACACGCAGAGTGCGCTCAGACTGCGTTCGTCTGACATTAGCCTTAATGGTTACAGAATTATTTTTGACTTAGTGATAAACGCAGAATTCATGTCACACTGCTAGTGTTAAAATAGCAGAAAGACCATCTGTAAGACTAGGGTCAGATGAGCGCATTTTGTACAGACTGTGCGTCCGTGCAGTACGGACGTACTTACTGACTGACAACAAGGTAGTGGCCACACAGCCCGTTTTTTTCCACTGACGTATTTTTTGACTGATGTAGCAGGGAAAATAAATTACAATGAAAAAAACAGTCTGTCCGTCAAAAATGCTGGACGTATAAATGCAGTCCATCTGACCATGCTCCATCACTCACACACAAAGCTATGCGGACGTTGTGGACGTGGCGCACTCTGCACGTCCGTTCCAGGAGTATTACGTTCTTGCCTAACCTGCGTCCGTTTGCAGCGTCCGTCAGCCCCCGCACTTCTGTGCGGACGTACTTCATGTGTGGGGCTCCATTTAACACAATTGTATGCTATCACGGACGTACTTATGTGCGGGCAACACGGACGTTAACACTGCGTTCGTCTGACCCCAGCCTAAATCAGCATTGGCACAGGTCCCCCAGTACAACAGGACGCCGCACCTTAGCCCTCCAGTTGTTTTGGAACAACATTTACCATGATGTTTGGTCCACCTAATGCATGTCCAAGCATTATGGGAGATGTTGCTCCAAAACATCTGAAGGGGCATGGTTGAAGACCCCTGCACTATAGACATGAGAACATTAATATATTAGGGGATGTAAACAATTGGCTTTCCCAATTATATGCAGATGTCTGGACGCCTCAAGACATAACTGCTACCCTCCCCTCACCTCATCCCGATATACAAAACATATGGATACATACGCCAATCTACCCGTGACAGACAGACAGACACACACACAGACACCTGGCCTCTAGTATACACTACAACACTTATTGCAAAAAAGGCACAGGACACAGTCCAGTAATTCACATCTGGAGATCGAGAAATCTGGAGACGTTCAAAAAAAAATACATCAGAAAGGAGAGTATATGTTCTCCTTCACAAATACATTTATAACATGCCAACATATTACGCAGCGCTGTACAATGAGGGAGACAAAACAAACATAAAAACAACAAGTTAGACCCGCAGAGATGAAGAAGAAAAAAGATAACTCCGGTGATCTTACAGTCGAAGAGGGAAAAGAGGAGCCGGATTACGAGCATAGGCGTCTCTAGAGTCTTTCCTTGATTAATGGCATTTTTAGAGGTTAATGGAAAGGCTACATACCGGTGTATTCATTTCATGTTTTTCCTTGATTGATGGCATTTTAGGGATTATGGGTAGGCTACATGCCACACTGTTTATTATTTTTATTGTATTTCCCTGCTTTAATGTTATTTTGGAAGTTACAATCTAAAAGGGTCTATTCATCTGAAGATCCTTTGCTTTTTGTCACATTTTAGGGAAACAATTCCGCCAAAAATATGGTGAATTCCCTATTTAGCGAATGGGCACTGTAAATTGCAAAAACTGGAGTCGCTGAAGCAGTTATTGGACGGCGGCAAAAAACCGCCGAATTGCAAATAAAATAAATTCAATTATGTATCAGGTTTCCACACAAAAAAAAATAAAAATAAATGATTGCATCACATTACTCGGTTTAAAATATATATATATATATATCTTATTTCGTTTTTTTCAGTGGTATGATTTAGTGGCGAAAATTATTAATGGCCCCCCCCCCCCCCATATATTGTACCTACAGTCGCCAATGATCAGGAGAGATTCCAGTCTAAGGCTAGGGTCAAACGAACGCATAATTGGCAGCGACCGTCATAAAGTGCGTCCGAACGTATTGTCGTATTTTTTCACGGAATGTGCAAAAACGACGCGCATTTTGTGCGTGATTTTTTTTACAGATCGTCAATAAAACACTTTTTGCGTCTGGATATTAGCATAGTCTGACATCTCCTAATCACAAAACACGCTATGCCGCCGCAGCGCACTCTGTACGTCAGTACTAACGGTTTTATGTTCTCGAAAAAATGTGCTCATTTTCCACTTGCGTTGTGCGGCCGTACTTCGTATATTGGCCATCATTGCGCGTCATTTGCTGCTACTGCAGCCATGATTAAGTGCGCCTAAACGCACGTTAAAAATGCGACAGTCTGACCCCAGCCTCAGTGGGAAAAGAGGAGCCTGTTCTTTGCCAAAACACAGATCAGTAGGAGGTTACTGGCTGTTAAATCCCTTGTTATTTTCTTGGACGCTCATGGGCATCATGGACTCCTGATGGACAGCACATGAAAAGATCTGTCTCACACTATGGCCACAAAGGGATCTCAAAACTGAAGAATGGGTTCAACGACAATGTATAACCCTGCATATTAAACAAGACCTCAGGTTAGATTTTCTATGTGGCTATAGGAGGTGACTTCATGAAGCCGGTCTGTGCTTGACCCAGTAACAAAAGTAGAATGGCATTGCTGCATTTTAGAATGTCAGACATATGTTAGCAGACTTTCTTTAAAATGAATCCGCAGTTTACCCAGAAACCCCTCATAAAAGGGCTGTGGAGATAAACAATGGTAAAATGAAAATTTATGATTCAGCCTCATGTGACAGGAAACCCCCCTGTAAGCAATGAAACGTTACCTTGTGACAGGTGAATGTCAACTCCGAGGATCTGCTCAGCTGCTGGAAACTAGCAGAGAGGAGCAAGCTTTTAGCCTGTAGAAGGAGCTGCTTCTTGTTTGAAAGTATGAGCAACATCTTCTTCCTGCCTCCTTCTCCTTACCCTGCCATGCACGCTCCTCCCATGTACCCGCCTCACTCATTAACTCTTTCATAGCTTCCCCATGCTTTCATTTGTTTTTCTTGGACAGTGGAGATAAAAGCATCGAACAAATGGTCCAACCTCAACAATTACACAAAAAAAGGGGAATTAAAAGCAAAAGTTTCAATTTCCACAGATTTTATTCCTCTGATCTTACTTTTCGTATGGTAAAATAAAAGAAATTCTGTTGTATCGAATAATAAAATGACTGATATACAGTTGGTGTCTCTGTAAAGCGGTAACAATCTATAGTTCTGGGGCTCCGCTCCTTAATCGCAGCAAATCTGATGTAATCGCTGATCAGTACATGTCAGATTTAATAAGAAAACATTGGCTGATACTCCAGAAGCGACCAACAACTCCTGGTTATGCCACTTCCTGGCAGCCTTGCCCTATATTCCGGAAAGTTCTGCCATTTTCTGCCAGCCTTACCCTTTGCTCCAGCAAATTATCTAATCTTCCCCTCTGTTCCAGGGTGTTATGCCTCTTCCAGGCACTCTAAGGCTAGGGTCAGACGAACGCATTTTTCACGTTGTCCGTGAAAAAGTGCGTTCGAACGAATGGACGTATTTTTTCACAGAATACGCGATAGCGGTCATACGATGCGCATTATCGTACGTGATTTTGTACGGAACATCAATAAAACCCTTTTGCGTCTGGACGTTATGTTGGCCGCACGTGTGCAGCGTCTGACGTCTCCCAATCACGCAAACACGCCGCTATGCGGACGCAGCGCACTCTGTACGTCAGTAGTAGCGGTTTGACGTTCTCGAAAAAATGCGTTCGTTTGCCACTTGCGTTGCGCAACAGCACTTTCGTGCGGCCGTTCGTCGTATGTTCCCCAGCATTGGACGTCATTTGCTGATAGCACGGCCGTGATTTCGTGCGGCTAAACGCACGTTAAAACTGCTTTCGTCTGACCTTAGCCTTACTAGAGGTTATTCACTAACCTCCAAATTGCACCAGGTGGTGAATGTCGAGCCAATCCGTCCATTCACTAATATAGGTGAATAGACAGCAAAATATGGTGCACCGAAATTGCCCCATAATAGACTATCGTGTCTTCTAATCACACAACACCGAACTGCATCGAAATTCTGGTGAAATTACCTGATTTTCACTGTTTCAGTTCGGCAGGTTTAACCCTTTCGCTGCTGAGCCTTTTCCCACCTCTGTGCTGAGCTCATTTTTACCGGTTTCGCTCATCATGTTTAACCGCGTTTTGAAGCCTTATTTTAATATATGACCCAGACAGATTATATATATATATATCGTTCTTTCCGGCAGACTGTGCAGATTCATAATATGTCATTATTAGATGTATACGTTATGTCATGTCTGTATATTATAACAAAAAAATGCAATAAAATTTGAATTTTCAATAATTTACAATGTGTAAAGTGTTTTTTTTTCACATTTTAAAATGCGATCGTTTGCGGTTATATTTTCTATGGGGTGCGCTTGTTAAAAAAATTAGAAATGAGGAATCGTTACTTTTTTTGGGGAAAATTACGTGTTTTTTAGAAAACACCCCCCATAGAAAAAATCGTTAGTGCAGCATCATTGTTCACATTATAATTGAAATGGGAACAATATTGTTGCACTAATAAATCTAAAAAAAACAAAAACTTTTTTTATTATTTTTATTTTTTTACATTTTACATGGTCATGTTTGGTATCATTGGAAAGGCCATGCTCTGGCCGTTCCAATGATAGCAAACATTAACCCCTAGCTGTCACGGATCGGAAGATAGGGGGTTCCAATGAACCCCCTATCTCCACTATAGGTGGCAGCAAGGGGTTAATTTCAAAACTGGCGCCATCGCGCTCTGCGCGATGACGCCAGTCATTAGGGGGATATCCCGGAAGCTTGGCCAACATCCAAGATGTCGGCCAGCTCCGGGAGGGGACCGCGATACGGCGCATGTTGGCGCCATATCACGATCCAGCCCCCTAGGGGTTAAAGACAGCCGCCTCTTGGAAGGGCAGGCTGTGCCCTTCCAGGCTGTGCCTGTCTTTAATCGCTGGCCCCCGGGGAAGGGGAGGGGGAAGGACCTCCCCCCCTCCCCTTCAGGCACCTTCCCTGCAATGGCGGGGGTGCCTGAAATAGACGTCATCGCGCATGCGCGATGACGCCTATCGTGCCCGCCGGGGTCCCGGAGGCTGGGCTGACATCGATGATGTCAACCCGCACCGGGGGGCCGCGTGATCAGCCGGAATACCGGCTGATCGCGGCTGCAAAGGGAGGACGCGCTCAGCGCGTCCTCCGCAGCCAAGTATGGTCACGAGGAGCTGCAGGGTTTAAAGCAGGGCACGAGGAGTTGCCTCGTCGCCCTGACGTGGAGTTCTTTTCCCGCATTGTTAGATTATTGCTGATTTTGTTGCCGACCCATTTCTGTCTACGATTCCTGCTCCTGATTTTGACCCGGCTTGTTTCTGACCATTCTGTTGCTTCCACCATTAGCAATCGCTTGTATTGGGCATTGGTGGATTTCCCCTATGTTTGCAGCTGGGGCTTTCACTCGCTATCTGGGATTATTCCCATCTCGCTCTGGGGTATCATATGTGGTCTGGTTACTATTTTAGACCCAAGGTGTATGTTAAGAGCATATGTGCAAATCGCGGTAAAGAAATACTGTTTAAATACCGCATATGATCATTGCATCCTAACCGCTAAGGCTAGGGTCAGACTGAGGCAGTGCGAACGCGCGTTCTGGCGCACTTAATCACGGCCGTGCTAGCAGCAGATGCCGGGCAATGACGGCCAATATACGAAGTACGGTCGCACAAAAGTTCGGCCGCGCAACGCAAGTGGAAAATGAACGCATTTTTTCGAGAACGTCAAACCGCTACTACTGACGTACAGAGTGCGCTGCGTCCGCTAGCGGCGTGTGTGCGTGAATTGGAGACATCAGACGCTGCTAATGTCCGGCCAACATAACGTCCAGATGCACAAAGTGTTTTATTGATGATCCGTACAAAATCACGGATGAAACTGCGCATAGTATGACCGCTATTGCGTATTCCATGAAAAAATACGTCCATTCTTCGAACGCACATTTTCACGGACAACGTGAAAAATGCGTTAGTCTGACCCTAGCCTAAATATACTCAGGTGTGTACCAACTGTATACGAAAAGTGAGGATCGGTATGGGCGCTCTTGTCTAGGTATGGGTGCTAATTTTGATTTTGCTGCCGTCTAGGAAAGGGCACAGATTCTCGAATGGGTGTGCAGATATTAGAGAAGGAAGGAGGGGGGGTTCCTAGTGGCGCAACAGTTTTATACAACAAATTTCAATGTCGTACCTTGAATCAACAGATGCATATATATCTATATGATTCACAATCATGCAACTTCACTAGTGCAATTTCAAAATAAAGTGCTGGTGTCACAGTTGGTGTGATATTAAAGTGCAACAGTTTTATACAATGTCAAAAGTGCAACAGTTCATACGATATTAGAAATGCAACGGTTTATGCATTAATAAAGTGCAGCAGTGACAGCCTAAGTGCGTAGGGAGGACTTGGTATGGCACGTTAATGGATATTTGAGAAAAAGAGGTGGCGCAGATGTCTGCGTCAGCGTTATGGTGATTGATGCAGTCTAAGTGTACAAAATGACCTTACACTTGTTTCTTATGTGCATTGAAGGTCTACTGTCCTTAGTGTCCTTGTTTTCCAGAAGTCCTAAGGTGACAGAATGTGCACTGAACGTGCTCTGCCTTGTGCTTGATACGGCAGTTCTTCCTATAACGTTAGTTAACTCCACTCGAAAAGTGGGAGATAAAGAACGGGGGGAAAGAGAAAAGACAATAATGGTGCAGCAACGTTTTATGCTAGCAAAATCTCTTGTGCTCAATAATTGCGCACTTACAAGAGCCAGAGCCACTTGAATCCGGGCTCTGGAGTTGAACTCCTGGTGTCAACTATAGGGTGACCACTTCCCTTCTTTACTGTGACGCCTTCACCTCAGGTGGAGAGACATAGACAGGGGGAGAAAAAGTGCTCTCATGGCACAGCATCAGTGGTTACAGACTTGTTACGAAAGAAGGGGGGTTGGTTACACTCACCAGTTGAGGAGCCTTATTGTTCCAGGCTCAACTGCTGTGCGTATGGTACTACTTGGTGGTGAGTACCGGAACCTCTTTACAGCTGCTACTTTGGATGCTGGCTGTGGTGTCCGTGTGGATCCTGGGCAACTTGCCTTATCAAGTTGGTTCACCAATACAAATATAGTGACTAGATATGTATTGGTATGAAAGAATTTAATTCATATACAAAAATATAAAAATATGGGTTACAGGTGCAATAGGTTACAATTGCAATCGATACAGAAGAGAGGGGAAAGGAAAATATAGATAAAAATAAAAATAAGAGCTCGAGACGCGTTTCGGTGCAACAAGCACCTTCCTCAGTCGATATGTGAGAATGGGGGGTCCCGGAGGCTGGGCTGACATCGATGATGTCAACCCGCACCGGGGGGCCGCGTGATCAGCCGGAATACCGGCTGATCGCGGCTGCAAAGGGAGGACGCGCTCAGCGCGTCCTCCGCAGCCAAGTATGGTCACGAGGAGCTGCAGGGTTTAAAGCAGGGCACGAGGAGTTGCCTCGTCGCCCTGACGTGGAGTTCTTTTCCCGCATTGTTAGATTATTGCTGATTTTGTTGCCGACCCATTTCTGTCTACGATTCCTGCTCCTGATTTTGACCCGGCTTGTTTCTGACCATTCTGTTGCTTCCACCATTAGCAATCGCTTGTATTGGGCATTGGTGGATTTCCCCTATGTTTGCAGCTGGGGCTTTCACTCGCTATCTGGGATTATTCCCATCTCGCTCTGGGGTATCATATGTGGCCTTGTCTGGTTACTATTTTAGACCCAAGGTGTATGTTAAGAGCATATGTGCAAATCGCGGTAAAGAAATACTGTTTAAATACCGCATATGATCATTGCATCCTAACCGCTAAATATACTCAGGTGTGTACCAACTGTATACCCACATGTGTGTCAGCCACCTCTGATAATTGTAAGGTACTTCTTACCCGCTCGAGTTTATCAGATGATGCTAAATCTGTACATTTGTTGACTGCCCTGCATCCTGCACAATTCATTGACTGTCAAGTAAATCATTGTGTTTCTGAAGGTGCTCTAAATTGTCCGTTAGGTCTTAAAACCTTTGGAACTTCATGGCAAATCAGTTGTTCTTTGGTGCTCCTTGGCTTTGGAGTACAAGTCTGTTAATACCGAGTATTTGGTAAAAATCAAGCCGGTATCTCTGTCCAAAAAGATTTCAACCTCGATACTCCTTTGTGAGCACTACAGTGCTCGTTATATCACGTCAGGGCCTGATATGGGTCTGACAGATTTATCTGAACTCATGACTAAGATGGGTGTTCTAGCAAAACAAGAAGAGCAAGATCATCGCATGGATCAATTAGCTCAGGTTTTAGGCCTACTCATGAATAGGGATGAGCCGAACACCGCCCGAGTTCGGTTCGGGCCCAAAACTGAACTTTCCATATGTTCGGGTCCGAACCCGAACTCGAACTCCATGCAAGTCAATGGGGCTGAAAATTCAGTTTTTAGAGTGCCCTCCAAGAGGGCATATATGCTAGATATTTGCCATAAAAGGTGTATGGGGGTCCGGGTAGTGCCCTGAGGGACAGGAAACAAGGACAAAAAGTTTAAAAAAAAAACGTTTTTAAAGGGACAGTGAGTTTTCCATGAAATAAGGGTTAAATATAAAAACGAAAAATTCCTTCAAATATCGTGCCTAGGAGGTCCCCATAACCTGCCCGTGAAGTGGCGGATTTCTAGGATGTATAGAAACACTTAAAAACAAATAAATGACGTTTCAAATGATGGTAAACAGTTTTCCTTTACTCTATCCATAAACAACTGCTTGGGGCGGCAGTCTGTATGAAAAGAGGAGACATTTTCGTACACGGCATTTTTTGGCGGTGAAAAGCAGGAGAATGGAAAATTCTAGACCAAATAGTCGATTTGGAAAGTGAGATAAATGTGAGAATTTTTCTGGTTCGGCTATTTTGACCTAGAATTTTCTCTTCAGTCATTCTCCTGAGTTTCACCTTTCTCTGAATAACCCTGACAGGGTTATTCAGAGAGCGGTGAAGAGCAGGAGAATGACTGGAGAATGGAAAATTCTAGGTCAAAATAGCCAAACCAGAAAAATTGTCCCATTTAGGCTAGGGTCAGACTAGCGAATTTTTAACGTGCGTTTAGGTGCACTTAATCACGGCCGCACTAGCAGCAAATGACGGGCAATGGTGGCCAATATACGAAGTACGGTCGCACGAAAGTCCGGCTGCGCAACGCAAGTGGAACATGATTGCGTTTTTTCGAGAACGCAGAAACTCTAGTACGGACGTACAGAGTGCGCTGCATCCACTAGCGGCGTGTGTGCGTGATTTGGAGATGTCAGACCCTGCTCATGTCCGGCCAACATAACGTCCAGACACCCAAAGTTTCCTGATTTGGATCCGTAAAAAATCACGCACAAAAATGCGCATCGTATGACCGTTTTCGCGCATTCCGTGAAAAAATACGGCAATGCGTTCAGACGCACTTTTTGACGGTCGCTGTGAAAAATGCGTTAGTCTGACCCTAGCCTTATCTCACTTTCCAAATCGGCTATTTGGTCCAGATTGTTCTCTTTTCCTGCCATTCTCCTGGTTTTCACCTTTCTCTGAACAACCCTGAGAGAGAGGTGAAAGCCAGGAGAACTGGCAGGAGAAGAGAACAATCTAGACCAAATAACCGATTTGGAAAGTGAGATAAATGGGAGATTTTTTCTGGTTTGGCTATTTTGACCTAGAATTTTCCATTCTCCAGTTATTCTCCTGCTTTTCACTGCTCTCTGAATAACCCTGTGAATGTTTAATCCCGAGGTGAAAAATAACATTGCTTTAGATGTTAAAAGCGGGCAATGAGGAAATTTTGTAATTTTTCACACAGCAGTTAAATGTAGCATATTAGGAAGTTTTAGGAGGGAAATTACTCACTCAGAACAGAAGCAGACACTCCACACCTTCATTCTACATAAAATGTATCAAATTGATTAGACCAGACTAAAACATCTGTTGTTGTTATGCCGTTTGAAAAAAAAAAGGTAATTTAGAGGTGAGAATCTTTGCACCTAGACATTAGTTTTTAATTCAATATCTAATAAACCGTTGCTTATAATATTCTGCAGTAAAGAGTCTCTTTATTTCTAGATTTTTTAGTATTTTTTTTAAGCATTTTTTATACTTTTTTCAAAATGTCTTTTTTTCTTCCGAACTCGAACCGAACACACCCAAAAAGTACAAAGTTCGCGAATTTTCGAACTGCCAAAGTTCAGGCCGAACTCCGAACCGTCTGAACCCGAACAGCTCATCCCTACTCATGAATCAGTTTGAGCAGCTGGGCCAGGCATTGCCACCCTCCTCTCCTGCAGTTAATGTGGCTTCTCAACCTGTGGCTGTTTCTTCTATGACTGCTACTGAGGTGTCTGATGTCAGTTTAAAGACTCCTACATGTTTCAGTGGGAGTTCTGGTTCATGCAGAGGGTAAAAATCAAGCAGGTATTTCTGTCTAAAAAGTTCTCAACCTCGCTACTCCTGTGTGAGCGCTACGGTGCTCGTTACAGCAACGTATTGACTGTATTACGCTATATTCGTTATGCTTTATACCGAGGTTTTTTGAATCCTGTTACAGACCGATACAGCTGTTTCTAAGCGAAGAAAATTTTGTATGCTTATATGACCACCTTTACCATGCTGGGAAGCGCTGCACTCCTTTTTATCTTTTTTTTGTATGTATATTTGTTATTCTGTCTCACCCATTGTACAGCGCTACGGAACTTGTTAGCGATTTAGAAATACTTGTAACTGTAACGTTTATTAGGAGAATACATTTTTTTTATTTTGCAGTTTGCCAGAATTTGCCGATGACATTTCGGCAGTTATCAGTACAATTCGGCGGTTTTCGCCGACTTCAGACTACAATTTCAGCAAAATATGGTGACCATTCGCTAAATAGTGATTTCACCATATTTGCGGCGAAATAGAATTGCCAAAGTGTGCTGAAATGCAAAGTAACGAAATTGCATGCAATTTCAGTGCTTTGCGAATAGACCCTTATGTGTTCCAGGTAGTAATGTCTCTTCCAAGCAGCCTTCCCTGCTGATCCAGGGAGTTATGCCACTTTCAGACAGCCTTGCCCTCTGTTCCAGGTAAGTATGCTGTAACTGTCACTTCCTATCAGCCTTATCCTCTATTTTAAGACTCATAAAATGAATAGTAAGATTGTGTTCACAATTCTATTTAATAATACACTTCCTCCCAGGGGTCAAGCCCTGGGGAAAAAAGTAAGGGAACTCACCCAAGATTTCCACTACCCTCACTACCTGGATTTTTTTTTTATATATATATATATATTACCTCCTGGAGAGTGTTCTTGATCAGGCCAACTGTTGTGACGGGTGTTTTCTTCACCAGCGAAAGAATTCTTCGGTCATCCACCACAGTTGTTTTCCGTGGTCTCCCGGGTCTTTTGGTGTTGCTGAGCTCACCGGTGCATTCCTTCTTTTTGAGAATGTTCCAAACAGTTGTTTTGGCCACGCCTAATGTTCTTGCTATCTCTCTGATTTTTTTTTTTGTTCTTCAGCCTAATGATGGCTTGCTTCACTGATAGTGACAGCTCTTTGGATCTCATCTTGAGAGTTGACAGCAACAGATTCCAAATGCAAATAGCACACTTGAAATGAACTCTGGGGTAATGAAGGAATATCACACACCTGGCCATGGAACAGCTGAGAAGTCAATTGTCCCATTACCTTTGGTCCCTTAACAAGTGGGAGGCACATCTGCAAACTGTTGTAAGTCCTACACCGTTCACCTGAGTTGGATGTACATAGCCTCAAATTAAAGCTGACATTCTGCAGTTAAAGCACATTGTGTTTGTTTCATTCCAACTCCATTGTGGTGTATAGAGCCAAAGATGTTAGAATTGTGTCGAGGGCCATAAATATTGGGACATCGACACAATTCTAACATCTTTGGCTCTATACACCACCACAATGGAGTTGGAATGAAACAAAATGGAAAAAAACCTTACAGCAGTTTGCAGATGTGCCTCCCACTTGTTAAGGGACCAAAGGTAATGGGACAATTGGCTTCTCAGCTGTTCCATGGCCAGGTGTGTGATATTCCTTCATTACCCCAGAGTTCATTTCAAGTTTGCTATTTGCATTTGGAATCTGTTGCTGTCAACTCTCAAGATGAGATCCAAAGAGCTGTCACTATCAGTGAAGCAAGCCATCATTAGGCTGAAGAAACAAAACAAACCCATCAGAGAGATAGCAAGAACATTAGGCGTGGTCAAAACAACTGTTTGGAACATTCTCAAAAAGAAGGAATGCACCGGTGAGCTCAGCAACACCAAAAGACCCGGGAGACCACGGAAAACAACTGTGGAGGATGACCGAAGAATTCTTTCGCTGTCGAAGAAAACACCCTTCACAACAGATGGCCAGATCAGGAACACTCTCCAGGAGGTAGGTGTGTCAAAGTCAACAATCAAGAGAAGTCTTCACCAGAGTGAATACAGAGGGTTCACCACAAGGTGTAAACCATTGCTGAGCCTCAAAAACAGGAAGGCCAGATTAGAGTTTGTCAAACAACACCTAACAAAGCCTTCTCAGTTCTGAAACAAGATCCTATGGACTGGAAAGAAATACTGAATCAAAACGGCGCCACCTAGCGATAGAATATATAACAATTTCACAAGATGCAGAGAAAAAAACGTTGGTAAATGAAGAACGTCAAATACAATTATATGAACAAAGTTAATGTAAGTGTCAATTCTAGATGGTCACAAAGAATATGAGACCATAAGTGCTTTAAAGGTGGATCAGCAGCTGTCCCTCGCCATTTGATGGTATATCCAAAACCATCGGTATAGTGGAATAGAGAAGAAATATGGCAGAGTCAGTGCTTCCTCCATCGGTGATTGTACTTTCTCTGTCTTCTTTCTTAATGCCTTTAAATGAGGATACAACCCTTAAATGAAGCAGAAATATATCATAGCGCAGCAATACAGTCTCCACTTGTTACTAAAGAAATGAGAGGGAGTAAACTCACATTTTCGGGTGTCTAAATCAGACACTTGCTGTAATCAACTGCCGGTGATTTTTTTTAAGAAGCACCGGATCCCCTGAACTTCCAGCAAGGTCCTTCAAAAGGCAAATAAAATCAGGATTCGGAAGATTGTATCGTATTATACACCTACCGAGGAAGCGATTGTAATCGCGAAACGCATTTGGTTGTGTTTTACCCGTTTATTTTCTTTAATAAATTTTATTTTAAATCTTGCAAATCCTGATTTTATTTGCCTTTTGAAGGACCTTGCTGGAAGTTCAGGGGATCCGGTGCTCCTTAAAAAAAATCACCGGCTGTTGATTACAGCAAGTGTCTGATTTAGACACCCGAAAATGTGAGTTTACTCCCTCGCATTTCTTTAGTAACAAGTGGAGACTGTATTGCTGCGCTATGATATATTTCTGCTTCATTTAAGGGTTGTATCCTCATTTGAAGACAGAGTACAATCACCGTTGGGGGAAGCTGACTCTGCCATATTTCTTCTCCAAGATCCTATGGACAGATGAGACCAAGCTCAACTTGTACCACAGTGATGAGAAGAGTATGGAGAAGGAAAGGAACTGCTCATGATCCTAAGCATACCACCTCATCAGTGAAGCATGGTGGTGGTAGTGTCATGGCGTGGGCATGTATGGCTGCCAATGGAACTGGTTCTCTTGTATTTGATGATGTGACTGCTGACAAAAGCAGCATGATGAATTCTGAAGTGTTTCGGGCAATATTATCTGCTCACATTCAGCCAAATGCTGCAGAACTCATTGGACGGCACTTCACAGTGCAGATGGACAATGACCCAAAGCATACTGTAAAAGCAACCAAGGAGTTTTTGAAGGGACAGAAGTGGAATGTTATGCAATGGCCAAGTCAATCACCTGACTTGAATCCCATTGAGCATGCATTTCACTTGCTGAAGACAAAACTGAAGGGAAAATGCCCCAAGAACAAGCAGGAACTGAAGACAGTTGCAGTAGAGGCCTGGCAGAACATCACCAGGGATGAAACCCAACGTCTGGTGATGTCTATGCGTTCCAGACTTCAGGCTGTGATTGACTGCAAAGGATTTGCAACCAAGTATTAAGAAGGGAAAGTTGGATTTCTGATTATTATTCTGTCCCATTACCTTTGGTCCCTTAACAAGTGGGAGTCACATCTGCAAACTGCTGTAAGTCCTTCGCCATTCACCTGAGTTGGATGTACATACCCTCAAAGTAAAGCTGACAGTCTGCAGTTAAATCACATTGTGTTTGTTTCATTCCAACTCCATTGTGGTGGTGTATAGAGCCAAAGATGTTAGAATTGTGTTCATGTCCCAATATTTATGGACTTGACTGTATAAGCAACTTTTATGGCTTGGCTAGGAATGTTTAGAGACCTGGGGGGGAGGAGATTCTTTGGTTAGCAGAAATCAGGTACAAAGCAAAATATTAGAGGCTACACTTAGAGAATAGAACCTCATAATAGACATGTGCACAGCACAAAATTTCGTTTTGAACTAATGGATTAGTTCTAAAATGCAATTTATTTAGTTGCTAAAGAAAGGAGGGTGCAGAACTTCGGATGTTGCGATGTTGCGTTCTTCATTGCTGGTCTCCTTCACTCAATGTAATATCACAAAAAGGACTGAAACTAAAATGTAGTGCATTTTATTTTAGTTTCCTTCATTTTTTGTACTGAGCAGTTTCGTTTCTCTTGAGTCATACTAAAACTAAATTATCCCAAAATTCTGACTAAATCGTTTTAGTACTAAAACGAATGCACATGTCTACCTCATAACCTATCTAAAATTGCGGACAGGGTACATGACGCTAGGGGTTATTCCCAGGTAGCGCTCTTTCATTCCCCCCTTTGGCACAGAGTCATAAAGTGATCTCTTCTAGCCAATTTACTCTATATCATTAAAGATTTATAATCAGTAGGGGTTACTTGGCTCATTGGATGGTAATTCAGGGTGTCCCCCAGGGGCCTATCTTCTGGCTTCAGGAATTTAAGGAAGATTGGCCACAGACACATGGCTAACCTGTAGGTAAGTGCACAGATAAGAAGAATTAGTATACCAATGAGGATCAGGGACCCTACCCTGGAAATAGCATTTAGGATTGAGCCAATCCATGATCTAAATGCACCGAATCCTTTGAAAGGATTCCACCCTTCCTCTGCTATTTGACGAGCCTGGGTCTGCAGATGGGACACTTTCTCTTGGTGCTTGCGAATTACATCAAAATAATAAGGTACATCATCAGTAGCATTGCGGATATAAGTACAACATTCATATTGCATTGTCATTTCACACATTCCGTTTAATACAGCCTTGATCTGTTCAATAGTTATTTTCTGATATAACTGTAATTTACGAATTTCTCGGAGCTCCGCATTCAACAGTTGGATATCAGCACTAGTAATATTCACAATTTCATTCATTAGTACAACATATTGATTAAGTCTTCTCATCATTTCAATGTCCCATCCTGTGGAGGAAGGAAACCAGGACCAGGCCATATCACCTTTGGAAAACGGTTCTCGCTTAGCAAAATTTTAAGTAATAACATGGGTGTGGTGTCCCTAGGTCTGGGGTATCACCTTGGATCCGCTGGAGGGGGACTACCCAGGCCAGGTAACACCACGTCTTTATATCAGTATTTATCCACATGTGACATAAGGTTCCGCAACAAATATGTATGCCGCTACCCGGCCGGCATCAGGTAAAAAGGCTTGGAGCCAAGGTGTGAGAAGATGATGGATAGTGACTTGTGGGTATAGGCAAGGGCATCTGGACTTTTATCATTAGTCTGTTTGTATTTATCAATTGTGTTTACCATTTCATGGAGACTATTTCCCAATGCCTCTGGATCAGATACATCTACAGGGTAATTCAAAGAGAATCGAAAAGCCACCACACGTTCGGTGACTTTTTGTTCTCTTCAGTTCGGTTCGTTTTGCCGATCCCATTTTGGCGACCCTGCCGTGTATTCAGCAAGCACCACAGGGTCCCCAAATTGCAGGGAAAGGCCGCCCAAACCCGATGAAAACTAACCGAAAAACCCAGCGAATGCACGCCGAAAACCCGCAAAAACATCGGGATTAACCCACCGGAAAAACCCGAGCAGGAGCCGATCACACAAAGCGAAGCCGCCGGAAAAAGTCGACACCGCAGATGAATGGAGTGAATAAATTAGCAAAACAGTTTGCTTGAATGTTTGAAAATTGAAACACGGTTTGCAAAGATACTACTGAGCAAAAATGTCTGTAATTTACATATGAGGTCCAAGGAATGATAATAAAAAGGGCTGTTACAGAAAAAATAAGTAAACTTAAAACAAATAAAGAAAATCGGATTTTTAAAAAAATAAAATAAAATCCAGAAAAATGCTTAAAATATCCTAAAAAAAATCTATAAATAAAGAGACTCTTTACTGCAGAATTTTATAATGAATGGTTTATTAGATATTGAATTAAAACAGGAATATTTTTAACATTGAAGCCTATGGGATTCGCCTGAATAAACCTGCTGAATTAAACCACCGAATGACAGGGCATTTTGGGAACCTTTCACTGCTGGTTTGTGCTCTCTGAATAGCCGAAGCAGTGCATCTATATGGGGATTCACTGCCCTCGAACAGGCACCGTATGTGTAGACAATTCGCCAGAATTTGGCGAATTGCCTGCTCTCTGGATAGCCGAATGGCCATGAAAGGTAACCGAACGCGGATTTTCAGCATTCGGTTACCTTTCTCCAGCAATTCGGATCTCTTTGGATAACCCTGTCAGTGTTGCATTAAACAAGGATTCTTTACACATTGAACTAGGTGGGGCCTGATTTTACTTTAGTTTAAAACATCATAAAGGTTAGTGATCTGAATAGTGTGGTTTGTTTTTGGCATGATTAGGCTCTTTGTCATTTTAAGCACGCTGGGTGCCACAACACTCTTGTTGACCGGGAAGCTGGACAAGTTAAGGGGTACAGCTAGAGTAGGAATGACTGATGACCCCTGGTTCAGTTTATTACACACCCAACAAGATTCATATCCTGACTTTCTGGCATACGCATATGTGAGCTTAATAAGCAAGTTATCCTCTGGTCTGGTTAATTCCCGTTTCTGGCAGCCATACGCCGGTGGAACAGTCATATCATAGTCTGGTGTCAACACAATTGGGGTTGGCAGCAATCCCTTAGGAAATTGGATTGGGAAAAATAACTCCGCAAAAATTGTCAAGACTGTCAAAAATAGAACAACAATCGCAATGCATACGAGGATCCTCTGATACTGTTCAAAAGGTCTTTTCATTCTCTTAAGGATAGTATTGGGAAGCAGAGGCTCATGGGCCTTTTGTTGCACTTCTGGGGCTTCCATTTGTGGCAGTGTATCAAGTTTAACTGTCTTTCAACAAACATTGACACAAAGACTTGGGTGTAGGAGATTAATCGGTCAACCAGGCTTTTGATCCACTTATTCGTCTCTGGTCTGTGCGGCTGCTCGGGTACGGTGGAAACGTAGCTTCAGCAGTTCAGATTCACTGGCTATCACTTTTCAAGGGGAATCCGCATCCACGGCAGCGAGCTTTAGTCGGGAATGATGTATCCACGGCACCACCTCGGCAACTTTCACTGCTGTGGGGGTGGATAACAAGACAGCATAAGGACCTCTCTATTTTGCCCCTAGAGGGTCTACCCTCCACTCCTTAACACATACTGAGTCCCCAGGACAGTATCCGTGTAAAGGTGGGTATAGGAAATGTGGTATGTGTTCATTAACCCATGTGTACATGCTCTGCATGCATCGTCTGGCCTAACCTGATCACTTGCTGGTGTAAGTCAGTCTCCCCTAAGACTCGGGTATCCCCCCTTAGCCCAGTTATCAGTGGTGTAGGTCGACTGAACATCATTTCGTATTGGCTCAATTTAAAGAGTGAAGTAGGGTTGCTTCTCACATGCAACAATTGGCAACACGTCCAGCCACTTCAGAGAGGTTTCTTGGCAAATCTTAGCCATCAAAGTCTTTAAAGTTCTGTTCATTCGTTCTACTTTTCCAGAGCTTTGGGGTCAATATGCAGTGTGTAATTTCCAGGCGATGCCCAACAGATGGGCAAGCTGATGCACGCAGTCTTTGAAGGCTGGGCCATTGTCTGACCCGATTTCAAGTGGCAGTCCGTATCGTGGAATAATGTCTCACAAGAGGCACCTTACTACCTCTGCAGTCTTTTCTGTTCGGGTTGGGTAGGACTCAACCCATCCAGTAAGCGTGCACACTATTACAAGCAAGTACCTGTATCCTTTGCACAGTGGGAGTACAGTAAAGTCAATTTGTAGAGAGGACATTGGAGATAATCCGCTGGTTTGTACTCCTGGTGGTTGTACTGGACCTTGCCTTGGGTTATTCTTTGCTCAGGTGACACACTGTTGGGCAACTGTTTAGCAGATGGAGGTGAGTCCAGGAACATAGAAGTACGGTTCTAGTTGTTGCTCCATGGCTGTCTTTCCTCCATGAGTCTTGGCATGCAGTGCTCGAACAATTTCAGGTGCCAGGGTGGTGGGTAGGACAATTCTTTCATCCTGCAATTGGTACCAGCCTCCTTCTGAGAATATTCCTGACTCTTCAGAGAACCACTTGTTCTCTTTTTCTGAGTAGGCTGGAGTCCATTGACAAATTGGTGTCGGTAGCATGTGGGTCAGCACGGGAAGAAGCGTCTTAATCTTATAGGCAATTCTATGGGTTCCAATCTGAACTCCTCTTTCAATGCATACTGTTGAGCCAGGAGTCTCAGCTCACTCATCTCTGTTTCATTCAATATGCTGGGTAGAAAGTAGTTCAGGGCACTGTCTCTCATTCTTCTTGGCAATTGGTTGTAGACCAGAATCTCTGTAAGGAAGAACATCACAAACGGAGCCTGGTAATTTTTTTTTATTTATTTCTTAATTCTTTATTTTTGAAAGTTTGCATCGACATAGAAAGTCAACATAAAATGAAAAAGACCTCGCAGGGCCAAAATAAGTCATCTGTTAAACTATAGAAGAAAAACAAAGTAATTTAAGATCATTCTCGGAAAACACACTTAAATGTAAGGTCTCCTGCAAAAAACACACTAAAGTTTAAAGTCATCTGCGAAAGACACATTAGATTTCAACGTCATCTACAAGGAATGCACTCAACAAAATCATCCCCTATTAGGGGGGTCTCATCCAAAAAACAGGTTATAGGGCACTAATGGCTATTAACAGCCAGAGAAAGTCATCAGGTAGATAAAAGAGAAACATTAAAAAAAAAAAAAAAAAAAGGACATCAAGCTGTAAGAGAAAGAGGGGGGGGGGAATAAAAAGATGGCAAAGGCCAAAAATGTGCCTGCCTTGGCGACTACCCAGACGGTTCATAAGGCCGCAGGGAGGCCAAGGGGGAATAACGGCACCTGGCCCGGGCACTCAGGAGCAAGCCGGGCACCAGGCCACGGTTGCGTCCCCGAGATGTCCCGGAATAGCCAAATAAAAAAATAAAAAATAAAAAAACACACACAAAACACTGCGTTCCGACAGGGATTATTACAGCTAGCAGAAAAAGGTCAGAGGAGTCCCGGAAAAAAGAGTTCATAAGATGTGTCGTAAAAATAATAAAATATAATAGCAAGGATATACATCAAAATCAGTATGGAGGGAGCGTTACGGCAGCGGTGAGGGTGAGCACATCGAGACAAACTGAGGTCTTCAGCCGGTGTCTAGCCACAGAGTCCTCAGCACAGGGAAAAAAATAAATAAATACAGGGGGGGGGGGGTCAGCCCTGAATGGGGGTTGGGTCTCAGCATAAGAAAATAACCATTACAACAGATATGACTGGTCTGGCATCCAAAACTCGGCGGGGAAGCCGATCCATCCGAAGTCCAGCAGAAAGGCCTCAGCCAGTGTCACGGAACAGCAGCGGCCAGATTCCATGTCCATCGTCATCCAGAGGGCCCAAAGCCCCACCAGGCCCGGCGTCGATGTACAGCCACCTCAATTCCAGCAACACTCCACTGGGCCCATTTTGTCTCCCCCCAGACAATGCAAGAGCAGCATCGCTAGGCCCAAGCAGGCTCTGCAGCCCGATGGCCGACAGCCCCCCGGGGATCCGTTTCAGCTCCAGCACAGCGGGGATATCAGCGTACCGCGCAGAATACTCTGCCACTCCGTCGGGCTCCTCCAGCCGCCGCACGTCATCTGCTTCGGTCTCCCGCACAGTGTCGTCTATCATCTTGCCCGTCTCGTTGATCTGCTGCACCCCACCGTCGCACGGCTCCTCCACCACAGGGATGTCATCTATATGGTCGGCAGAGGGTCCTTCCTCCCGCTCAGCTCTATCCGAAGCTTCCAGCCGCCGACCAGTCCACATTACCGCCATCAGCCGGCGCCATTCGCCGCGTGTGAGCGGGCGCTCATCATCTTCCCTGGGCATCGACTCCAGACAGGCCTCGAGCTGTTCCAGCACATCTTCCATGTTTCTGATGGGGGAATGGCGAGCCAGCCGCCGCCGGTCCGCACTCACCCCTGTAGTCTCCACTATGGGGACAGCTTCAGCAACTGGAGGACGGGGGCCCCCCATCCCCCGTCCCGCCGCAGGTGCGTACCCAGGATATAGGCTGGGAGTTTATCAGGCTGCACACGAGCTGGAGCCTAGGCCCCAAGATGGCCGACGACAGCACGTGCCCAGCAGGGAACAGGGACCCGAAACCGCTCTCCTCTGGTCCGGAGGGGGGAATAAACGGGCTCCGGACTGCACAGTTCCGATGACCAGCTATGGCGGGACCTCAGGGTAAGAAAAATGTCTCGGCAATAGGCAGCTGGAGGTCCCCATAAGCGGCAGACGTGCGGAGCTCCACTAGGACACGTCTGCCTCCGTTGGTAGCCGGCCACGCCCCCCGGAGCCTGGTAATTTTCAGCACCCAATTCTCCTAGTCATTTCAGAATGCGGGTAATCCACATTTTGTTGTAGGTGTTAATGTTCAGGTTAGAGTAACGTAGAGAAAAATTGGTCTCTCGGGTTATTTCACCTGTTTCTTTACCTTCCTCCCCCATTTAATTTTATGCCGAAGAAATTCAGCATTAATTTATAGGCTTTGAACAGTATATGTTGGATTTCTACGGTGTTCTTCATGATTTCAATCTCAGCATTCGTTAATCTGTAGGCAGATGGATTATGTCCTTGATCACGAAGAGGAAAGCGCCATTGGATGTAATTATGATTTTCTTCTAAAGTTGTGTACTCACCATGGCAGTAGTAAAGAATGTCTTCAATGAATTCACCACTGGGCTCAAACTTCCGTTGATTGAGGTAGAATTGAACATTAGGCGTCTCTAGAGGATGAGCAGCAGGTGGACAGGGTAAATTTTCAGCTTGACCTGGATTTTGGAATCTAGCAAGGGATTCTTCATCTTGACCCAGTCCTCTTTGGGTGTAACGGTGCGCTAACGGTGCTACCCTGGAGTAGCGTTTCTTTGTGTTCAAGAATCTGTCCTAAAGAATCCAGACAGCAGGAAAGGCTGTAGTACCTTGATTCCCACACCAGGGAGGTACTACAAGAAACCTAATTATCACTTCAGCTCCAAATGGCTTCGTGGCCAGGAGGTCGCTGGGTGGAAACACATTAATTGTGTCCTGACACATACACATGACGTGATACATGAACAAACGTGAACAAGATTGCTGATGCAAGACTTACTTTTGAGACATACAGAGCGGGAACACTTGTGTTCATTAGCTTGCAGGGAAGGCCTACAATCTAAGATTGGATTCCGTATGTACTCAAGCTATACAGAAGGGGAACACAAAGTTCAATAGCCTGCAGGCAGGCCTGCTATCAGCGATAGGCTTCTGTATAGCCACCAAGAAAACAGATACACGACAGGAAACAAGACAGTAGAAGAATTCAGCAACAGACTGGACAGGACTTAAATCTAGAAACAAACATGACACTGATCTAGACACAGAACTGGATGCCTTGAGAGAAGGCCTTGAAACCAGACAAACAAACAGACATGAAAGCATGAACCAGAAAAACCAGACTAGAAACTTAGAGGCATGAACTTAACTAAACAGAGGGGGAACATAAAGTTCAATAGCCTGCAGGCAGACCTACTATTGACGATAGGCTTCTGTATAGCAACCAAGGAAACAGATACTCGACAGGCTACATAAACCTAGAAACTCAGATACATGAACATGAAACTCAAATACATGAACTAGAAATCAAGATACAAGAACTAGAAACCAAGATACATGAACTAGAACTAGAAATCACCAAGAAAAATCAAGATACAAGAACTAGAAACCAAGATACATGAACTAGAACTAGAAATAACAGATACTTGAACTACTCAATATCAAGAAAAGCAGGAACTAGGACTCCACTCCAAATTACTCCCACAACAGTTCAAGGAGCAGCTCCACTCACCCTCTTTTAAAGGCTGATGGCTCATTGCAATTATGCTAAGCCCCGCCCCCTCAGATGCCGTTTTGCCAGCTCTCAGTACTGGCAACAGGCTAGCCAGCGATGCCACCGGGCACCCTGACCCCCGCCCAGGAAGCGCTGCGGGGTCCAAGGATGTTACACTGGGGAGCCAAAGCTACAGTGCAGCGTTCCAGATATCTATCCTGGGCTTGTCAAGTGAGGATCTTGCTCATGCTGAATACTTGTGTCATTGGAAGTAGTCCATTCACGTCCGTCTTCTCCTTGTTCCCAACACTTGATCTCTGCAGCAGTTGTAGAGAGTGATTCTTGGGAATCTGTGGTCCTCCGACACCGCTGGGTCACACATGGCAGCATCCTACTGCTTGAAGGAAGACTGTTATGGGTAGAATGCAGGGCTGACATTCGTCTTGATGCATCTTTTGCTGCTTGATCTGCTTTATGGTTGCCTTTCGGTACTTCTTCTTTACCTTTCTGGTGTCCACGGCAGTGGATGACAGCAACTGCAGAAGGCTGCCATACAGTATCGAGAATTTTTAAAATTTGGGGGGACATATTTGATGTCTTTGCCTGCTGAGGTCAATAGGCCACGTTCTTTGTAGAGGGCGCCACGTGCATGAATAGTCATAAATGCATACTTGGAATCTGTGTAAATATTCACTTTCTTGTCCTTTGGACAGTTCAAGGCCTCTGGTAAGAGCAATGATTTCAGCTAATTGAGCAGAGGTACCAAGAGGCAGGGGGGTGGCTTCCAGAGTGTCTTCAAGGGTGACTACAGCATAGCCAGCATATCTCTTTCCATTTTCAACTGGGCTGCTTCCATCAGTGAACAGTTGCAAGTCGTATTTGTCTAGGGGTATGTCTTTGAGGTCAGGTCTACTGCTGAATACTTCATCCATAACGTGGAGGCATACATGTTCTTGTTGGTCATCAGTGTCATGAAGCAGGGTTGCAGGGTTCAGAGTTGAGAGAAGTTGCAGGTGAACTCGTGGATTCTTGCACAATATAGCTTGGTATTTCGTCATTCTGCTATTGCTGAACCAGTAATTGCCTTTGTATTCAAGGAGGGTTTGAACAGCATGTGGCACCCGCACAAAGATTTCTTGGCCTAGTGTGAGTTTGTCAGCTTCAGTAACTAGGAGGGTGGTGGCCACCACAGCTTTCAGGCACGCTGGGAGGCCGCAGGCAACAGGATCAAGTTGTTTGGAGAGGTAGGCTACAGGTCTCTGCCAGGAGCCCAAGTATTAAACCAGGACTCCTGCAGCCGTTTGCTTATGTTCATGAACATTTAAATAAAATGGTTTGGTATGATCTGGAAGGCCTAAGGCAGGAGCCTCCGTTAGCAAAGTCTTTAGATGAGTGAAGGCCTCAGTTTGTTCTTCACCCCAAATGGGTGAATTTGGGTCAGGCTATGTAGATTGGTAGAGGGGCTTGGCAATCATGGCAAAGTTGGGGATCCACAGGTGACAGAAGCCTGCAACTCCCAAGAATTCTCTCGGTGACGAGTCTGTGGTTGAGGAATACGGCAGACTGCTTCTTTGCGTTCTGGACCCATTGCACGCTTGGTACCTGTAAGTTGAAAGCCTAGGTATTTCACACTGCGTTGGCAGATTTGGGCCTCTCTTTTAGAAACTTTATAGCCTGCCTCACATAAAAAACATAACAGTTCTTTTGTGGCATTGAAACAATCTTCTTCAGTTGATGAGGCAAGCAGGAGATCATCAACATACTGCAATAGGGTAGCTTTGTCTGGCTGAGAGTGAAAGGCAGATAAGTCTTGGCTCAGCACGCTCCCGAAGATAGTGGGCGAGTTTTTGAAACCTTGAGGGAGGCATGTCCACGTCATTTGATGTTTGGAGCCAGTCTGGGCATTTTCCCACTGAAAAGCAAACAATGGCTGACTCGCTGGAGCCAAGCGGATACAGAAGAACACATCTTTTAAAACAAGGACAGTGTAGAATTCTGTGTTGCCGGGTATCAGAGCTAGGAGATTGTACGGAATTGGCACAACTGGGTGTAAAGTCACTGTGGCAGAATTAACTGCCCTTAAATCCTGTACAGGTCTGTATTCTTGGGTGCCCTCCTTTTGCACAGGGAGGAGCGGCGTATTCCACGGGGAGACACAGAACTTTAGGATTCCGTGCTCTAGGAGGCGCTCAAAATGTGTTTGGATATTTTGCTTGGCTTTCTGTGGGATGTGGTACTGGCGCAGCACCACGGGCTGCGCGACAGGTTTCAAATCAACCTAGACCGGTGGGATGTTGATAGCCAAGCCGGGGTTTTTTTCCTGAACTCAAACAGCTGATGATGAGCCCATACGAGACGATGTTGGATCAGGATTCTGATATGTGCGTGTCGGTATTGTTCGCCACTCTTCTTCCCTAGGAATTACTAAAGCAATTATACTAGGTGTGGCTGGGACAAGTGTGTTGGCGCTCTGTTCTTGTGACCCCCCCTCCCTCCGGCAATGTGAGCACGGAGCATCCCTCAGGCAGGAAGGTGATATGTGCTCGCATTTTACTCAGCAAGTCCCTTCCCAGCAGTTGGACTGGACAGTCAGGCATATAAAGGAACTGATGAGTAACTTCGTGTTCCCCCAGAGTGCAAGTGCGTGCATCTAAAAACGGGTAGATGGCTTCAATTCCAATCGCACCAATGATTGTAGCCACTTCTCCGGACAACGGGGCAAGTGATTACTGAGTGTTCTGCCCCGGTGTCAGACATAAAATGACTGGGTTCCCCTCCCACCAGCAAAGAAATCATTGGTTCTACACTACCTAATGGGATGGGGCCAGCCTCATGTCAGTACTGTGCGGGTTCTGGGAACGCGGCGCCTGCCAGTCCTATGAAGTCACCCTCTGCTCTATCCGTCCGCTGGTACCGTCCGTCAGTAACCTGTCCGTTCCCACCTGCCTGACATTTCGAGCAATCTCTCCACCAATGACCGTCTAATTTACAAAATCTGCATTGATTGCGGCCTAAGGGCTGATATCCTGGCTTAGATTCTCCATTCCCTCTACCTCTCCCTCTACCTCGTCCCCTACCTCTCACACTGCCTCTGTCTCTCTGCCACCCTTCTTTCCCACTACCTTCAGCCAGCGCAACAGTTAGGAAACTCGCGCTTTCTTTCATTTTTCTAGTCTCATTGCGCTTTTCACTGAGATCTCTGTTCTGGAAGACTTTATTAGCAATCTCAAGCAACTGAGACAGGTTCATTCCGATAAAGCCTTCCTGACGCTGCAGCTTGCCTCTATCTCGCTGGGATTGACTCACAAAGGAGGAATTAACCATTCGCTGGTTCTCAGTGGCCTCCGGATCAATTGGACTGTATATATGATACGCCTCCATCAATCTTCCAAGAAATGCAGACGGAGTCTCATTAACTCCTTGCAGCACTTCCGCCACTTTCCCTATATTAAAGGGCTTTCTAGCTCCCTCGCTCACGCCTGTCAGAATAGCAGACCTATACTGCCTAAGGCTGGCTATGCCTTCAGCATCATAGTCCCACTGCGGGTCGGAGCTTGGATAAGCTGCCGTAGCCCATACTTCCGGATCAACCTGTGGTAGCCTGCCGCCTTCCTGCACTAAATACTTGCGGGCAAGCGTGTTAATTCTGCTACGCTCTTCTGTGCTAAACAGGGTTTGTAGGAGCTGTTGGCAATCCACCCAAGTTGGATTATGTGTGGCCATGATGGATTCCATTAGGCTAGTCATGGCCGCTGGCTTCTCAGAATAGGGTGGGGTATGTGTGCGCCAGTTAAATAAATCAGTGGTGGTGAAGGGGATGTATGTGAGCAGATTAGGACCTACTTGGCCATTGACTACGGGTCCAGGGACAGATCTCAGGGGGCAGGTGTAGGCTTTGGGCTTAGTAATACCATGATCTCCTCGCGTAGTAGGTTTTTCGGGGGAGTGGGGTGGTTAGGCGGGGGCTCCCTCACTGTACTGGTCCTGGTGACGCTGCTTGCCACACAGCAGTATACATTTTAATATCATCAGACTCTTGGATTTCATGATCTCCCCCTCCCTCTACAGCGGGGGCTTGCACATGTCTCTTTCTAGAAGCCGTTAGACCCACGGGAAGGGAGTTAGCAGCGCCCATGGGTCCTGGCTGGGAGTGCTGAGGTGAGGCGGGGTGAGCTGGTGGAACTGGCAGAGCTGGCGCAGGCGGGGCATAGGCCACCACTGCAAAATAGGATGGGCAAGTAGGGGGATACAGGAAGTAATCCGGCTGATCCTGTAGGATCGGCCGGCTTGATGGAGTGGGAGGGGCACTGGATCACACCCGTCAATATAAGGGTATTGATCCGGATGGCCTGGGCTACCGGTAACCGCCGAATGGACCTTTTGGATCTCTACAGGCTCCATTGATCCTTCCTGCGGCCATGAAGGAGAAAGGAGGGGCCAATCAACCTCACACAGAACTCGCAGCCTACTCTTTTGCAGCTTCCTCCAATATTGATGAACTGCAAAGAGAGTCTCGAAGTTCTGCAACATATACCCAAGCAGTGTTTCATCTTTCGCAATTTTGTTTCCCTTACGGGATTTGGTGTTTCCCATTTCCGCAACTTGGTGACCAGCACCAAGTAATACACAAAAGCACAATCTGATATTTCACTCAACAAGTCTTTGGCGTCCCTAATTCGGTGGCCAAGTCGCGGTCACCCGGCTTGGAGCCGCACCTCACTCACAGTTTCAGTCACCACTCAATATCAGTTACAGATAATACAGTTCAGTACACAATCCTAGCAATGCAGAATGTCTAACAGCTAAGCATCCTGTCTTATAGCCAACAGATGTAATTTACACAATACACTATAGCGCTAGAAGAGGTAGCTACTCTCTTCTGCCGTGGGGTACTTTTTTTTTGCGCACAGTTTACCCCCTTTTCAGACCCGGGCAAGGCTATCGGAGCACTTCAGTCTCCTGGAACACTGCAGGTTCCTCATATTGAAGCGCGGCAGGCTACCTATATCTCTCTAGAGGGCGCCGTCCCCTTTGTCTGGCACACCAGAGTGCAGACACGGAGACTCAACCTCACATTCACTGTTGGCTAAGTATTACACAATCACTATGCTGTCAAACACTGAATAATAAAATATATTACCTTGGTCGCAGCGCAACGGTTTTCCTCCGGGCCTCGTGCTTCCACGGGGGTCACGGTCGGGGGTGCTACCATGCAACACATTGAGATCCACAGAGTGCGGGAAGACCCATGGGGGTGCCGGCAGACAATCAACTTTTGATTGGCAGCACGCCCCGATGGAGCCCACGGAGTTGCAGAACACTGCCGTTCTCCCGCTCTCACCGAGCCAGGCCTGCCAAATCCCGGACGAGCCCCCAGAAATGAAGCAGCCTCCTGGGTGTAATTCGGGTTAGGCAATTGTGACTCGTGGTAGTCAAAAGGAGACGGACGCCTTCTTGATGGATGAAAGTAGCAATAGATGCTTTAAAATTGGGCCTTTAGCGTCGGCAACAGTGCCGTCACACAGTAACCCCTCTGAGGATATGAATCTGATACAGGCGTCAGTGGCAGTGCACCCAAATATTGTGCCTTTGGTGCCAGGCCAGCAAGTACCATCATACAGTAACCCCTCTGTAGTATTGTGGAAGAATGCAGGGGTGGACCTTGCGGTCCTATATTAAAAAGATATGAATCTGGTAATGGGCATCGATGCACCCAGATATTGTGCTTTTGGTGCCAGGCCAGCAAGTACCATCATACAGTAACACCTCTGTAGTATTGTGGAAGAAAGCAGGGTTGGACCCTGCGGTTCAAAAAATTAAAATGATATAAATCTGGCACAGGCGTCAGTGCAGCCAAATATTGTGCCTTTCATGGCAGCAAGTGCATTCACACTGTAACCCTTTTGTGGTATTGTGGAAGAGTGCAGGGTTGGACCCTGCGGTTCAAAAAATTAAAATGATATAAATCTGGCACAGGCATCAGTGCAGCTAAATATTGTGCCTTTCATGGCAGCAAGTGCATTCACACCGTAACCCTTTTGTGGTATTGTGGAAGAGTGCAGGGTTGGACCCTGCGATTCAAAAAATTAAAATGATATAAATCTGGCACAGGCGTCAGTGCAGCCAAATATTGTGCCTCATGGCAGCAAGTGCATTCACACCATAACCCTTTTGTGGTATTGTGGAAGAGTGCAGGGTTGGACCCTGCGGTTCAAAAAATTAAAGTGATTAATTAAAATTAAAATTAATTAAAATGATTAAAAAGCTGCATTGCATATTGGCTAAGTTCTGGCCAGTGATCCAATCTGAACACCCAGTAAGCCAGTGGATCATCTGCTGGAAACGTATCCAGGTCTTCCCTTGCCCCTAGGTAGTCCTGCACCATATGGTGAAGACGCTGGCAATGGGTGCCTACATTTGACGTCCCTGGGCGTCGTGGACTAAAAAAAAAAATGCATCAGTCAAGTGGCCCTGGCCTTCACCACTATTCCTCTGATCATCCGCAGCCTCAGAAGCACGTGTGTCATCACTTGGTAACCTACCAGTGCCTGGAAAGGTGTTACACAAGTGTCGCTTTAGAGCGTCCTCAAGTTTTTTCATCCTGTGCTCCCTCTGTGCGGGCAGGATGAGCTCTGCAACTTTACCCTTGTATCGTGGATCAAGAAGGGTTGCCAACCAGTAATGATCCCTCTCCTTGATTGCACGAATCCTGGTGTCCTTTACCAGGCTTTGCATTATAAGGGAGCCCATGCAGCATAGGTTGGAGGTGGCATTAGCTTCCGAGTCTTCCTGGTCAATGAGGATGACCGTATTGTGCACTTCCTCCTCCCAGCCACGCACTAGCCCTTGTGTTTCTGGGCACACGAAACCCTCCCTTGAGGAATCCCCACCTTCAATGCCCCCACTACTTAAATATTCCTCCTCCTCATCATCCTCCTGTCTGATCTGAGTAGGACCCGCTGGAATGCTGTCTGCGGAAAGACTGGGGCCTTCAGAGCTAGGGAAGGCCTCCTCTTCCTCCCGCTGCTCTGCCTCTAGAGCCACATCTATAATTCCCCACAGAGTGTGCTCCAGCATGAACACTAAAGGAATTGTGTCACTGATGCATGCACTGTCCCTGCTCACCATCCTCGTTGCCTCCTCAAATGGTGACAGTACAGTGCATGCATCCTTGATCATCAGCCACTGCGGGGGGGGGGGAACCAAGTTGACCTGAACCTGTCCTTGTGCCATACTCACACAAAGGTACTCATTGATGGCCCTCTGCTGCTTGTGCAGATGCTGCAGCATTGCTAATGTCGAGTTCCACCTGGTGGGCATGTCACAGATCAGACGGTTTGTGGGAAGGTGGAATTCTCTTTGAATTTCTGCCAGGCGAACACTTGCTGGGAATGACCGTCTGAAGTGGCTGCAGACTTTTCTGGCCTGGCTGGGAAGCTCTGCCAGCCCTGGGTACTTGGTTAGGAAACAATGTACCACTAGATTTAGGACGTGTGCTAGGCATGGTACATGCGTCAGTTTACCCTTGCGTAGGGCGGAGAGAAGGTTGCTGCCATTATCACAGACGATCATTCCCAGCTGAAGCTGGTGTGGTGTTAATCATCTCTGCACCTGGCCCTGCTGAGCTGACAGAATTTCTGTCCCGGTGTGGCTCCTGTCCCCTAAACAAACCAGCTCAAGCACAGTATGGCTTCTTTTTGCTTGAACCATTGCGTAGACCCTGTCAGGCATCAGTTTAACTGCCACTTCGCCAGAGACAGAGAAGGAGGAGGAGGAGGAAGAGGGAGAGGTAGTGGTGGTGGAGCAGACAGACCTCATACAAGCAGCTTTCTGGAGGCGTGGTGGATGAATAAGCTCCAGCACAGAGCCCTGTCTTGGATCCCTCCCAGCTGCAATCAGAGTTACCCAGTGTGCCGTGAAGGAAATGTAACGACCCTGTCCATGCTTGCTGGACCACGTGTCTAAAGTCACATGCACCTTGCTGCTGACTGCCTTTCCCAATGACTCAATAACATTGTCTTCCACGTGCTGGTATAGTGCTGGAATGGCCTTGCGTGAAAAGTAATGGCGTTTTGGAACCTGCCACTGTGGTACAGCACATTCAGCAAATTCACGGAAGGGAGCAGAGTCCACCAGCTGGAAAGGCAGCAGCTGCAATGCAAGTAATTTTGCTAAGCTGGCATTTAGACGCTGTGCTTGGGGATGGTTGGGACTATATTTTGTCTTACGCTGCAGCAGCTGGGGCAACGTATTCTGACTGCGTAAATCTTCAGCTGATGGGATGCTGTCACATTGTGAGGAAGGAGCTAGTACATCCATTACTGTAGCATCATCCCGGTCAGTGGAGGTTGTAGCAGGCAATGACATGGCAGGACATACAGTGGGGGTAGAGACAGATGAGGAGGAGGAGGACCTACACAAAGTGTTGTGCCAACGGGATGTGTGGCAGGAGGTCATATGTCACCTCAAGCACGTGGTACCCAAGCGTCCGGTGTCTTTCCCACACTTGAGCCTCATCTGACATAGATTATAAATAGCAATGGTGGGGTCTGCTGCACATTTCTTAAAGAACTCCCAGACAGCAGAGTTCCTGCATGTGTGCTTTGAGACAACAGCGCTCTGCACCAGAGCAGCTCTGACATCTGATGCCTTGGACTGGCTAGTGCTACGGTTGGTCATAGAGGATGTTGTGCCTCGTGTTTGCTGTGCCTCCTCCCCCCCCTCCTCCTCACTTGATTCCTCTGTTCGATCTGGCACCCAGGTGGAGTCAGTGACCTCATCATCATTATCATCATCAACCCTATCTCCTCGTCACTGGAGCCAATTTGGCAGTATGCTGCAGCTGCTGGGGCAGAACTCTGATTCAACTCTGGTATAAAGATTAAAGATTTACAGAACCCTGGTATAACTCAGTGAGACACCCTGATAGCTGGCAGCCAGTGACAAGACACAGATTACAATTCCCAGAAACCTCCTATAAATCAGTGTGACCCCCTGGTGGGTGGCAGTGAGAAGACACAGATTACAAATCTCAGAAACCTCCTATAAATCAGTGTGACCCCCTGATGAGTGGCAGTGAGAAGACACAAATTACAATTCGCATAAATCTTCTAGAATTATGTGGGACCCCCTGATTGCTGGCAGTGAGAAGACACAGATTACAAGTGTCAGAAACCTCCTATAAATCAGTGTGACCCCCCTGATGGGTGGCAGCCAGTGAGAACACATGGATTATAACATTTCCCAAATATTGTGTAGAAATTACTGACTCCCAAAATACTGCGTGGCACTGGCTGTGACAAGACACAGATCACCTCAATTCCCAGATATTTGGTAGAATTAGTGACCCCCAAAATACTGCATTGCACTGGCTGTGTGATAAGACACAGATCACATCAATTCCCAGATATTTGGTAGAAATTAGTGACCCCAAAATACTGCGTGGTACTGGCTGTGTGACAAGACACAGTTCACCTCAATTCCCAAATATTTTGTAGAAACTTGTGACCCCCAAAATACTTGCTGGCAGTGACAAGACACAGATCACCTCAATTCCCAGATATTTGGTAGAAATGAGACCCCCCAGACCCCCCCAGTAGCGTGGCAGACCAGCAGTAAGAACACACAACAACAATCTCCTATGAAATCTCCTCTCTAATGCGTGCAGAAGCGCTGCGTGGAAACCTTATATAGTGTGCTGCGGGACATAGCTCTGTGAGCCCAAAATTTGCCCTATCAGGACTCTGAGCCGTGATTGGCATAGTGTTGAACCGGTTTTGCACCAGACCTGTGGTCAGGTGCAAGGCTGTAGGCAATTACGAGCTTCAGGCCAGTGGAAAAGTGCATTGTGGTCCGTTGTGGTGTATTGTGGGCGAACACGCGGCGGAAATGTTCGTAGTTCGCGAACATTCGAACAAGCTATGTTCGATGCGAACTCCGAACCGATCGAACAGAACAGCTCATCCCTAATTACAAACATCCCCAGAATCATGTATACCCAGCACAGAGCCCCCAGAATTATGTATACACAGCAGAGCCCCCAGAATTATGTATACACAGGAGACCCCAGAATTATATATTTATAGCAGACCCGCAGAATTATATACAGAGCAGAGCCCCCACAATTATATACCCAGCAGAGCACCCAGAATGATATATCCAGCAGAGCCCCCAGTATTTTGCACAGGCCCCAGAATTATGCATACCCAGCAGAGCCCCCAGAATTATATACACAGCAGACCCCCAGAATTATACATACCCAGCAGAGCCATCAGAATTATATATACACAGCAGACCCCCAGAATTATATACAAAGCAGACCCCCAGAATTATATATACAGCAGAGCCCCCAGAATTATATATACAGTGGAGCCCCAGAATTATATACAAAGCAGACCCCCAGAATTAGATATACAGCAAAGCCCCCAGAATTATGTAATACACAGCAGACCCCAGAATTATATATACAGCGGAGCCCCCAGAATTATATATATATATTATATATACAGCGGAGCCCCCAGAATTATATATGCAGCAGACCCCCAGAATTATGTATACACAGCAGAGCCCCAGAATTATCTGTACACAGCAGGGTCCCCATAATTATATATACAGCAGGGCCCCCAGAATTATATATACAGTAGAGCCCCCAGAATTATGTATACAGCAGACCCCAGAATTGTATATAGAGCGGAGCCCCCAGAATTATGTATACACAGCAGACCCCAGAATTATTTATAGAGCGGAGCCCCCAAAATTATGTATACACAGCAGACCCCAGAATTATATACACAGCCGAGTCCCCAGAATTATATACACAGCAGAGCCCCAGAATTATATATACACAGCAGACACCAGAATTATATATACAGCAGAGCCCCCAGAATTATATACCCAGCAGACCCCCAGAATTACATACCCAGCAGAGCCCCCAGAAATTTGCACAGGCCTCAGAATTATGCATACCAGGCCAGCACAGACCTGTGTGTTCCTCCGAGTGCCCGGCATGCTCCTTCACATGGCCGCCGGCTTCTGAAGGCTGTGATGAGCTCTCGCGAGATCTCGGCTGCGTCACATCCTTCAGGTCGGTGGCCACGTGTGGGAGGCTGGGAGCATGCTGGGCTCTTAGAGGGCTAGCGGAATGCTGTTAATGCATTCCGGTAGCAGACCCAGCAATCAATACACTTTGTCTGCTCACAGCGGAAACCTGCGTTCCCGCTGCTTTCCCACTGCGGGAGAAGTGTGGGAATGCCGTTCTCGCGCGTTTTTGCAGGACTCAAGCCCTGCTCATTACTCACACATCTAATTGTCCCAATGCAGATGAAACTACCACACCCCCTCGGTGACCCTTCTCCGCACAGCAGCTGAAAATATCGTTTTTTATAAATACGTTGTAGCCACCTTGAACATTTAATTCAAGGATCTCGAACTCTGGCCCTCCAGATGTTTCTCAACTACAACTCCCGTGATTCCTCTAGACTGTAAGTTCCTATGAGCAGGGCCCTCTACACCTCTTGTTTCCTTCCTATGTCCATTTATCTGTATCTCATTCCCATTGGTCATTGTAAAGCGCTGCGGAAGCTGTTGGCTCTAAGGCTCGGGTCAGATGAGCGTAGTGTTCACGTCCGTGTTGCCGCACATTTTAAAGTCCGTGGTAGCATACAATTATGATCAATAGAGACCCACACACGAAGTACGTCCGCACAGAAGTGTGGATGCACAACGGATCAGGCAAACGGACGCAAGTTAGGCAAGAACGTAAAACCGCTAGAACGGACGTGCGGAGTCCGTTTTTGCAGGTCCAAAGTAGCTGAGCCCTGCTAAAAACAGACTACACTAGGCTAGTGATGGTGTCCCAGATGTTTCATAAATACATGTGTCCTGTCCCCCCCCACAAAGCTGTGAAGTCCTTACATTCAGTCAATGCATTGGCAGGTTGTTTGAGCGAGCATCTGCATCCCACCTCTTCAGTTTACTGACACCTTTCAGCTACATTATGGCTCTCAAACTTTTTTGGGACACGATCTCCTTAAACCGATAAAAAAAATCTGATGCATCCCCACCAAATAATTTCAACTAAAGGGGTTATTCAAAGAGATCCGAATGGCTGCCGAAACGTTCGGTTACCTTTCTTGGCCATTCGGCTATTCAGAGAGCAGGCAATTCGCCAAATGTTGGCGAATTTCCTGCACATACGGTACCTGTTCGGTGCCTGTTCGAGGGCAGTGAGATCCCCATAGAGAAGCAAAGCTTCGTCTATTCAGAGAACAAAAATCAGCAGTGAAAAGTTGCCGAAATGCCCTGCTGTTCGGTGGTTTCATTCAACAGGTTTATTCAGGCGAATCCCATAGGCTTCAATGTTAAAAATATTCCTGTTTTAATTCAATATCTAATAAACCGTTTATTATAATATTCTGCAGTAAAAAGTATCTTTATCTATAGATTTTTTTAGGATCTTTTAAGCATTTTTGGGATTTGTTTGCCAAAAAATGTTTTCCGTTTTTTTTTTTCTGTTACAGCCCTTTTTATTATCATTCATTGGACCTTATTCTGCTTCCCTAAGCAAAGCTGTGAGGAGTGGATGCTTTAGACTAGACAAGTCTGTGTTTGACCAGTACTCACACAATGAAGTTCGGCAGATAGTTTCAACTCAGCAAAACTGACACGTAGACAGATGAATCCAGATGAAGAATTTAAGTACCAGACTGACAATCTTGTAATAGTGTACAGCAATGCAGGTAAAAAGACATTAGTTTTGTCCAGCAGTGAGCACAGAATGGCTGCTATGTATCCAGGAAGTCCCTTAGAACAGGACACTGAGCAAAGGGGTGGTAACTACCTGGATACAGAAAGCTAAGGAAACCCAGCAGGGACAAAATAGCTACGAAAAGATAGTTGTTAGCAGCAAAAGGCAGATTCAACACATAACAGAAAAATATACAAATAATTCCTATGTAAATTTCAGACATTTTCTCTCAGTAGTTTGTTTGCGTTTCACTTTTCAAACATTCAAGTGTACTTTTTTTTCTCACTCCATTCGTCTGCGGTATCAGGTTTTTCCGGCGCCTGCTCTGCACTCTGATCGGCTCCTGTTTTCGGGTGGTGTTAATCCAGATGTTTTTGCGGGTTTCGTGTGCATTCGCCTGTGTTTTGCGGTGAGTGTTCGGCAGTGTAACAGGGCATCATGTAGAGAGCAAGGAAAGGTCCTGTCTGGGGTTTATGTGTCACCCAGATTTCTCTCTTACACCTTCCGGAACCTCTAAGCACCTGGTTTTGCACTTTGCCTCAGTGGCAATTTAGTGCAGGTGAGGCAAACAGACATCGCTCTGGAGTCTGGGGAGCAGACGGTCTCTATCTGCTGGAGCACAAGGTTGGTCATGCTAGTTTACTGAAGCCTGACAAACACTAGGTTTGCACAGGTTGTTAGTCAGGACTATTGTATGTTTAGTTAGTGCCGGGACACGGCTAGGAATTTTCTTTGCTTTTGAACTGTTTATTTTGAGCAATATACAGCGTGGTGTATAACCTGTGGGTTGCTGCAATAAATGTACCCCCCTTTGAAGTAAAGTCACTGGTCTGGTCTCTGAACCTTTCAAGAGTTCTCACCCCAGAGAGCAATTGCACCCGAGCAATTGTTTCCCAGCTCACAGGCAGGTTTTCCCTGCACTACGACGGCCCTGTGGTGCTTGCTGAATACACTGCAGGGTCGCCGAAATGGGATCGCCGAATCAAACCAAATTGAAGAGAACGAAAAGTCAACGAACGTGCGGGGACTTTTCGATTCTCTTTGAATAACCCTGTAAATTTGTGAGAGCGGTGTGACGGAACCGTTCTCTGCCATCTGTCCTGACTCTCCAGACACCCCTTTGTTGCGGTCAGCCCGGCTACTGGGAGCGCTGTCCTCAGTGCCTCGAGAAGCTTGACCCACCTACTTCTGTTCCTCTGCCCTGGAGCCGTTAGGAATTTCCAGAAGGCCGCTTGGTGCCTTCTGAGGTTGAGTGTATAGTGTAGCGTCGCTGAAATAAAACACCAGACGCGGCTGTATGCTTTAAAACAAGATTCTCTCTCTGATTAAAAAGTGTGTATACACTATACAGTGTGGGCGCTTGTTAATTTAAGTTAATTAAAGTGCTATGTGAATAAATAATTGATTGCAGCCTAAGTATGGTAAAAAGCACATAAAAAACAACCAAAATACGTGCCAAGATTAAGACAAAAAGGATAAACAAAACCATACGGCGCATAAAACAGTGAACAGTTGGTTAAATGAACAACTGGTTAATAGAAGTAAAATGTGAAGGTGTCCTTTAAGGTATAAAAAGTGTCCTTTAAAATGCAAGAAATGTCCTTTAAAATACCAAACAGATGAGGTAAAAGAGTACAAAAAAATCTTTTTAAAAAAAAATTAAGTCAATTTGTGCAAAAAAAGTGCAATGGTTTAATACTCAAAGAGTGTTGTTGATTGAAGTCAAATGCAACAATCTTCTCTGTGGTGTAGATATCAAATCTTCTCTTTAAAGGTGTCCCTCAGAGAGAAATAAAGGCAATAATAGTGCAGATGGTCATACTGGGATGAAGTAATTTAATAAAATGAATATATCACTCACATTTATTAGAGCCTAAGGGAAATCCAGGCTCAAGGAAAATAGCTTGCGGCCAAATATAGGGTGGCACGTCCCTCCTTTCATCTATGGTGGTTACTAGATAAAGCAGAGAAGATCGGGAGACGGCACTCCCATAGCGTAACTCTGTGCAATACAGGTGGAGGATTAAATTACAATTAGTCACACTCACCAGTTATAGAGCCTCTCAATTCCAGGCTCAAGGAGTATCGCCTTGGGTCCTCTTAAGGTGGGGGCCCAAACCTCTGTGACGAGCGGGGACTCCTTACGGATGGAGCCCTGGCGAGTTCACAGTCTGTTTGCTGCTCCGTGACGTCCTGCCCTCGTCACAATAAAACACTCGCCTGACACGTGTGTCAGGCGAGTGTTTTATTGTGACGAGGGCAGGACGTCACGGAGCAGCAAACAGACTGTGAACTCGCCAGGGCTCCATCCGTAAGGAGTCCCCGCTCGTCACAGAGGTTTGGGCCCCACCTTAAGAGGACCCAAGGCGATACTCCTTGAGCCTGGAATTGAGAGGCTCTATAACTGGTGAGTGTGACTAATTGTAATTTAATCCTCCACCTGTATTGCACAGAGTTACGCTATGGGAGTGCCGTCTCCCGATCTTCTCTGCTTTATCTAGTAACCACCATAGATGAAAGGAGGGACGTGCCACCCTATATTTGGCCGCAAGCTATTTTCCTTGAGCCTGGATTTCCCTTCGGCTCTAATAAATGTGAGTGATATATTCATTTTATTAAATTACTTCATCCCAGTATGACCATCTGCACTATTATTGCCTTTATTTCTCTCTGAGGGACACCTTTAAAGAGAAGATTTGATATCTACACCACAGAGAAGATTGTTGCATTTGACTTCAATCAACAACACTCTTTGAGTATTAAACCATTGCACTTTTTTTGCACAAATTGACTTAATTTTTTTTAAAAAGATTTTTTTGTACTCTTTTACCTCATCTGTTTGGTATTTTAAAGGACATTTCTTGCATTTTAAAGGACACTTTTTATACCTTAAAGGACACCTTCACATTTTACTTCTATTAACCAGTTGTTCATTTAACCAACTGTTCACTGTTTTATGCGCCGTATGGTTTTGTTTATCCTTTTTGTCAAGATTCTCTCTCTGTCTCAGTCTGAGAGTTCTGACCTTGAATGAACAAAAACGCCACCATTTATGCTGAAATCCAACAGCCATAATTTACATAAATGACGCACATCGTCCTACTAAAATGCTAATTACATTATGTCAGGTAATTACAATAAACTTTCTTTAGCTCACACAACATTTACATAATCTATTGTAAAGGAAATCAGTTAGGTTTTGGCTGAGACAATGGTGACTCCCAACCTCTGAGACATGTAAACAGATAACAGATAACCCTTTTGCCTAATCACAAGTTACTCAAACCTATTTATACGAAAGAAAGCATTGTACTCGCTGCAGGTAGTATCTTTAATAAAAAACACATTTTTACCTAAAGAAATATAAGTATATTTAAAACTAAAGCTACGCCATTTTACACTAAACTAATTTAAACTAAAACCAAACGATGTAAAATATATTTAAAAACACACAATACAATTGAACATAAAGTCTCTTGGGGTTTGAAGCATGGAGCGTTACATCAGCTCCATGACAAGCGGAAAGATTTTTTTTTCCCTGATAAAACTGGAATGAAAAAGCCCTGCAATTGTTTCACTGGTTTCTGTTGGTGCATTGAAAAATGTAAAAATCTGTGAAAAAAGGATCAGCTCATAATTTAAATAAGAAAATGTAAATAGGTGTATATTGTACAGGCGCAGATAGGACAATGTAAATACATAAAGAAAATAGTGCGGTCTAGAAGTGAGGCAAAGGTATTGGGAAGCTTAAACCACAACCACAGAAAATCCTAAAATACAAAATCAAGAATCCTCAGCAGCGCACAGAGGGCATTTAGGCTATTGTCAGATGAACGCTGTCACGATGGGGGTCAGGGACCTGACCTGACAGAGGGGTGTGAGCCTAATGAGCAGTGAAAATAGACCATGAGCCTGAACTAGAAAAATAAATATATATCATTTATTCTAGGAACCAAGAACTTAAACCAAGAGCAGGGAATACAGAACATAAATACAATAAACAGAGCCTTTAAACCTCACGGCAAGAAATATAAACAAAATAGGCAACTAAACATAGGAGGCAGAACAAAACATGATACAAGAAGGCAAGAAAAACAGGGCAAACCAGACATGAGCCTGTAAACAGAATGACCAGGTAGACAGGCTTAACAGCATAAATCTAGACCAGGGAAAGACCAGACATGAGCTGGAAGACAGACAGACTGAACAGGATTAAATTAGACCAAGGCAAACCAGACAGGAGCTTGAAGACAGACTGAACTGAATAGATGATTCAGGATGAATCTAGAGCAAGGCAAACCAGACATGAGCTGAATGACTGATCCAGGATGAATGAGACCGCACCCTACTAAGGGAGTGGTCTCCATTTATACAAAATGGTGCAGGGTGAACCAATGGAGTCCAGGTACTAATCAGGCTTGGAATCCAAGAAATGAACGAAAATAAAAAATAAACCAAAAGCAGCAATGTCCACTACTGCCAGAGGGGGCGCCAGAGACCCAGAACGTCACATATCCCCCCCTCCACGAGCAGACCCCGGATGCTCAAAAAAAGACAATAAGAATGAAAGTAAAAAGTCAATGGGTCCTGTAGGCACGTAGAGCCCTCGCGTACACCAGTCACCAAAGTCCCCTGAGGTCCCACTCAGAGTCATCATCCTCCTCAAGACGCCCCCGTCTATGAGGGTGGGAGCCAAAACTGGGTCCAGGTTTGAAGGCACTGGCACCAGTCCTTTTGTGTCTCCACCCCCTGGTACGGGACGTGGAATGGACAGCAACAGTGTCCTCCCGGCTCTGCAGCAACAGGAACATGATCGCCACTGGTGCCATCCGGTTCTGTGGCAATGTGACTGGGACAGCAGCAGCACGGCTCCGTAGATTGGTGACCTTGGCACGGCTCTGCGGAGACTGGACTGGAACCACTGGGCTAGAAGACAGCTGGGCTCGAAGACACCGGGACAGCTGGGCTCGAAGACACCGGGACAGCTGGGCTCGGTGGGGCAGCGTCCTTGGTGTGGACCGGTTGGGTAGCACCCTTGGCAAGGACAGGAGGGGCAGTGCCTTTAGCATGACTCTGTGGTGACTTGGACACGGCAGCAACAGCACGGCTCTGCGGCGACTCGGACATGGCGGCAGCAGCACGGCTCTGTGGGTCAGCGACCTCATCACGGCTCTGCGGCGACTCGGTCATGGCGGCAGCATCACGGATCTGTGGGTCAGCGACCTCGGCACGGCTCTGCGGCGACTCGGTCATGGCGGCAGCAGCACGGCTCTGCGGCGACTCGGTCATGGCGGCGGCAGCACAGCTCTGTGGGTCAGCAACCTCGGCATGGCTCTGTGGCGACTCGGTCATGGCGGCAGCAGCATGGCTCTGCGGCGACTCGGTCATGGCGGCAGCAGCACGGATCTGTGGGTCAGCGACCTCGGCACGGCTCTGCGGCGACTCGGTCATGGCGGCAGCAGCACGGATCTGTGGGTCAGCGACCTCGGCACGGCTCTGCGGCGACTCGGTCATGGCGGCAGCAGCACGGCTCTGCGGCGACTCGGTCATGGCGGCGGCAGCATGGATCTGTGGGTCAGCGACCTCGGCATGGCTCTGTGGCGACTCGGTCATGGCGGCAGCAGCATGGCTCTGCGGCGACTCGGTCATGGCGGCAGCAGCACGGATCTGTGGGTCAGCGACCTCGGCACGGCTCTGCGGCGACTCGGTCATGGCGCAGCAGCACGGATCTGTGGGTCAGCGACCTCGGCACGGCTCTGCGGCGACTCGGTCATGGCGGCAGCAGCACGGCTCTGCGGCGACTCGGTCATGGCGGCGGCAGCATGGATCTGTGGGTCAGCGACCTCGGCATGGCTCTGCGGAGACTCGGTCATGGCGGCAGCAGCATGGATCTGTGGGTCAGCGACCTTGGCATGGCTCTGCGGCGACTCGGTCATGGCGGCAGCAGCACGGGTCTGTGGGTCAGCGACCTCGGCACGGCTCTGCGGCGACTCGGTCATGGCAGCAGCAGCACGGCTCTGCGGCGACTCAGTCATGGCGGCAGCAGCACGGCTCTGCGGCGACTCAGTCATGGCGGCAGCAGCACGGCTCTGCGGCGACTCAGTCATGGCGGCAGCAGCACGGCTCTGCGGCGACTCGGTCATTACCGGCTCGGGTGAGCGTGGCTTGGAAACTACCAGCTCGGGTGAGCATGGCTTGGAAACTACCAGCTCGGGTGAGCGTGGCTTGGAAACTACCAGCTCGGGTGAGCGTGCCTTGGAAACTACCAGCTCGGGTGAGCGTGGCTTGGAAACTATCTTGGTCTCACAGTGCTTGGGAACCACCCCGGCTTGGCACTGTGGAGCGGTGACCCCGATTTGTTCGTGCTGCAGGGCAGCACTCTTGACTGGAACTGCTGGCTTACACCTGGTCTCTCCCTGTTGGGCAGTGGATTTTGGAGATCCTGCGACGTGCAGGGCAGTGGACTCTGGGGCCTGGTAAGGCTGGAACATGGAGGATAACTTCTGGGGGCGCAATTGACAGTCCATTCGTTTATGCAGGAAAGAACCGCAATAAAAGCATAAGCCCTGGGTTTTCCTCCATACCCTTTCCTCCAGGGTCAGGGGTCCTCTGAAACCTTTAACTGGAACTGGAACAGGCTCATTTGGGAAGACGTCCCTAGGAGGTTGCAACAAACTTGCATACAGGATATCCATGTGCTGAGTAATGAGCTTGTTAGCTCCTCTCAGGATCTCCAGCACCTCTAGAATTACTGCTCGCTCACTATGTACTGGCGGTCTCATTATGTCACGATGGGGGTCAGGGACCTGACCTGACAGAGAGGGGTGTGAGCCTAATGAGCAGTGAAAATAGACCATGAGCCTGAACTAGAAAAATAAATATATATCATTTATTCTAGGAACCAAGAACTTAAACCAAGAGCAGGGAATACAGAACATAAATACAATAAACAGAGCCTTTAACCTCACGGCAAGAAATATAAAGAAAACCAGATATAAACAAAATAGGCAACTAAACATGGGAGGCAGAATTAAACATGGGAGGCAGAACAAAACATGATACAAGAAGGCAAGAAAAACAGGGCAAACCAGACATGAGCCTGTAAACAGAATGACCAGGTAGACAGGCTTAACAGGATAAATCTAGACCAGGGAAAGACCAGACATGAGCTGGAAGACAGACAGACTGAACAGGATTAAATTAGACCAAGGCAAACCAGACAGGAGCTTGAAGACAGACAGACTGAACTGAATAGATGATTCAGGATGAATCTAGAGCAAGGCAAACCAGACATGAGCTGAATGACTGATCCAGGATGAATGAGACCGCACCCTACTAAGGGAGTGGTCTCCATTTATACAAAATGGTGCAGGGGGAACCAATGGAGTCCAGGTACTGATCAGGCTTGGAATCCAAGAAATGAACGAAAATAAAAATAAACCAAAAGCAGCAATGTCCACTACTGCCAGAGGGGGCGCCAGAGACCCAGAACGTCACAAACGCAGTCTGAACGCACTCTGTGTGTGTGCATAACAGACAGACGTACTGACGGAAGATACTGTAGACAGCACATGGTGTGTTTTTTTAACGGATGTACAAAAAAAAGGAAATATAGGAATCAAAATTAATTGAAATTAAATGACAGGTACAGTCAGCCAGACCAAAAAAACTTCTCAGCGTCAACGTGATGGACATCGCAAATGCGCTGCATCTGACGTTGCGTCATCATGCACACAGGTCGCTACGTGGATACGGCGCACTCCGGGCGTCCGTCATAGCGCTTTTACGTCGAGGCCTAAATAGCGTCCGTTGCCACCTGCGTTGTGCGTGCACACTTCGATGCATACGTACTTGGTCTCCATTGATCACAAATCAATGCTAAGATGGACGTTAAACTGTGCGGCGACACGCACGTGATGACTGCGTTCGTCTGACGCTAGCCTAAAGCGATCCCATATTTATTGGTCTAACCAATAAGTGACAGTTCTAGTGAGGAACTTCTTGAAAAAACCCATAGGGCCCTAACACTAGCGCTCACATAAATGAGCATTACCATTAGGTTAATTGAGGTGATAGATCACCTCCCGATCGCTAACTGGTTAATAAACCCGTTAACGCATTGGTATTAGCGCTTTTTAATGCAAGCTTACTGTACTTTGCGCTCCCTATGCTTAACATGGGGAGCGCAAAGTGTAAGCAGAGAGTAATTAGCGTTAGGATTAAAGTCCTAACACTAATTACTAACCGCTGCAGCTAACTGAAAAGGTCTGCTACAGCTTAGAGCTTCTGTGGAATCAGTTACTAGAAGCTGGAACCCACCAAAAATCAAATACTCACCTCTTATGCTGCGGCTAGAACGGTGGCCTGAACTGCCACTTCTGGCCGCCGGGAGCAGAGTGACAATTGGAAAAAAAGTCCCCAGTGTCCCTCCACATACCTGCAGGATCTTGTAAGAGCTGAGATTCTGCCGGTCATTTAACCTGGCAGCAGAAGCCTCCATGGATTCCACGGAGGGGATGCTCGCGTTGGTGGGTTAGCGCTGCAACAGAGCATCCTGGACACTAGGAGCCCTGGTAAAACGGGGACGCTAAGGGGAGATTTGCGAGTGGAAATTTTTCCCCTTAGCGTCCCCGTTTTAGCTGTAGGCAGATAATAGTACCCATATAGAGGGGTAACAGACCCACATAGTATTTTACGGTTCAACCGTAACCTTCTTGACTACAATTAATAAAAATAAAAGAAATACAGTACTTAAATTTACATTCAGGTGAGGACTCAGGTCCAGGGGACGGTATCCAGAGACCCTTATTAATGTTATAAGCCACATCCACATTAAATAATTTTTTGAGTCCTCTTATGGTTCATTTGCTGACGCCACTGGTGTTTATGGTACCGCTCGACCTTCAGGATCATCCTCTGCTTCTCTGTCCTCCATGTGACAGTCTGGTGTGATTTAGTATCCTCCTTTTCATCAGTGTGGGAACACTTCCTTTCTGTATGTGTCTGCCAGTGTGCCCAGTGCTGTGCTTTGTTTTCACTAGCCTGCTTGCCCTGGACCATCCCTGGTGGGGGCTTCCTCTTTGATCTTGCAAGGTGTCTGCCATTACTTCAATGATGCTGCTTTGTATGAACAAAGGGTATGAAGGGTTATTCAAAGAGAATCGAAAAGTCACCGCATGTATGGTGACTTTTCGTTCTCTTCAATTCGGCTTGATTTGGCTATGCCATTTCGGCGACCCTGTGTTGTATTCAGCAAGCACCACAGGGCCATCGTGGTGCAGGGAAAAGCCGCTGCAAACCCGCCGAACACTCACCGCAAAACCCAATGAACGCACACCGAAACCCGCAAAAACCTCTGGATTAACTCCGCTGAACACGCCAGAGAAATCCGAGCAGACGCCAATCAGACGCAGAGCAGCCGCCGGAAAAAGCTGACACAGCAGATGAAAGGAGTGAAAAAGAACAAAAACCAGTACGCTTGAATGTTTGAAAAGTGAAACGCTGTTTGCAAAGAAACTACAGAACAAAAATGTCTGAAATTTACATTTAAAATCCAATGAATGATAATAAAAAGGGCTGTTACAGAAAAAACGATTTAAAAAAACCGAAAAAAATCACAAAAAAATACCGAAAAATGCTTAAAAGATCCTAAAAAATCTACACATAAAGAGACTTTTTACTGCAGAATATTATAATCTACGGTTTATTAGATATTGGATTAAAACGGGAATATTTTTAACATTGAAGCCTATGGGATTCGCCTGAATAAACCTGTCGAATGAAACCACCAAACAGCAGGGCAATTCGGCAACTTTTCACTGCTGTTTTTTGTTCTCTGAATAGATGAAGCATTGCTTCTCTATGGGTATTTCACTGCCCACGAACAGGCACCGTATGTGCAGGCAATTCACCAACATTTGGCGACCTGCCTGCACTCTGGATAGCCGAATGGCCAGGAAAGGTAGCCGTATGCTGAATTTCACTGTTCGGTTACCTTTCGGCCACAATTCGTATCTCTTTGAATAACCCTGTATATCTTGAGTGGCTTCATCTTCCATGCTGCTTCTGTGACCAGGGCTGTTTTCGGTTTGCTTTATTTGCTGATTTCCCACTCCCCTCTAAAGTACCTGTGTGCCACCCCTGGCGGGTACACCCCACACTCTGAGAACCAATGAGCTACAGAAATTGACCAAGGCTGTCAGATTCAGAGTAGTGCTGTGGAAGCAAGGTGCTGTATTAAAGGGGGTTACTGGTAAATTTGCAATACTTTGGGTGCTATGACCTGGATTAAGTACAGGCAGGTATACATTCAGTATTTTTTGATGTTGCACACACATGTTGAAGAAGGTAATGAACCAATGAGATTCCTAAATGCGGAGAGTAACCCAGGCTGATAGCAGGAGAGATAACATGTCATACAGGGTTATTCGGAGAGAGGTGAAAAGCAGGAGAATGCCTGGAGAATGGAAAATTCTAGGTCAAAATAGCCAAACCAGAAAAATTCTCCCATTTATTTCACTTTCCAAATCGGCTATTTTGACCTAGAATTTTCCATTCTCCAGCCATTCTCCTGCTTTTCACCTCTCTTTGAATAACCCTGTTAGTGTTTCTTAGCATGGCCAACTGGATGCGAAACTGATGCCAGATGTGGAAAGAAAGACTTTTCATGTACAGTAACACAGTCTGTACGCCTGTACAGAAGAATCAAATCTATATCTGGCACACGCAAAGAACCAAGCAGAGGACAAGAGGGACATAGTTCTCAGGGACAATAGACAATGTGGGTTCCAAGGCAAATCAGTATTAACAATATATGAAAATAGATGATTGTGTAAATGGCTTAACTCGATGCATGCCTTTTTTCAGCTTAATATATAAAAGTGAATGTACGTTTGTATGTTTATTTCAAGCCCAGCCTCCATAAGCTGGCGGCCTTTCCCGTAGCGCTGCGATTTGCCTTCTTCACTGCTGAGTCTGGTGATGCTGCTGAGTTTAGTGATGTTGCTGAGTATAGTGACGCTGCTGAGTTTGAGTGCTGCAGCTTAGTTTGAGTGCTGCAGCGGAGTCTGGTGATGATGCTGAGTTTGAGTGCTGCTGAGTTTGATGTTGTTGCTGAGTTTGAGTGCTGCTGCTGAGTTTGAGTGATGTTGCTGAGTCTGATGCTGCTGCTGAGTTTCCATGCTGCTGCTGAGTCTGGTGATGCTGCAGAGTTTGAGTGCTGCTGAGTTTGATGTTGTTGCTGAGTTTGAGTGCTGCTGCTGAGTTTGAGTGATGTTGCTGAGTCTGATGCTGCTGCTGAGTTTCCATGCTGCTGCTGAGTCTGGTGATGCTGCAGAGTTTGAGTGCTGCTGCTGAGTCTAATGCTGTTGAATCTGATGCTGCTGCTGGGTTTGAGTGCTGCTGCTGAGTCTGGGTGCTGCTGTGTCTGATACTGCTGAACTTGAGTGCTGAGTCTAATGCTGCCAAGTCTGGTGCTGCTGCTGAGTCTGGCAAATACTGCTGAGTTTGAGTGCTGCTGCTGAGTCTGATGCTGCTGAGTGAGTGCTGTTGCTGAGTTTGAATGCTGCTGCTAAGTCTGATGCTGCTGGGTTTGAGTGCTGCTGCTGAGTATGATGCTACTGAGTTTGGTGCTGCTGCTGAGTCTGAATCCATAAAATCAATGGCTGAAAATAAACGTTTGTCAGACATATGTGAGAAGAATTGAAGTGAGACGCAGAACATAGTTTGCTTCTCCGATATTTGTGAAATATAGAGTTAAATTAAATCATATAGGTAGCCAATTAAAGTTAAAAAAAAAAATGCAGCCAGAAAAACCATGCAAGAAGTTCAAAACAAAACAAAAAAAGCAAAAGACAGTATATCAACGTCGCCACACACCACACATCAACATGACATCTGAAGTGATAATAAGAGGGAAAGACTCCGAACAGTATGAGTAAAAGGTACCACAGAGCGGCAGGAGAGCCGGCTACAAGTGGGTGAAAAATTAAAAACCTGGGTATATTAGCTAGTGTAACTATGAAAGAAAACACAGCAGCACAGAGCATGACACCAAGCACAGCCAGGACTTAAAGGGACATTCAAGCCATGGAGACCTTTCATCTAATTTATAAGGTCGTGCTGAGCATTTCCACCCAGCAGGGGAACGTTCAACTTTCAAAATAAATAATCAGGGTTGAGGTCAGCAATTAACCACCTCTCCTGTGTTTCCATTTGTCAGCAGAGAGGTAGCTTGCACTAGGACCACCAGAGGGCAGCAGCTTTGTGCCAGCGTCCAGTCCGTCCACATTAGACAAAAGCTTTAGGCTAGTCATCCACTGGGTCCGTATTCGAGCGATGGTTTCATAGGCGTCTCTAGGGGTGGGCAGGGGGGGCAACTGACCCCCTAGGTTATTCCTTGCCCCCTGTGTGCCCCTCACCAGGGATCAACATTTAGCTTCCCCCACATCTTCGAACCGCTGTATCTCCGGTGTATCAACCTGACCATATTCAATGTAAAGACAAAATCATAAAAATTCAATAAAAATGTAACAATTTTTTTCCACAGGGTGGAAATGGCTCAACAGTGACAGGGTCAGACTTTATATTACATTATCAGGGTTATTCAGAGAGCGGTGAAAAGCAGGAGAATATCTGGAGAATAGAAAATTCTAGGTCAAAATAGCCGATTTGGAAAGTGAGATGAATGGGAGAATTTTTCTGGTTTGGCTATTTTGACCTAGAACTTTCTATTTTCCAGTCATTCTCCTGCTTTTCACAGCTCTCTGAATAACCCTGTATGTATTTCATTTTTGCCTTGGTTTAGTTATTTTAATGGTTACTAGGCAGGTTTCATCCCTCACAGTATACATTTTAGTGTTTAGTTTATTAATGGCATTTTAGGAGTTAATGGGTAGGCGCCATGCCTCACAGTGTATATATTTCATGTTTTCTCTTGATAACTGGCATTTTAGGAGTTAATGAATAGGCTGCCTGCCCCACAGTGTATTAATTTCATGTTTTCCCTTAATGGCATTTTAGGGGTTAATGCCTCACTATCAGGTATCGTACCGGGGTGGTACCGAGGCGGCAGGATACTGAGCGGTGAGTTGCTGCAGTAAGCAGCAGAACAATTGGTTTGGAGCAGAGGGACAGGACACATAAAGGGCTTGACAGTGCTTTTTTTCTGGAAAAATAGGTGGGGGTCAGGGCACGAGTCCTGCGGGAACGTGCGGGAACATGCGGGAACGTGCGGGAACATGCGGGAACGTGCGGGAACAGCGTTCCCACACTTCTCCCACAGCGGGAACTTTGCGAGAACGCATGTTTCCGCTGTGGGATGATTTAGTTTATCGCTGGGGCTGCTAGCGGAATGCATTAACCACATTCTGCTAGCAGCCTCCTCGATTGGCCCATGTTCCTGGAGCGCTTCCTGCCTGCTCCTCTCGCGCAGCCGCCGTCTAGAGCCTTGTGAAGGCTGTGACGCGGTCTACTGCCGAGATCTCACGAGATCGTGTCACAGCCTTCACATCAGAAGAAGCCAACGGCAGCGTGCAGGAGCTCGGAGGACCACACGGGAGGAGATCTGTCTGGGTAAATATAATCCCGGGCTCTGCTGCTGGTATGCACAATTCTGGGCTCTGCTGCTGGTATACACAATTCTGGGCTCTGCTGCTAGTACATACAATTCTGGGCTCTGCTGTTGGTATACACAATTCTGGGCTCTGCTGCTGGTATATACAATTCTGGGTTCTGCTGGTATACAAAATTCTGGGCTCTGCTGCTGGTATACAAAATTCTGGGCTCTGCTGCTGGTATACAAAATTCTGGGCTCTGCTGCTGGTATATACAATTCTGGGATCTGCTGTTGGTATATACAATTCTGGGCACTGCTGCTGGTATATACAATTCTGGGCTCTGCTGCTGGTATATACAATTCTGGGCTCTGCTGCTGGTATACACAATTCTGGGCTCTGCTGGTACATACATTCTCGGCTCTGCTGCTGGTATACACAATTCTGGGCTCTGCTGGTACATACATTCTGGGCTCTGCTGGTATAAATTCTGGGCTCTGCTGGTACATACATTCTGGGCTCTGCTGGTACATAAATTCTGGGCTATGCTGGTATATAACTTCTGGGCTCTGCTGGTATATAACTTCTGGGCTCTGCTGGTATATAAATTCTGGGCTCTGCTGGTATACAAAATTCTGGGCTCTGCTGCTGGTATATACAATTCTGGGTTCTGCTGGTATACAAAATTCTGGGCTCTGCTGCTGGTATACAAAATTCTGGGCTCTGCTGCTGATATACAAAATTCTGGGCTCTGCTGCTGGTATATACAATTCTGGGCTCTGCTGTTGGTATATACAATTCTGGGATCTGCTGCTAGTATATACAATTCTGGGCTCTGCTGTTGGTATACACAATTCTGGGCTCTGCTGCTGGTATATACAATTCTGGATTCTGCTGGTATACAAAATTCTGGGCTCTGCTGCTGGTATACACAATTCTGGGCTCTGCTGCTGGTATATACAATTCTGGGCTCTGCTGCTGGTATACACAATTCTGGGCTCTGCTGCTGGTATACACAATTCTGGGCTCTGCTGGTACATACATTCTGGGCTCTGCTGGTATAAATTCTGGGCTCTGCTGGTATACAAAATTCTGGGCTCTGCTGCTGGTATATACAATTCTGGGTTCTGCTGGTATACAAAATTCTGGGCTCTGCTGCTGGTATATACAATTCTGGGCTCTGCTGTTGGTATACACAATTCTGGGATCTGCTGCTAGTATATACAATTCTGGGCTCTGCTGTTGGTATACACAATTCTGGGCTCTGCTGCTGGTATATACAATTCTGGGTTCTGCTGGTATACAAAATTCTGGGCTCTGCTGCTGGTATACAAAATTTTGGGCTCTGCTGCTGGTATATACAATTCTGGGCTCTGCTGTTGGTATATACAATTCTGGGATCTGCTGTTGGTATATACAATTCTGGGCTCTGCTGCTGGTATACACAATTCTGGGCTCTGCTGCTGGTATATACAATTCTGGGCTCTGCTGCTGGTATATACAATTCTGGGCTCTGCTGCTGGTATACACAATTCTGGGCTCTGCTGGTACATACATTCTGGGCTCTGCTGGTATACATACATTCTGGGCTCTGCTGTTATACATTCTGGGCTCTGCTGGTACATACATTCTGGGCTCTGCTGGTACATACATTCTGGGCTCTGCTGGTACATACATTTTGGGCTCTGCTGGTATAAATTCTGGGCTCTGCTGGTACCTACATTCTGGGCTCTGCTGGTACATACATTCTGGGCTCTGCTGGTACATAAATTCTGGGCTATGCTAGTATATAAATTCTGGGCTCTGCTGGTATACAAAATTCTGGGCTCTGCTGGTATACAAAATTCTGGGCTCTGCTGCTGGTATATACAATTCTGGGTTCTGCTGGTATACAAAATTCTGGGCTCTGCTGCTGGTATACAAAATTCTGGGCTCTGCTGCTGGTATATACAATTCTGGGCTCTGCTGTTGGTATATACAATTCTGGGATCTGCTGTTGGTATATACAATTCTGGGATCTGCTGTTGGTATATACAATTCTGGGCTCTGCTGCTGGTATATACAATTCTGGGCTCTGCTGTTGGTATACACAATTCTGGGCTCTGCTGGTACATACATTCTGGGCTCTGCTGGTATAACTTTTGGGCTCTGCTGGTACATACTTTCTGGGCTCTGCTGGTATAAATTCTGGGATCTGCTGGTATAAATTCTGGGCTCTGCTGGTACATACATTCTGGGCTCTGCTGGTATATAAATTCTGGGCTCTGCTGGTATATAAATTCTGGGCTCTGCTGGTACATACATTCTGGGCTCTGCTGGTATACAATTTATGGGCTCTGCTGGCACATATAATTCTGGAGTCTGCTTGTTATACAATGTAATGGGGGGTTGCGGAATTCTTGGGTGAGTTCCTCACTTTTTTTCCCCAGTACTTGACCCCTGGTGGGGTACTCTCACACCCAGGGAAAAACTGATTATTATGACTATTTTCTGTGTCCTAATAAATACACCTTTATTAAGCTCTGCTCCGAAGGAGACCATCCCTAGACAAATTATGTCCCCGGGAACATAAAATATATATATTTTTTTTTCTTTTCTAATACTCACTTGATTCCTGGATCCATCAACAAGTGCAGCCTCCCATCTCCCACGCTGCCAGAAGCTGCATACAGAGCGTGCTGGTTCTTAAACTGGCGCGCCGTGTGCAGCTTCTGAGAAGATACGCTATTAGCGTAGCGGGGAAGCCGGCTGCGCATTTTGCATCGCTCCCGCTACGCTAATAGCGTATCTTCTCAGAAGCTGCACACAGCGCGCCGGTTTAAGAACCAGCATGCTCTGTATGCAGCTTCTAGCAGCATGGAAGATGGGAGGCTGCGCTTGTTGGTGGATCCAGGAAGCAGGTGAGTATTATAAAGAAAAAAAAGGTTTTATTTTATGTTCTCGGGGACATTTAAAAATGTCCTCGTATTTTTATATTTTTTTTAAATGTGCCACCTTACCTAGCCTGCCAGGCTAAGCCTGGTGGTCAGTGGGGGCTCCCTGGACCCTGGTTGTGGGGGGGGGGTCTACCATGGCCCGCAGGTGCAGTGGCTCCCTCCCTCTGCCGCATCTCTGCCACATGCACCCGGCCGGCCAGCCCGCATCAGACGTGGCTCTGTCATCGGGCGGCCTACCCACATATTAAATATTATAACCCTTAATATTGTGTGTCTGCAGGAAGTCATCCTGTCATTTTTTAAAAGTCTGTACAGTCTCTGACCCAACCACTTCAACAGGCAGAGAATTCCACAGCTTTATTGTTCTCACCATAAAATAACCCTTCCTATGCTTTAGGCTGAATTTCCCTTCGTCCAGTCTAAATGGGTGACCTCGTGTCCTTTATATAAGGTTATCAGATCTAAGGCACCGTTTCTCTAAACTAAACAGGATTAAGCTTGTTAGTCTTTCCTCATAATTTAAACCTTCCATTCCCCTTATTAATTTAGTAATTTTAACTGAATATGTGCTGGATCTCAGCACAGGAATGAAGCTGCCCTCAAGTGCAGGCACAGATCTAATGCACCATACTTGAAGGGGGATGCCAAGGCACGGTTCAGGAACCTGGCACTCACTGGGCCAAATTACAATTCTAGCGTTAAAATGCAAGCGCAAGGGAGGAAGAACTCCGCCCGCGTTTTAACGCTGGATTACAATGCAGGTGCAAAAAATGCTGCCTGCATTGTTACCGCGTGGTAAAATCCGGGATGCTCGCAGCAGCGCTGAGCGCAGCCCAGTGGTGTATTTTGGCCTAGGCCGCCAAGGCCTAGGCCTAGGGTGGCACTTTCCCAAGCGGCGGTGGCCCGCACCGGGTGGCCCCACCCCAAAAAAAATATATATTTTTTTACTTTTGCAAAGTATTTTACCAGGAAGGATACATTGAGATTTCACTAATTTTCAAGTATGTCCTGGGTAGGCAAGGCCTAGGCTTTCACTTTCCAGGGGGCAGCAAAAAAACTCACCACTAAATGGGTTACTCACAGAGCACCGAAATGACGCCAACATTTTGGTGTTCTGTAGATCCCTGCACTTTGGGGAATAAAATTTCCCCACCCTGCAGTGAATTCACCATTCACCGCAGGGTCCCCAAAGTGCACGGAGTCGGCCGCCGAATGCTGCCACCGCAAACCCGTGGCCTGCTGTTTTCAAAAGAACTACTGAACGAAAATGTCTGGAATTTACATATACGATCCTATGATTGATAATAAAAAGTTCTGTTACAGAAAAAAGAAAAACTGCTATTAAAAAAGGGGGGGGGGGGAATTTTGCCAAACAAATATCTGAATAAGTACTAAAAGGTACTAAAAAAAAAAATCAATAAAGACTTTTTACTGCATATTAAAATAATAAATGGTTTATTAAATATTGCATTAAAATGGGAATATTTTTAACATTGAAACCTATGGGGTTCGCCTGAATAAACCTGCTGATTGAAACCACTGAACATCAGGGCATTTCACTGCCATTTCTCTGCTGTTTGGTGTTCTCTGAATAGAATAACCATTACTTCTCTATGGGGATTTGCACTGCCTTCAAACAGCACCGTACTTGCTGGCAGTTCGCCAAACTTTTGTGTGAGCATATCACAGAGCAGTGGTGTACTTAGGGGAGTGGCGGGGGTTGGCCGCCCCAGGTACCAGTGATTATTTGGGGTGTCATTAGGGGGTACTAGGAGGTGCCACTGTCACTGTGTGTCAGCTTTGAGCTGTGTTCTCAAACAATGAGCTCCCTCCATAGCTCCTCCCCTGCCCCGCAGCAGCTCTAGGAGAGGGGAACCGAATCGAATCGAAAAAAAAATCGGTGCACAAGCCTAGCACGGACAAGGATTGACTGAACACGAGTCTCTTCAGGAAAGGCAAACTTTATTGTGATATCACAACAGATGCTCAAACAGGATTCAATCGCAAAGAATGAGCCCCGATTTCCCCGTGACATGAGGTTTTATACCCCAAATACATAATTAGGTACATCCCAATTAGCCCACCTCCCGGTGACACTATCCCACCGCACGTGGGTCCGTACCTCCCTTAATTGAATACAAAGACATTCCATACATTGGTCATGAATTGGCAAACTTCATATTAGTTTGACATAAAATGATTTGCTACTACTCTGGATCCTGCCTGTGCCCACCTCCCTTAAACTTGTTTATTGTTTGTTTTAGATAAGGCCTAGTCTGGTTTCACACTCCTCTTTGTCTGCAGCTGCAGGCTCATATGACCTCGATATATCTTTCCTTCGTTCTGTCAACCCGTGCCAGCTACGGCCCGGATTTTCTCTAACACATTCCTCTGATTCTATGTAAACCTCCTTCTAATTTCAACTAATATGTACCTAGTTATATTCAAGTGAACCAATATTCTGACCAAGATGGCCGCCTTGCTCAGAATGGCGACCATCTTCTTACCTGAATCTCCTTCATTCCCCCCTTGGCTCAAGTTTCAGGTTCTCCTCCTTGAGACTTGTAGCCACTACACTCCACTAGTGTTATCCTTGAACTCCTCGTACTTTAGGGGACCTATTTTTGTTGGGAACATATTTTGTGGGATTATCAATGGTATCTTTTGTGTTTGTGTAGGTGTCAGTGCTCTCTTGCATAGTGGCCATAGACATAGCCCTATGCGGTACAGTAGTGTCCCTACTACCAGGATCATCACCACTATTAGAATCATGGATCCAATCTGTGAGATAAATCTCAGAATAGATCCAAACCAATCTCCGAATGCTCCGAGCCCATGGAGTGGATTCCAGCCTTCAGCAGCAATCCGCCTAGCTGTGTTCTGCAACTGTGCTACTTTCTCTTGATGATCCTGGATTACCTGGAAATAGTCAGGGACGTCATGTGTGGTGTTCTTGATGAATGTGCAACATTCATAATGCATTGTCATCTCACACAGTCAATTCAGAGCTGCACTGATCTGTTCCAGTGCCATATCATATATCATTTGTACCTTTCGTATCTCTCGTACTGCCAGATTCAGCAACTGAATATCCATACTAGTCTTATTCAAAATTTCGTCCATCAGACTGGCATAACTGTTCATTCTTGCTATTAACTCTCTTTCCCATCCAGTCCATGCTGGAAACCATGCCTACACCCGATCCGCTTTCTTAAACAACTCTCTCTTCTGTTTCTCAAACACCAGTGGGTACCTAGGGTGTAGTGCGGTGTCTGTATCAGTGTTATCTCCTCTTACTCTCTGAATTGGAATCAGTTTAGCCACATAACACATTCCCGTTATTGTAGGTGGTACCCATTTGTAACACATCTTTTCACAACACACCAGGTACCCCCCTTCCAATATAAATAGTGATAAATGTAGTGTTCCTTTTGATATTTCTAACATCAGTTGTCTCAATCGTCTCATCAAGTCCAATGCACTCTGCCTGCCATTGGTCACATTCGCAACTACCAATTCTTGGTCTCTAGTAAGCTTTCTACATCGTATATATAGAAAATTGACCTGCTCTTTTGTGTTGAATCTGTAAATATATAACGTCCAATTGAACCTACTTGAATTACACAACCCCCCTCTGTTACTTGTTTTTTTATCTGGTCCTAATTGAAAGCACCATTCTGGTGGGTATACTGGTCCTGTTATTGGATACCCGGGAATGAATGTCTCTGGTTTTTCTCGTGGTTCATCAAAAGCATGTATTGTGACATTTCCTGACACAAACATACTTAAATTCATTGGGACAGAGGCAAATAGTATATGGATTTTTTTGGGTGCAGTCTACTACACACCCAACACGCAGTTTGCCCAGACTTTTTGGCATATTCATATTTAAACTTCACAAGTAAATGTCCTTGTCGGGTAATCTCTGGGTCCGCATTTCGCCGGTATCTTTGCATAGTGTAGTTCTCTATTTTTTGACGTGTATCATTCCCAACTTGGGACATATCGACTTTGTCAGTTGTACTTGGGCACCTAGGGAAGGTCCCATGGGTTAGTCTATAAATTAGATTTGCAAGGTACAAAATCAGAACCAGAAATGCCTTAAACGTCAAAATCTTCTGGGCAATTCTTTTCACAGTCACATAAACCCAATTCTTTCCCACTGGGATTTCAAAAGTAAAAGTCATCTCTGGATGATCAAGGGTCGGGGCAGGGCCCCTAAAAGCAGCCCTTGGGGTATCCCCCGGGGGATCCCTTTGCTCTTCCGTTGGTGGGTGGTCAGGCATTATTGTGTCCGTCAAAGCACCTACTTGTTGAGTCTTTTAGGTGCTCGCAACTGTGGTCTTTGTCAGCTTTAGCCTCAATGGATTGGTTTCATTGGTGACGACCTTCCACTCTGGTTCAGGATTGGCTGCAGCTACCTTCAGTCTGGAGTGATGTATCCACGGGACCATCTTGGCAACCTTCACTGCATCTGATCCATTGATCATCTCCTTTTCTTCTGGCCCAGGGGGAAGTGGGGGCTCAGAGACTCCTGCAGATCATTACATAGTCCACACATAGAGCTTGTAAATTATCTTTGTTTAATTTACTGGTATATTAAAACACTAAATATATATAGACTTATTTTTACATTTATATTTATATTTATTTGAGGGCATACTTTTCTTTCTTTGCCCTACTAACATAACAAAATGGCTTTTATTTCTCACACAGTACCTTTAAATATCCATATACGGGTACTGATCAGGGTGACCATATCTCCCGGTGCCCTGGGAGTGCATCTTCTGTATTAAAACTGCATCTATAGATCCCTGTTCTGGCCATTCAGGGACTAACATTGGCCAGACTATTGTACACAACAATCGCAATTTTTTCTTACTCAAACTTATATTATAATCATGTGTTGCATACAACACATCAAAATTACGTATCATATACTCCAAGGGTGTCTCACCCTTCTTAGCCTTCTTGGGTTTGGACGACCCGTTACCCATTGTTGCTCTTGCGAGCGGTAACTTTTCATACTGCAGATATTTCTTTCTACACAATTACTTAATTACTTAATATCAGCTGTCTGGTACTTCAGTCAACAGTTCATTTATATCGTATTCGCTTTTTTCGTCAGTAGCCAACTGCAGTCGCCTGAGATGGAAACGTACTTTAGGAGTCCACTCTCAGATTTGCTTCTTTGATAGGCAAGTAGGCGCATAATCACTCACAACACTCTCAGCAGAACTCACAGCACGTACTGTACCAGATACATTCAGCACAAAACAATACATAAACAATTTTACTCTTTCTACTAGCCGAGGGCTCGCCGACCCTCCTCTTGGCTCCTTATACCCAATTAATTGAACTTTAACTCTTGTCTGCTTGTGACTATGTGCACTCTGTTCTATAACAATACTCCCGTCTGCAATTCCAATCTGCCCATGGGCAATACACCCACTCGGCACCACTTCCGCTGCAGCTACCGCTGTCCCCAATTGGCCCCTCTTCACTACACGACGTACACACTAGCACTGACTGAGGGCTCTTAGCCCAGTCACCGAAATCTCTCCTCCTTTCCTTGTCCACGTGCAGAAGCTCTATTTACAAACACTGACTATAACAATGCAACTCCACGTGGCTACCCTCTCTCTCAAATTCAGAACTACACCTTAGTCAACATCCGATTTCCCCGGGCCCAGACACGCGCACTCTAATCCGTTGTGCAATGTCCGTGCTGTATGTGGCGGGTTCGGTATGTCGACGAAACCGTGGCCGCGTTTTTTTTTATCCAACTATGGTCGGACGTTTTTCCACTATACCGGTATCTCCAATACACATACAAACATAGAAAACACTTTACCTATCGCCGCGCTGCTTGCTGTTTCCTTGGACTCGGGGTGTCCCAGCTTCCCGGGCCGTTTGGGATCAGACGAGGTCCACTGAACAGGAAATCCTGCTTGGCGCCTGCAGATGTCAGCTCACATTCAACGGACGCCCAACCGGCGGGATCACTCGCACCTGCAGTCAACCGCTACAGTGTCAGCAGTCGTTGCCGTACCGGCAGAAAGGCCCCAATCCCGGCACACGAGCCCCCAGAAATGTTACCGGAATCCACCTGGTTCAATCGGGATGAGGCCGGGCCAGCACGGACAAGGATTGACTGAACACGAGTCTCTTCAGGAAAGGCAAACTTTATTGTGATATCACAACAGATGCTCAAACAGGATTCAATCGCAAAGAATGAGCCCCGATTTCCCCGTGACATGAGGTTTTATACCCCAAATACATAATTAGGTACATCCCAATTAGCCCACCTCCCGGTGACACTATCCCACCCCACGAGGGTCCATACCTCCCTTAATTGAATACAAAGACATTCCATACATTGGTCATGAATTGGCAAACTTCATATTAGTTTGACATAAAATGATTTGCTACTACTCTGGATCCTGCCTGTGCCCACCTCCCTTAAACTTGTTTATTGTTTGTTTTAGATAAGGCCTAGTCTGGTTTCACACTCCTCTTTGTCTGCAGCTGCAGGCTCATATGACCTCGATATATCTTTCCTTTGTCCTGTCAACCCGTGCCAGCTACGGCCTGGATTTTCTCTATTTTAATTGCTTCTCTGCTAGTCTAACACATTCCTATGATTCTACGTAAACCTCCTTCTAATTTCAACTAATATCTACCTAGTTATATTCAAGTGAACCAATATTCTGACCAAGATGGCCGCCTGGCTCAGAATGGCGACCATCTTCTTACCTGAATCTCCTTCACATCCACTCGATGGAGTCCATAGGACTCCATTGAGTTCCCCCCTGCCGGTCACATGACCAGCTGGATCTCGCCTCGCGAGATCCGGCCGGTCGGCGTAGTGATATGCAGGGAGAGACTGGGGGGACTTTTTCCCCCAGTCTTTCCCTACTCCCGTCGGATGGAGGAGGCGGTTGGAACCGCGGTCCTCGCCGCGGGACAGGAGGGGAGTATACAAATCCTTTTTTTTATTTTTTAGGCTGGTGTTAACGGATTCTGCAGAAGTGGAATCCGTCATCACCAAGTCCTGCCTGTGGCTAACTTTTTGCTAACAACGGCCAGATGTTAATCAGCGCTAGTAGATTGTAGGGATAGACCGATATGGTTTTTTCCAGGCCGATACCGATACCGATTATCGGCCGTCTCTCAGGCCGATAACCGATATCAGGGGCCGATATTCTGTGGGCTTAAATTTTTGAAAAATAACACAATTTCACACAAATCTGGTATAAACTGAACATGTTTATTCATATTTTAAACATTAAATTAGGGGGTTGACCGACCCTGCATGCAGATCTCGGAGAGAGCAGGGTAAGACCCGGTCACCGGCCTGAAAAAAAAAGGTTTACTGTATGTTTAACTGTATATCGCTAGCTGGCTGTCTGTTCCTTTAAGTAATTACAACCAGGGTGTGCTGCCGAGTGCTCTGCTCCCTTCACTAGCCCCACGCAGTCACGCACTAACCAACCCCACTAGCTGCAGCAGCTCCCCCTCCTTCCTCGGCTCCACACACAGCTGTGGGCCATTTTTTTTTCACCTGCTGCAGGTTGAACTTCAGGCAGGGCTGTGTTTAAGGGGGCTTCAGGTCAGGCTGAGCTCTGGGTTGGAGTGCTGTGTCCCGGGCCGTAACTGCTCATGATGGATGGAGTCAGTGGACGGAGCAACGGGGCTTTAAAGATGGAGCTGAGGAAGGAGGGGGAGCTGCTGCAGCTAGTGGGGTTGGTTAGTGCGTGACTGCATGGGGCTAGTGAAGGGAGCAGAGCACTCGGCAGCACACCCTGGTTGTAATTACTTAAAGGAACAGACAGCCAGCTAGCGATATACAGTTAAACATACAGTAAAACTTTTTTTTCCAGGCCGGTGACCGGGTCTTACCCTGCTCTCTCCGAGATCTGCATGCAGGGGCAGGGTTTCCGGATATGCTGACGCGAGGACCATGTGGTGGGCGGCGTAGCTCCTCATTGGTCGGCTTCTCCTGCAACGGAACAAGAACATCGCATGCGCTTCGCAGTGACCGAGCGCGCTGGGGAGCGGCAAGTAGAAATCGGTAATATCGGGGACTTGAACACCGATACCAATAAATTCAAAAAACCCCAAAATCGGCCCAAAATATCGGTAGATCCGATAATCGGTCGACCCCTAGTAGATTGTAATACTAACGCTGATTAACACTTTGTGCTCCCCATGTTAAGTATAGGGAGCACAAAGTACAGTAACGTCGCGCTGAAAAGCGCAAGGTACCAAACACAAACGGGTTACTTAACCCGTTTGCGTTTGGATTGTAATATGCGGTAAACACTGCAGCAAACGTTAATGCTCATGCAAGTGATCGTTAACGTTTGCGTGAAGATTGTAATTTAGCCCACAGTCTATTAATTTAATGCTTTCTCTTGATTAATGGCATATTACGGTAAATGGGTAGGCTACATGCTACACTGTTTATTATTATTATTGTATCTCCCTGCTTTAATGGAGTTTTAGGGGTTATTATGGAAGTTAGACTCTAAAGGGTCTATTCATCTTTAGATCCTTTGCTGTTTGTCACAATTCGGGGAATCAATTCCGCCAAAAATATGGTGAATTCCCTATTTAGCAAATGGTCACCGTAGTTTTCAAAAATTGGAGTCGCTGAATCAGTTATCAGACGTCGGCAAAAAACGCTGCATTGCAGGAAATAGTATAATGGATTTATGTATCAGGTTAAAACAACATAAAGGTATCATTGCACCACTTTACTCTGTGGTTTTGAAATCTTATTTATACATGCTTCGTTTTTTTCAGTGGTATGATTTAGCAGCAACAATTATAAGTGCCCCCGCCAGTTTTGACTGTGGTATCTTATGTGCCCCCCCGATATATTGTTCCTAGGGTCGCCACTGGATGGTGGGATCGTCCAATATCGTCTGTCGTCATCCTGCCAGTCCCACAACATACAGGATTTTCAGCTCTCTTCCACTGTCTCAGACTTCCATCAGATGACTTCAGACGCTTTTTTTGCGACTTCATCAGATTAGCGATCTTTCCCATTTGAATGCGATTTGTCAGATGAAATCAGACGATCTGGTACAAGTTACATGAAAACCAGATGAATTGTATAGTTAAACCGCCATGCCATGACAGTGAAATTGTGCCGCAGAGAAGTGAAGTTCGACAGGTGAAGCCCAAAGGATTCAATGAAAAAAAAGGTTTTCGTTTCTATCCATTTTTTATTCAACCGTTTATTCTTTTCATCCGTAGCAAAAAGTCTTTTTATTTATTGAATTTTTGAGTATTTTTTTAGGTGAAATTTTTGATGTCCAATTTTCTTTTAAAAAAAGAGCCTTTTTTTCCTGGCCGTACACGGCATGTTTTTATTTTTTCTTCAGTCCTGCTGCGTTTGGCGGTGCTGTCCTTGGTGGTGAAAGCTAATACAGCACCAAGGACAGGGTCCCCCTGCAGCCTTCGGCGAGGTTTATTTTTCTCTGTTCAGTTGCATTCAGCACAAGAGAGAGGGGTTTTTATCCTCCTGCATTTTTTTTTTAAAATCTTTTCTTCGTTCGGTGGCCTGTCAGTCGACTGACCCGGGTCATCCACAGACGCTTTCAATAAACGACCCTGGTCGGCAGACAGCGTTGTCGGTAGTCGGACGACCAAGTCGGTCGTCTGACTACAGATCCAGTGGACGGCCAGCCTTAGGATTTATTGCCAAAGTGCTGTAGGGGACAATGCGATTCAGCAATGGAGAACAAAGAGGCCATAGTGACCTGCAGCAGCGTGGCATAGGTTCCCATTGTTCAACAAACACTAGGGATGCATCACAGTAGGGTTGCCAGATCAGCCATGTTTTCCTGGACATATATTACTATTTCATGCAGAGGGGATCATAGGGAAAAGTGTTTCCCTGCAACATGTAGAATTAATTTGCTGCAGGAAGGATATCAAGGCAGGTCACTTGGGATTCCTTTTAGATTTCTAACCTGCAGCACAAGTTATACAAGCTGCAGGATGCATTTTGAATACACTGCCCATCAGCATGAAGAAATGATGGGCACTATTATATTCATTGCGCTAAAACGGGGACGCTGTTTTAGCGTGATATTACAATGCAGGCGCTAGAAAAGCTGCCTGCGTTGTAATCCGTCTCTAAGCGCTGCCGCGAGCATCCCCTCCATGGAGTCCATAGGACTCCATTGAGGCAGACATTGCCGGTCACATGACCTGCCGGATCTTGTCGGTGTAGTGATCCGCAGAGGGAGACTTGGGGACTTTTTCCCCCAGTCTCTCCCTGCTCCCGGCGGCCAGAGGAGGCTATTGGAGACAAGGTCCTCGCTGCGGGATGGAAGGTGAGTATCTGATTCATTTGGGGGGGGGGTTCTGCTGGTGCTGGTGCTGACAGATTCTGCAGCAGCGGAATTAAGGTTGCCACCTTTCCTTCAAGCCAAACCCGAACACTCTAGTGTTGGGTTCGGGCAGCCATTTTTTTTGTAGCGTATATATTATGGCACTTGGTATGGCTGGCAGACTGGTATTATGCATGGAACACTGGTATTATGGCTGGCACACTGGTATTATGGCTGGCACACTGGTGTTATGCATGGCACACTGGTGTTATGCATGGAACACTGGTATTATGCATGGCAGACTAGTATGGCACACTGGTATTATGCATGGAACACTGGTATGGCACACTGGTATGACTGGCACACTGGTATTATGCACAGAACACTGGTATTATGGCTGGCACACTGGTATTATGCATGGCAGACTGGTATGGCTGGCACTCTGGTATGGGCTTATGGCACAATGGTATGGCACTGACACACTGGTATGGCACACTGGTATTATGCATGGCAGACTGATATCGCTGGCACTCTGGTATGGGCTTATGGCACACTGGTATGGCACACACTGGTATTATGCATGGCAGACTGGAAAGACTGGCACACTGGTATGGCTGGCACACTGGTGTTATGGCTGGAACACTGGTATGGCAGGCACACTGGTATGGCAGGCACACTGGTGTTATGCATGGCACACTGGTGTTCTGCATGGAACTTTGGTATTCTAGCTGGAACACTGGTATTATGCATGGCACACTGGTATGGCACACTGGTATTATGCATGGAACACTGGTATGGCACACTGGTATTATGCATGGAACACTGGTATTATGGCTGGCACACTGGTATGGCTGGCACTCTGGTATGGGCTTATGGCACAATGGTATGGCACACTGGTATTTTGCATGGCAGACTGGAAAGGCTGGCACACTGGTATGGGCTTATGTTACATCCTCAGCCCCTGTTGTGCTCCCTGGGGGGTCTGGGCATGGTGGTGTGCCGCTGGCTGGTCGGTTGCCAGCACTTCCTGATGGTTGGTCGGTTGCCAGCACTTCCTGGTGTGGTCACAAGGAGCCGCCGGGTTTAAAATAGGGCGAGAGAAGTTGGCTCGTCGCTCTGACGTGGAGTTTAATTCCAGCAGCGCTAAGTTTATTCCTGTATTGATATCCTGTTACCGACCCATTTCTGTATGCGATTCCTGCTCCTGTTAATTGACTCGGCTTGTACTTTGACCACTCTATCTGCACGTTTGTATATCGCTGTCTGTGAGCATTGGCAATTTAACCCTATGCTTGCTGCTGAGTTTATTGCTCGCTGTCTGGGTTCTGTCCCATCTCGTCTTGGGGTATCGCTTGTGACCTTTCGAGGTACTGTTACCCAACGTACAGCTCATGTTAATGTTCATGTGAAAACCGCGATTAAGAAAGATTGTTTATTTCTGCCGTTTGTTATTTCTAATCGCATCTCTGATTATACTCGTGAGAACAACCTTATATGCAAGTCAGTACCTTCTGGTATTAGCCAGGTATCTACAAACCAGACCATACTGTTTCTGCATTTCTTTTGACTGCCCTGCACCTTGAATAGTGTAAAGACTGTCAAACTACGTCTGGTGTTTCTGAGCGTGTCCTAGGTAATCTGTTGGTCTCGAAACCTTCAGAGTTTAGAGGCATTTCAGTTAGCCGTTGTGTCTCCTTGGCTATTAAGTTACAGTCTGTAGTTTATGAACCTTTTGTGTTATTCAAGCAGATACTTTTGCCCTCAAGGATCTCAACTCCGCTGCTCGTATGGCAGCGTTACCGCTACCGTTACAGCTTATGGCACAATGGTATGGCACTAGCAGACTGGTATTTTAATGCTAACCTTAATGCTTGCTCAGGTCAGGATTGGAAATTGAATTGGAAATGGACGGAGTCTGAGTCACTGTCCTGTCAGCGTTGCACTTTCTCTGAGTCGCAGCTGGGCTGGCCTGGCAGGCACACCTACTGCTGATCCGCGAGCCTTGACCGTCAGACAGTGGATGGAGAGCTGCTGATCTGGCCTGAAGAGATCGACCCAGGAAGAGCGACCACGCACGCAGCACCGTCAGACTGGGAACCCTAGTCAGCACGTCTCGATGGCTGCTCGGCCCAGGAGGACTAGTAGGGAGCCGCACGATCAACCACGTTAAGGTTGTCACGTGAGCCCGTTGCGCCTGCGCGACTTTGACAGTGGCTCATGGGAGGAGGCGGGGAGGTGACTGACGGACCACCCAAGCCCTCCCATAGTGGGCGGCGCATCTTCAAACTGAAAAAAAAGACGGAGGAGGGGACCGCGGCACCGGGGGAACGCAGGAAAGGTATGTAAGAGGTGGAGACTTGTGCCAGCACCTCGGAGTCATGTGTTCGGGTGTCAGAGGGTGTCAAACCCGGACACATGACTCTAAAACCGTACAGTCCGGGTCAAAACCGGACAGGTGAGAACCCTAAGCGGAATCCGTTAGCACCAGGGCCAGACTGTGGTTAACTTACAGGTTAACTGCAGCTGGACGGTAATTAGCATTAGTATATTGTAATACTAATGCTAATTAACTCTTTGCGCTCCCCATGTTAAGCATAGGGAGCGCAAAGTACAGTAACCTTGCGCTGCAAAGCGCAAGATCCCAATCGCTAACGGGTTTTTTAACCCGTTAGCGTTTGGATTGTAATATGGTGCGCCCACGCTAGGGCCACTAGTGCTAACGTTAATGCTCACACAGGGGAGCGCTAACGTTAGTGAGAAGAATGTACTAGGGCCCTATCTGGAAACTCTATAGGGGTTATTCACAAAGCACCAAAATTTCTGTGCTTTGTACTTCAGTGCGCTTCAGTTTGCCAACCCATCGCTGAATTCACTATTCACTGCAGTGCAAAGATGGAGTCGACAAACTGCAGAAAAAACACCCCAAAGAAAAAACATTAACTCTCTTAATCTCCCAATAGGTGTTTAAACTGATAAAAATGCTTTAAGGTGCATCTAATTAATAAAAAAGGTCCTTTAAAAAAATAATAAAAAGGTCTGTTATCGAATTTAAAAAAAGCTTCTAAAAAAAATTGGGAATCAAAAATTTTGCCTAAAAATAAAAAAAAAGACGTTTGCTAAAAATAATTTTTTTAAAAAAAATTACATTGAAACCTATGGGATTCTCGTGTTTAGACCTGTCGAACTGAAACACTGAAAATCTGGGCTTTTCCACAGAGAATCAGAGAAGAGGAAAATGAGAAACAAGAGACCAAAAAATGCAGATGAGCTGAAGGCCACTGTCAAAGAAACCTGGGCTTCCATAGCACCTCAGCAGTGCCACAGACCGATCACCTACATGCCACGCCGAATTGAGGCAGTAATTAAAGCAAAAGGAGCCCCTACTAAGTATTGAGTAAATTTACAGTAAATTAAATGTTGGCCTTCTGGAAAGCATGTTCAATAAAAATGTTTTTTTATTGGTCTTATGAAGTATTGTAATTAGTTGAGATAGTGAATTGGTGGTTTTTGTTAAATGTGAGCCATATCATCACAATTAAAAGAACCAAAGACTTACAGGGTTATTCAAAGACATCCGAATTGGGGCCGAAAGGTAACCGAACAGTGAAATTCAGCATACGTTTACCTTTCCTGGCCATTCGGCTATTCAGAGAGCAGGCAGTTCGCCAAATGTTGGCGAATTTATTGGTACGTATCTGGCGGCGCGATGACAATCGCTAATTGGTAGCTGATGGTTCCCTTAGTTCATTTTATCCATATGGGGCGTTTAGAAAGAAAATAAACAATATATAGTGCAGATGGTTTTAACACATAAAATTAGATTGTTGTATAATGTTCCACTCACAAATTGAAGAGCCCAAACACTGGCTCTGAGTGGATCAAGGCTCTTGGGCTCTTAACTTCTCCACTTCTAGAGGTGACCCACAGGGTCACCACAGGTGGTGGTACAAGTTTGGGCGCCTGTCCATTTTATCTTTGTATAAATGTTGGCGAATTGCCTGCACATACAGTGCCTGTTCGGTGCCTGTTTCGAGGACAGTGAAATCCCCATAAAGAAGCAATGACTCGTCTATTCAGAGAACAAAAACCAGCAGTGAAAGGTTGCCGAAATGCCCTGCCATTCGGTGGTTTCATTCGGCAGGTTTATTCAGGAGATTCCCATAGGAATATTTTTAACATTGGAGCCCGTTTTTAATTCAATACCTAATAAACCGTTTATTATTCTATTCTGCAGTAAAAAGTCTCTTTATTTTCAGATTATTATTTTTTTAGGATCTTTTAGGCATTTTTTCGCAAAAAATTTTTCCGTTTTTTTTTTTAATCGTTTTTTCTTTTTTCTGTAACAGCCCTTTTTATTTATCATTCATTGGATCTTTATGTGTAAATTTCAAGCATTTTCTTTCTGTAGTTTCTTTGCAAACAGCGTTGGGTTTTTCCGGTGACTGCTCTGCGCTGAGATCGGCTCCTGCTCGGGTTTAATCCAGATGTTTTTACGGGTTTCGGTGTGCGATTGCCGGGTTTTGCGGTGAGTTTGACGGATTTGCGGCGGCTTTTCCCTGCATTACGACGGCCCTGTGGTGCTTGCTGAATACACTGCAGGGTCGCCGAAATGGGATCGGCAAATCGCACCGAATTGAAGAGAACGAAAAGTCACCAAACCTGCGGTGGCTTTACGATTGTCTTTGAAGTAGTTTTTCAGTCTGCGTGCATTGAATTTATTTAATACACAAGTTTCACAATTTGAGTTGAATTAATTAAATAAATGAACTTTTTCACGCCATTCTAATTTATTGAAATGCACCTGTATAACTCCTATGTTTAAGGTAAATCTGTCACCAATCTGTCAGCTGTTCACTTGAGATTTCTCATTGGTTTCATTATACAGGGCGGCGTTTTTTTCAATCCCTCCCCATCATGAATAAATTTATATATGCCTAGGAAAACTTTGGATCAGGCAGCCCAACATAAAGGACACCTGTAGATTTGTGTTACTTGGTCCTGAAGCCTGAAATAGCAGAAGTTAACGGTATATTGATAGGAAATGTTTTGGCCTGCAGCTTGCCAGGGCACTGGAAGGTAAACATGGAGCTATGTCACAGTCTAACCTCAGGGCAGACTTAGCTGCGTCTAAAAGAGATCAACGACCCTTATCTACCGAGAATTGTCTGAGCTGGAGAAATGCTTTCTTTCCCTTCCAGGACCGCAATGGACAAGAACCGTGTGCGACTGTTCTCGTCTCGAGATCACATGACCAAAGTAGGTGAGCGATCCGTAGAATTAAAACTCGCGATCTCAGGAAGGCACTAACTTTATCACATGACCGGTCGTAAGCGGCGATATTTGCACGTTATGAAGCGGTTTCGTTCTACACAGAATTGCAGCCTGTTCATTGACAGCTTAATTTACAGTCTTCTAGCTCCGCCCTTTCACCCCGCATGCGCAAGTAACATATTCAGAAATCCCGCCCCGCCAGCCAGTCAGCTGGCGACGTCTCGCGATATTTCTATCTGTTACCCGGCTGTGCGTTCGGTGCGGCGGTGACGCAGACGCCGGAAGTTTGGTGAGTCTCATCTACGGGGGGCGCCTCGAACACCCCCCCCCCTCTCCTTCACGCCTATCACCATACCGTGTGAGGGCCCTGAGCCTTCCTGCACCCGAATACACAGAGCTTATACAGAACCCGAGTGCCCAGCCCCCAGGGCTAATACACAGCGCAGGCACCCCGAATACACAGACAGCGCCAGCACCCCGTATACACAGCGCCGGCACCCCAAATACACAGCGCCGGCACCCCAAATACACAGCGCCGGCACCCCAAATACACAGCGCCGGCACCCCGTATACACAGCGCCGGCACCCCGTATACACAGCGCCGGCACCCCGTATACACAGCGCCGGCACCCCGAATACACAGCGCCGGCACCCCGAATACACAGCGCCGGCACCCCGAATACACAGCGCCGGCACCCCGTATACACAGCGCCGGCACCCCGAATACACAGCGCCGGCACCCCGAATACACAGCGCAGGCACCCCGTATACACAGCGCCGGCACCCCGTATACACAGCGCAGGCACCCCGAATACACAGCGCAGGCACCCCGAATACACAGCGCAGGCACCCCGTATACACAGCGCCGGCACCCCGTATACACAGCGCCGGCACCCCGTATACACAGCGCCGGCACCCCGTATACACAGCGCCGGCACCCCGTATACACAGCGCCGGCACCCCGTATACACAGCGCCGGCACCCCGTATACACAGCGCCGGCACCCCGTATACACAGCGCCGGCACCCCGTATACACAGCGCCGGCACCCCGTATACACAGCGCCGGCACCCCGTATACACAGCGCCGGCACCCCGTATACACAGCCCACCGCGCTAATACCATCACAGCGCATAATATCACCATCCCGTGTGATGGCCCTGAGCTTTCCTACACCGGAATACACAAAGCTTGTACACCCGGTTCCAAATTATTATGCCAATGATATTTTTCTCATTTACCTAAATAATTGATGTAAACAGTCAGCATAATTGTTATCAACTATTAAGAGTACAATTCAAATTTTGTTGAACAAACCTAATAAGTCCCCCCCCCCCCAAATAAAAAACTTACAATGCACTGTTCCAAATTATTACACACAGTAAGTTTCAAAACCCTTTATAGGTTGTAAAGAACTGAAAATTGACATGATGTGTGAAGTGCAACCTCGCAGGAAGTAGCTTACCTGCAGCGTATGAATTCTATTAGTGGAATTCAAAGTTATCCATCGTGATTAGGAAATGGATTTTTCTCCTAGAATATAGTATATACGTGTTACAGGTCAGCTCCGTCCCTGCTTTTCTTTTGCATGAAATGGTAGTATGTGTTCAGGAAAAACATGGCAGATCTGGCAACTCTACCCTTAGATCACTGATCTGCTTCCCTCATACATAGCACATCGCCCACTAGGCCACCTACCTCCTGTGCTCATACAATCCACTTTACCCCCAGATCACATACCTGATACCCTCACACACAACATGCCAACCTAGCTCACATACCTGTTGCCCTCATACACGTCATGTCACCCGCTGATCACATACCAGATGCCCTCATACAAACCACGACACCCGCAGATCACCTATCTATAACGGGAAAGCATATTCTTGAATAATTATCCCACTCCCTATGACATTTTTGATGCATTATTCTCTCCATGTTCATATCTGTCTTATTTCCCCTTTTGAAAGCACAATGAGCTATTCTGAGAAACCAGAGGAGATCACGAAGGACGAGTGGATGGAAAAACTAAATAACCTGCACATCCAGAGGGCTGACATGAACCGCCTCATCATGAATTACTTGGTTACAGGTGAGCAAGTTGAGGGTTTAGTGTGATATGTTAACAAAATACTTGTCTCTTTATAGGTCCCAGACACATTTTTCTTTGGATGTTGAGTTTCCTAAGGACAGCTTATCTCCCAGTGTGCAGGCTGTTTGTGGTGTTTTTGTTTGTGGTTCCCAGTGTGCAAACTTTAGGGATTTGTGTGGGTGATGCAGGCTGTCGGGGTGGTCCCAGCATTCACGCTGTGGAGGGTTGTTTGTGGGTGGTGCCAGCGTGCAGTCAGTTATTTGTCTCTTTATACCCGGGAAGATTTTTTTATTTGTTTTTTTAAATCTACAGGTTGTCGGCGTACGCTGCTTGCCTGTAGTATGTGGAGTGTCTGTCACATTTGTGTATGATTGAAATTGACACAAAGTACAATTTCACGGTGCTAATTGTATCCCTTGTTTGTATTTGTTCCAAGACTTCGTAAATCCAGTCATAAATTTCCTCATTTCCACTGTACTTTCTGCCATAGTTGTTTGGCACAGATTTAGCCAGCGTTGTGGAAATTTAAAAAACACTACTTGTCCAATGGACTAATGTGGAAGCCCGATCTACTTGACCTGATAAGAAATTTTAATTTCAACAATATAGCATTAGGTCTTTATTCATAACCACATAGTGAATACAGGTGATTATTTGGTTTAAGGCTAATGTCAGACGAACGCAGTCTGAGTGCACTCTGCGTGCGTGCATAACGGATGGACGTACTGACGGAAGATGCTGTAGACACCATTTTTTTTTTTTTTTTTTTTTTTTTAACGGATGTAGAAAAAAACAGGGAAATATGGGAATTAAAATTAAATGACAGGTACAGTCAGCCAGACCAAAAAAACTTCTGAGCGTCAACGTGATGGACGTCGCAAATGCGCTGCGTCTGACGTCGCATCATCACTCACACAGGCCGCTATGTGGACGCGGGCAACTCTGGGCGTCCATGGTAGAGCTTTTACGTCGGCCTAAATGGTGTCTGTTGCCACCTGCGTGGTGCGTACGCACTTCAGTGCGCACGTACTTCGCGTGTTGGTCTCTATTGATTACAATTCAATGCTACGGCGACAAGGACGTGTTGACTGCGTTCGTCTGACGCTAGCCTAAATAGAACACTTCTTATTTCAGTGCAGTTTGCTCATACAACCCACATATTACAGATCACAGTAATATGTGCTGTGGGAATCCGAGCTCCAGAACAATAAAACTCAAAAACAGTTGGTTTATTAAAGTCATTAGAATAAACAATTTAATAAATGAAAGTATATATCTCAATACACAGCATATTAAAATTATACAGGAAAAATATAACTCCCTGGTGCAGCCTAGTAATCATATACAGAAAATAGTATGAATACCAATGGACACAGTATCACCCTGATGTAATTATCTTATACCATATAACAGTCACAATTCTATAAATCAATGTTATCATATATTCCACAAAAAATATATATCAATATTCGAATATCAAAATGTGAGTGTCCTCTGTAGATAGAATAAAATGAATTAACAAAAAAAGAAGGGTATACCAATGAAAAACAATACTGTGACCGTTTTCTCAATGTAATATTATGTATTACATAACATGAAAGTGAAATTAATAATGAAAATAAAGGTATCTTTTAAATTGTTGTGCTTTGAACGGTCAGTGTTTGACTCCATTTTTTATGTCCTTTTATAAAACGTGTTCCTTTCAATCTCGGTATTCGCTTTTTCTTAATATAAGTCTGTATATGGTATATCTCGGATGTCAGCCAAGCGTCCTGAACCTCCCTCACGCACTGACGGCAGTTAACAAACTAGCTGCCAAGTGGTGCTAGAGGGGTCCTTTGGACCCCCGTATCTCTTGATCGGTTTTGTATATAACGCACAAATCTAGTTACAGCTTGTGTCAGTGGTAGTGTCCCTTTTAACCCTTTCACTGCTGAGGCGTTTCACGCCCCTGTGCTGAGGTAATTTTTACCGGTTTTGCTCATCATGGTTAAACGTGTTTTGAAGGCTTATTTTAGTATATGACCCAGACATATTATATATCGTTCTTTCCGTCAGACTCGGTAGATTCATAATATGTCATTATTATATGTATACGTTATGTCATGTCTGTATATTATAACAAAAAATGCAATAAAATATGTATTTTCAATAATTTACAACGTGTAAAGTGTTTTTTTTCACATGCGAGCAATTATGGTTATATTTTGTATGGGGTGCGCTTGTTAAAAAAATTAGAGATGGGGTCTCGTTACATTTTTTTTTTTTTGGGGAAATTACGCGATTTTTAACAAACGCACCGCATACAAAAATCGTTAGTGCAGCATCATTGTTCACATTATAATTGAAATGGGAACAATATTGCTGCATTAACGAACCAAAAAAAAGAAAAAAAAAATGTTTTTTTTTTTTATTATAATTTTTTTTTTAACCCCTTAGTGACCGGGCGGTTTTACACAAATCCATCTTTTAGTGACCGCTGCTGTTTTTACGTTTCTGCGCTGTTAGTGTTTAGGACAATTTTTCCTCTTACTCGTTTATTCGACCCACACATATTATACACCCTTTTTCCCGCCATTAAATGGACTTTCTAGAAATACCATTATTTCCATCATATCGAATAATTTACTATAAAAAAATATGAAATATGAGGAAAAAAATGGTAAAAACACACTTTTTCGTAATTTAATCCCCAAAATCTACAACCACCCAAAAAGACCCCGGCTAAATAGGTTCAAAATTTTGTCCCGAGACTAGAAATACCCAATTTTTACATGTGTTTGCTTTTTAACCCCTTCACTGCTGAGACAGTTCACCTATGTGCGCTGCGCTCATTCTGACCATTTTGTGCTAATTATTTTTAGATGACAGCCTAGGTCCTATTTAATTAAACTCCCCCAGACAAAAAAAACTTTTTAAAAAAAAAAAACATTTTTTTATTTTATTTAATTTTTTTTTTAAAACCAAACCTGGTCATGTTTGGTATCATTTGAAAGGCCATAATCAGGCCTTTTAAATGATGGCAAATATGATCATCCAGCTGCCATGGATCGGGAGATGAAGGGATCCTTAGGATCCCCTTATTTCTACATGGCAGCTAGAGGGTTAACTGGCCCACTGACATCCTCACACATATGGTGAGGTTGTCAGTGGGTGGGGGGGGACCTGGAGGCTTGGCTGACATCCAAGATGTCAGCCCCCCTCCAGGTTTGAATCGCGTTTTGGCGCCAATTGGCGCCGAAAAGCGAACCGGCGGCGAAACTGTTAATGCCATACACCGCTGGAAAGGGGAGGCTCTCCCCTCTCCAGCGGTGCAAACGGCATCTCCCTAGCTTCAATGGTTGGGGAGATAGAGGGCTCCGAAGGAGCCCCCCTCCCCTCCATTGAAACACATGGGGGCACCTTCTGGTGACGTCACCACGCAGCGAGGCGACGTCATCAGCCTCGCCTGCCCATGTAAATCACATGGGCAGGCTTCCTCCCTGCCAGATCGCCGTGGGATCCGACGAGGGAGGTGAGTATCGGGCGGGAGGGGGATTTGGCGCCGCTGACATACCCTGTACGTCCGCGGGTCTAAGGGAGACCCGAGGACAGGACGTACAGGGTACGTCAGGGGTCATTAAGGGGTTAATATATTTTTATTTTTAATTTTTTTTTAAAAAAACTTTTTTCACTTTCATGTTTGGTATCGTTGGAACGGCCATGCTCTGGCCGATCCAAACATTAACCCCTAACTGCCACGGATCGGGATATAGGGAGTTCCAATGAACTCCCCATCTCCACCGTTGGTGGCAGTTAGGGGTTAAGTCCAGGACTGGCGTCATCGTGCTACGCACGATGACGCCAGTCCTCAGGGGGAGTTCCCGGAGGCTTGGCAGACATCCAAGATGTCGGCCAGCTCCGGGAAAGGATCGCGAACCGGCGCTTTTCAGCGCCGATTCGCGATCCGGCTCCCCAGGGGTTAATGCCAGGCACCATTTGGAAGGGCAGGCTGTGCCCTTCCAAATGATGCCTGGGTTAACCCCCGCAATGCCGCCGATCGGGAGGGAGAGAGGTCCGAAGGACCTCCCCCCCCCTCCCTTTCAGGCGCCTCCTCCGCACATGCCGGGGGGGCGCCTGAATTAGGTGTCATCGCGCAGCCGCGATGACACCTAATTCCGGCGGCTGTGGTCCCGGATGCCGGGCTGACATCGAGGATGTCAGCCCGCACCGGGGGGCCAGCGATGGGCCGGAACCCGGCCGAACGCTGACCCCAATGGGAGGACGCGCTCAGCGCGTCCTCAGCACACCAGCGGTAATGCGGAGGACGCGCTGAGCGCGTCCTCCGCATTGAAGTGGTTAAAGTAATTTGGTTGATGCTGCTGACACCCTATTTATTTTATTATTATAAATTATTCCGTTATTATTATAAGTTCTTCCGCTTTTTCAGCCGCTTGAGATAAAGACAGACATTCTGGCGCATACAAGCTGACCGGAGAGAAAAAACAGGCAATACGCATGCGCAAGATGGCGGACATCCATTCTGGAACGCAAGCGTTCGCAATGCGCAGGCGCAAAATGGCGGACCCGCGGAGAACACCTGACTTTAAACACCTTCGAGGCGTGAACCGCACGCCGGTTCAACAAGCAACACCTGGGGACAATTGAGTTTAGGACTTGAAAGGTATAAATTGTGACCTGTTATATCAACTGTAAACCGACTGAGGAAGCTGCGTTACGCGGCGAAATGCGTTTTGGGTATACTGGCTGAGCCAGGTGAATCCATTTTATTTGCTTTTATGTTCAAATAAATTTTTAAATATTTGCACCATTCCCCGGTGTGTTGCTGAGTACAAGAGGTTTTCCATGGGCTTTACCGTGAATAAGTCCACAGGCGTTTGACCCCAGAGCTTGGCTATAAGCTCCAACACATGCGAGTGCGATCCCTCCACATACAATGTAAGTATATCTCCAACAGTCCTACACAGGAAAGTTTTTCTTTCATTGCATGTTTCTATACGTATTGGCACCATAAGAAGACCGGCATTTTGGAAGGTTGTGGGTCGCCTCCTCCGACACACAAATTAATGACCGAATGCATTGACCCGCTCAGAGCCAGCGTTGGGGCTCTTTCTTTGTGAGTGGGAACAGTATCACAAGCCTGTTGTTTATAATTGTTATCGCTCTGCACTATTGTACCCTTCATTGTTTTTCATGTCATATGTGGACGGCATTTCTAAAGAGAACCATCACACGATCTAAAAGTGAAAGAGAACCATCATATGATCCATAAGCGACTGCCATCGCGCCGCCAGTTACGTATTCCATAATTCTTTTTCACTGGTTTGGGGGAAACCACTGATTGCTGGCTGGCTTTGGATAGTTGGTGGCGGTACAGGCAGGGGCGCCTACCACTTTGTTTGTTTTATACAGCGTCACAGCCAAGCGACCAGACCTCAGGATAGGTGAGTATCGCTGCCGCCGTAAGGAAACGCTGGCCGCGTGCTTTTCATGCACGCGGCCAGCTTCCCCAGCCCCGCGGATACCGGCAAGCCGGCCCAGCGCTGGCTTCCGGTATGGGGGGGGTGTGTGTATCAGGCCTTTTGCACGAGTACCAAGTACTCATGCAAACGGCAGTATCGGCACCGATACTAGTATCTGTGCATCCCTAGCGCGGATAAACGTTAACGCGCATAAATTAACGCTGGTATTACAATCCGCACATTTTTTCCATCCGTCAAAAGCCGCATAACGCGGGTAACAAAGACACGGAAAAACACGTGCGCAGAAATCGGTGTACGGCCTGTTTTTATTACGCGATTCAGCCAAACAGAATTGTCTCCCATCTGCGTATATATGCTGCAGCAATAATAAAAACACGCACAACTTCTATATTTTATTGGATTGGTATGCGTAGAATGTGTAACTATATATGTTGCTGCATATCTAATTTTTTTTGGGCTGGTGTATTTGGGTTCGTCCCGGTCGTTCAGATTTGCCTTTAACAGCTTTTCAAAGATGTTAAATTTATGCGCACAAGCGTTGTCCGTTAAAATATGCACATAGATTGTAATACCATCCGCGTACCAGCGCACAAACGCATTTGCGCTCACAATGTTAAGTATAGGACGCGTGCAGTACGGCACGCTCGCAAAGGGTTTACGCAGATCCACCTGCGTTAGACGTTAACGTGCATCGCGTTAAGATTTGCGTTGGGAATGTAACGCCCTAAAAGTATTAACATATCAAAGCATAATGAAAAAATATGTAAACCTAAGAATAAACTAAACACCTTTTACGCATGTGTAGCTAAATAGTAAACTGATAACTATCAGGGCTATTCAGAGAGGGGTGAAAACCTTGGAAATTGGCAGAAGAGAACAATCTAGACCAAATAGCCAATTTGGAAAGTGAGATAAATGGGCGAATTTTTCTGTTTTTTTTTTGTTTTTTTTTTTTACCTAGAATTTTCAATTCTCCAGTCATTCTCAAGGTTTTCACCTCTCTGAATAGCCCTGTATATTTTTGGTACTGATTTTTTTCATGCCTGTTTTATTTCATGCTATGTTTTAGGCTAGGGACAAACGAACGCTGTGACGGATCCCGCTACTCGGGGTGAGTAGATCCGCCGTCAGCGCCGAGTACACCTGGAGGTCGGTAGTGTGGTATCGAGGTGCCGCTGGTGCTCGTAGGATACCCTGAGGTTGCAGCGCTGTAGAGAGGTCCTTGAAGCGTCCCGGTTCCCAAAGCCCTGTTATGCCCAATTACTAGCCGAGGCAGGAGTAAAGGTTCAAACAACAGTGATTTATTTTTCATGGAGAATGCAGGCTTATTTATGGGGAAAAAAGACATTGTTCTCCCCTGGTCCGCCCTCACCCCTCCCGGGGTGATTTCTGCCACTGCCTCGAGCCATGGCCCAATTTCCCTTTGTTCACTTGGGGCCCCCCTGGTGGGTGCAGCCCTTATCTTGAGGCTCGGTGCCAGCTCGTCTGAACTTTCCGTGGCTCTGAGCGGGGAACAACAGGGAAAATCACATTGAGGTACTTATTAAAAGTTCATTAGCCCTTATTTTTATAACACACAAATAAACACTTGAACTCTTGTACTGCGCTACAGCCTAGTGGCGGCCGTCCAGTCACAAACGCATTATTCGCAGCGACCGTCAAAAAGTGCGTCTGAACGCATTGACGTATTTTTTTTCACGGAATGTGCGAAAACTGTCATATGATGCGCATTTTCGGGCGTGATCTGTTACGGATCCAAAACCAGGAAACTTTGGTGTCTGGACGTTATGTTGGCCGGACATGAGCAGCATCTGACATCTCCTAATCACGCACACACGTCGCTATGCCGACGCAGCGCACTCTGTATGTCAGTACTAGTGGTTTTGCGTTCTCGAAAAAATGCGTTAGTTTGCCGCTTGCCTTGCGCGGCCGCACTTCCTTGCGGCCGTACTTCGTATATTATCCCTCATTGCCTGTCATTTGCTGCTACTGCGGCCGTGATTAAGTGCGCCTAAATGCACGTTAAAAATGTGCTAGTCTGACACCAGCCTTAATGTTAACACTTTTGGGTTGTATTTATTCATTGTCAAAGATCTTTTCCTAAATCAGTGTGCCAGTCTTTCTTATGTCGAGATACCAGGCAGAGGTGATATGTTATTACATTTACTGTGTGACCAGGAGTATCAAAACTTTAGATTCGGTACACTTTTTTGTCATAGGGTGTTGCACACACTATAATAGAATTGGGTCAGGTCGACTACACTGGGCCAGAAAATCTGAGTTGTTGATGACTAGTGTAGCTTGGCATCTCAGATAATTACATAATTTCACATAATTGCCTTAATTACCCGTGCTGGGGCCAACCAGAACAGAGTGACCATAACACGACAACCTATGATTATTGGCCATTATTCTAAGCTGAACAGAAATAATTGTTTGAGCCCTGTGATTACCATTGATTCTCAATCATTACCATTCACTTGTTATTCTGAATCTAGAGGTTACTTGTGTTACCTGCCTTGTTACCGTTTGCTTTTGTGTTATTATAATTTGTATAGGACACACACAATTTGACTTGACACTCAGATAACTGAATCAAAGTCACTAGTTATTGCCTCTTTGAACGAAAAAATCCGTAAAGGGATGAAACGACTACTCTCTCGCTGAGAATAGTTGACAACTATTTTCATTATTGATCAATCGGTCTTTTTTTTTTTTTTTTCTTTTTTTCATGTGTACAGCACACCATGTTTAGAGTCCGGAGTAAAAATGTTACTAACCTCAGTGTCACGGAACCCTGTGCTCAGAGACTGGACTGTACTAAAACCTCGCTTTTCTGCTATTCCCCTCATGTAAGCTATTTGTCTATATTTTAATGTTAAAGGTGTTTTTGTGACTTTTCTTGATCCGCACATAATCCAAATTCCTTTAAGCCTGTCCCTCATGTTCACTTATGTCACCAGTGGAAGCCTGGTTTTGAAACCATGAGCTGGGTTTGAAACCCCAGCCAATCCCCATCCAAAGAGCTTGACGGGCAAATTCATCCCATTAAAGTACTGCACAGCATTCGCTTTAATGGAACCATCTGCAGAAACTTTAAACCCTGGTGCCCTGAAAACCCTTTGCTCCAGCAGAGTGCTCTTTTGGGGTTAGGGTCCCCCTCATGGTAGCTACTGTTGGAGTGATTTTTCAGGAGGGAGCTCCATCGGGAACCCACGTTGCTGAGTCTTGCTTGGTCCCAAGAGCTCAGGCAGCAGTGACGATGCTGCATTACCTGGGGGTAACTGCTACACGCTGCCATCTTTGCCCCTGCCTCTGGATTTGGGCACTTTTTGGACTGTGACACCATAGGGAGTCGGGACCTGAGCTATCAAATGGTACCCCTGGATTGCCGCTGCTCCCCTGGATTCCCCCCCCCCAAGGGCCCTTGCTCTGTATGACTGCAGTTAGTTATTTGTAAGGCGCCACCAAGTTCCGTATTGCTGTACAATTGGAGAGACAGAATTACCAATATACATAAAAGTTAAACACACAGAACAGTATCAGGGAGGACCCAGCTCAAGAGCTTACAATCTGAGAGGATCTGATTGAGAGCAGACTGAATGGCGGTGCCGGGATGTCTGGTGGGTGGGGATGTTCACTGTTCTTACCTGATTCTGTACCCAATAAAAACAGGCCTGTCGAAATGGCCAGTGATTCTGCTTAATCCAATATGACCTGGCGGAGGAGAGCGACCACGATGGCCGAGGGAAAATATTTGACCTGGGCTCAAGTAACACTCAGAAGCTTCTCCAGAGCTGATTGGAGAACTGCTGGTTTCTTTATTTGGTATGACTTCTGTAACGGGACGCCGTCCCTTCCCGTCTGTCCTGGCTCTCCAGACACCCCCTTATTGGGATTAGCCCGGCCTCTGAGTTGCTCGGAACTCAGTGCCTCGAGCAGCCTGATCCGCAGCTCCAGACCCGCTTGTTCTGAACTCCTGCCTTGGAGCCTCTTTGCATTTCCAGAATGCCGCTCAGTGCCTTCTGAGAGTTATTATAGCTGTAGCGTAGCTGAGACACCAGGCAGGCTGTATGTTCATCACAGGATACACACTGGCCATTTCACATGGCCTGCTTTTATCTGCTTCTGAACCAAATAAAAAACGTTAACATTCCCGCCCCCCCAGACATTACGGCACCGTCATTCAGCAGTTCCCCATCAGGTCCTCTCAGAGTGCAAGCTCTTGAGCAGGGGCTTCTCTGGTACTGTTCTATGTGTTTAACTTACATGTATATTAGTTATCCTGTCTTTTCCATTGTACAGTGCTACGGTACTTGGTGGTGCCTTTATAATTAACTGTAACTGCGGTCATACAGAGCACAGGTCTTTGTTTTGGGGGGAATCCAGGGGAGCAGCGGCGATCCAGGGGTACCGTTTGATAGCTCGGGTCCCTAGGGTGTCACAGTCCAAAAAGCGCCCAGATCTGGGGGTAGGGGCACAAATGGCAGCATATAGTAGATATCCCCCTTGGATGCCGCATGGTCAGGGCTGCTTAAGCTCCTGGGGTTAAGCAAGGCTCAGCAAAGTGGGTTCCCAATGGAGCTCCCTCCTGAAAATCACAACGGTAGCTTGCATGACGATCACCCCACCTTTGAAAAATCACCCTGCTGGAGCAGTTAGTTTTTGGGCGCAGACGTTTAAAGCTTCTGCAGATGGCTCCATTACAGTCAATGAGGTGCATTCCAGGAATGGGATTGGTTGGCCCTTCTAGCTCCTTGGATGGTGATTGGCTGGGGTTTCAAACCCAGCTCATGCTTTCAATCCCAGGCTAGCCCTGGTGTCGGATAACACAGTGCATAAGGGACAGGCTTAAAGGCATTTTGATTACATGCTGATATGGGGGGGGGGAGGGAGTCACAAAAACACCACTTTAAAACACTAAGACAAATGGCTTAACTGAGGGGAATAGCAGAGGAGCGAGGGGTTAATGCAGTCCACAGTCTCTGAGCAAGGGGTTCCGCGACAACAATACATTTAAAACCACACAGTATAAATGAACATAATGTCTTCTCCAAAGCAAATGTCTGTCTTTTGGGGTTTTCGCCATGGAAATAAAAGTCGTGGTTTGACGCGAGGAGCGCAACGTTAGTCTCATGACAACTTCTTTCTAGTGTCATGTTAGACATAACCAGTTTGGTTTTATTTAGTTTTCAAGGGTAACAGAACTATAGCACGCACACACCCTGGTTTATTGCCACTGGGTGAAAGAGTGGAGCCACCGGGGTTTTATCCTTACTTGGAACTGGAGTCCTGTGCCACCACCCCACAACCCCTGCATCCCTATCTCCAATCCAGAGCTGTCATCCCTCCCTTTGGTCTGGCCCCCCCAACTCCCTTTCACACTTATCTTGTCCAAACTCGCTATTTTCCACCTTCATTCCCCCCCCCAATTCAGTTTGTTCATGAAATGATTTTAAAGGCACCCAGACCATTTTAATGAGCTAAAGTGGTCAGGCTGCATGGTGTGCCACTCCCCCCCCCCCCTTCCTTTTCAACCCGCTTTTATGTCGACATTATCCCATCTATCAGAGTGCTTGTAGTACTGTATTTTTCGCTCCATAAGACGCACTTTTCTCCCCCCAAAAAGTGGGGGGAAAGTGGGTGCGTCTTATGGAGCGAATGCCCCAGCTCACCTGCCGCCGCCGTGTTCGTCTCCCTCAGAGCATGCGTCCGGCGGCATGGAGCTTGGGCACTCGCCTGGGGGAGCCACGTGACCTGGCTCCCCCAGGCGAGTGCCAAAGCTCCATGCCGCCGGACGCACGCTCAGAGGGAGACGAACACGGCGGCGGCAGGTGAGCTGAGGCATATCCATGAGGAGCTGGGTCAGTATATCCATGAGGAGCTGGGGCAGTATATCCATTATTACACTATTTGATTCAGAATATTTTTTTTCCTGTTTTCCTTCTCTAAAAACTATGGTCAGGTGCGTTTTATGGAGTGAAAAATACGGTAGTTTGTTCGGGGAGAAAGCCGATATTGGTTTGAGCTCTGCATCAATCACTCTGACCAGGTGCTTGCGTACCTTGTGTGCGTAAAGTACTTGAGCTATGCAAGTTGTGTATATATGTATGAAAGTTGCGTACACTAAGCAAATTGGTTAGGAAAGGGGGGGGCTGATTTTTAAATGTTTCTTTAAAAGTAAACAATATGTATATCCAATGAATCAATGTATTTTCATAATCGTTTAGTTGCAACCCTATATCCGCAAAGTTATTTCAGGAGAGCAAAATCTTTTACATCCAGATAAAATAAGTTACATTTGCCAACCAGGTTCCCCCGATATATCCTCGCACCAATATGCTGCCTAAGTATGTTACATGAAGTAATCAAAGGTCAAGTGGTTCCCCAGTGTCCTTCCACTAGACGTTTGCGTGGGGCAACATCTAATTTATCAGGTTGTGCGAAAATCCAGAGGTAACACACATTGGAGTCCTATGGACGCTGGAGAGTATTTAGTGAGTGGGTACTGTGATTCCTGTTGCTAGTAGTACTTTTTATAAGAAAATAAACAAGGCAGCGCTACTTCACTCTTTCGGGGGAAAAAAAATGTACACAGGGAAAGGGAAGAGAACGCAAGGATAATATAATGCCAACAGTCAGAGACTGGTGAAAAAAAACATTGAGTTCAAAGGACACTTGAGATCAAGTAGAACATACATGGATGCATATTAGAGAATGTTCTAAAAAATGAAGATGGTTTCTGTGCACATGTCCAGCTTGTGGGGTGGATACCTCGACAGAGAAAGAGAAAAATACGTAGTGCAAAAAGATTCAAGAAAAATCCAAAACTCCATCCAGAGACTCCATTCATGGATCCATATCTCTCTTGATAATTGGCGATCCCATATCTCAGACCAGACCCTACACGAGCAGCATACCGTATTTTTCGCTCCATAAGACGCACCTGACCATAAGACGCACCTAGTTTTTAGAGGAGGAAAACCGGAAAATAAATATTCTGAATGAAATAGTGTAAAAATGGATATTGCCCCAGCTCGTGGATATGCCTTAGCTCACACATGGATTTGCCCCAGCCAGCTCACACATGGATTTGCCCCAGCCAGCTCACACATGGATTTGCCCCATCAGCTCTCACATGGATTTGCCCCAGCCAGCTCTCACATGGATTTGCCCCAGCCAGCTCACACATGGATTTGCCCCAGCCAGCTCACACATGGATTTGCCCCAGCCAGCTCTCACATGGATTTGCCCCAGCCAGCTCTCACATGGATTTGCCCCAGCCAGCTCTCACATGGATTTGCCCCAGCCAGCTCACACATGGATTTGCCCCAGCCAGCTCACACATGGATTTGCCCCAGCCAGCTCACACATGGATTTGCCCCAGCCAGCTCTCACATGGATTTGCCCCAGCCAGCTCTCACATGGATTTGCCCCAGCCAGCTCTCACATGGATTTGCCCCAGCCAGCTCACACATGGATTTGCCCCATCAGCTCACACATGGATTTGCCCCAGCCAGCTCACACATGGATTTGCCCCATCAGCTCACACATGGATTTGCCCCATCAGCTCTCACATGGATTTGCCCCAGCCAGCTCACACATGGATTTGCCCCAGCCAGCTCACACATGGATTTGCCCCAGCCAGCTCACACATGGATTTGCCCCAGCCAGCTCACACATGGATTTGCCCCAGCCAGCTCACACATGGATTTGCCCCAGCCAGCTCACACATGGATTTGCCCCAGCCAGCTCACACATTGATAATGCCCCAGCCAGCTCACACATTGATAATGCCCCAGCCAGCTCACATATGGATATGGCCCAGCAGCTCGTGGATGTGCCTCCGCTCACCTGCCGCCGCCGCGTTCCTCTCCCTCTGAGCATGCGTCCGGCGGCAGGAAGCTTGGGCACTCGCCTGGGGGAGCCACGTGACCGCGATCTCCCGAGATCGCGGTCACGTGGCTCCCCCAGGCGAGTGCCCAAGCTTCCTGCCGCCGGACGCATGCTCAGAGGGAGACGAACGCGGCGGCGGCAGGTGAGCGGAGGCACATCCATGAGCTGCTGGGCCATATTCGCTCCATAAGACGCACCCACTTTTCCCCCCACTTTTTGGGGGGAAAAAAGTGCGTCTTATGGAGCGAAAAATACGGTAACTTATCTAGATCGGTGCCTGAGATGATCTACACCACATATGGAGATCTGAGCCGTGAGTCCAAGGGCAAACCGGTTGGCCTAGAACAACCTGGAAGGTGAACATATGAGGGCTGGAAGCTCTCGAAGAATGTGAGTTCTTTTTTCTACTATTTTTCCCATACTTATTATCGTTCCATTTGGACATACAGTATTGCACTACGTATTTTTCTCTTTCTCTGTCTAGGTATCCACCCCACAAGCTGGACATATACCCACAAACAGAAGAAAGAACACTTGTGCACAGAAACATCTTCATTTTTTAGAACATTCTCTAATATGCATCCATGTATGTTCTACTTGATCTCAAGTGTCCTTTGAACTCAATGTTTTTTTTTCACCAGTCTCTGACTGTTGGCATTATATTATCCTTGTGTTCTCTTCCCTTTCCCTGTGTACATTTTTTTTCCCCCCGAAAGAGTGAAGTAGCGCTGCCTTGTTTATTTTCTTGTATTTCATGACCTCTGGTACTGGGGAGATACCTATTTGGCCCCTATAGCGATCTTCACTTCTCTCCCTCCATTCTGTAAGCGCACTATCCTCTAATTTTTGTGCCAGTAGTACTTTTTATAAAATGTGTCACACTGCTACTGGAACACTAGCAGTGACTGCTTGTGCCAGCGTGTTACCTGGAGCTCTAATCATTGATTTTGAGGAGAGATACCTCTGAATTTCCTCTAGTTGCTGTGGTGCACAAGATTGTGTCTGAAGATTTTTATTTTTTTCTCCCTCAATACTTTTTAGCAGTCAGTACAAAGAAAAGATATGATTTCAGTACATATCATGCACCATGTCTGCAAATTCTCATTGAACAATGTATGAAACCTATCAAAGCATGTTATCTCCTTTTATCCTATTCAGAGGGCTTCAAAGAGGCAGCAGAAAAATTTCGGATGGAATCTGGGATTGAGCCCAGCGTGGATCTCGAAAGTCTGGATGAGAGGATAAAAATCAGAGAAATGATTCTCAAGGGTCAGATCCAAGAAGCCATTGGGCTGATAAATTCACTGCACCCCGAGCTGCTGGATACCAATCGTTACCTGTACTTTCACCTTCAGGTAAGATTTGGCCGGGTGGGAGGATCATGTTATCCAAAAATGAGAAGGGCTTTTCTCTTGGTCCGTTGTGCTAAGCACATTCTACTCAGTGGTGTAATAGGAAAATTTGTTCAGGGAAAGTTGACCTCTGTATGCACTTGCTGTGATGGATAATCGGCCCCACAGCCAACGTCCCACTTGGCTGAGCATCATGGGAGACATAGCCTGTGACGGGACGGCCGCCACTACGCTGTAGCGCAGTACAACAGTTCAAGTGTTTATTTGTGTGTTATTAAAAGCTCATTAGCCCTTATTTTTATAAGTACCCCAATGTGATTTTCCCTGTTGTTCCCCGCTCATTCAGAGCCATGGAAAGTTCACCAGACAAGCTGGCGCCGAGCCCCAAGATAAGGGCTGCGCACAGCAGGGGTGGCCCCAGGTTAACAAAGAGAAATTGGGCAATGCCTTGGGGCAGTGGCAGAAATCACCCCGGGAGGGCTGAGGGCGGGCCAGGGGAGAACAATGCCTTTTTCCCTCATAAATACACTTGTGTTCCCCATGCAAAATAAATCACTCTTGTTTGAACCTTTACTCCTGCCTCGGCTAGTAATTGGGGATAACAGAGCTTTGGGAACGGGACGCTTCAAGGACCTCTCTACAGCGCTGCAACCTCAGGGTATCCTACGAGCACCAGCGGCACCTCGCTACCACACTACCGACCTCCAGGTGTACTCGGCGCTGACGGCGGATCTACTCACCCCGAGTAGCGGGATCCGTCACATAGCCCATAGCTGATCCATTGCAGTGTCCATCCAGTCAACAGATTAAACACAAGTTTTGTTTTTGCAGCAACAACACCTGATAGAGCTGATCCGGCAGCGGGAAACGGAAGCTGCCCTGGAGTTTGCACAGACTCAGCTAGCAGAGCAGGGTGAGGAGAGTAGGGAGTGTCTGACAGAGATGGAACGGACACTGGCCCTCTTGGCATTCGATAATCCAGAAGATTCTCCTTTTGGAGACCTGCTGAACATGATGCAGAGACAGAAGGTAAGAGTCCCAGGTTGGAGAGCACAGAGACCTATCCTGGAAAGTCTTTCAGGGTTATTCAGAGATTTGAAAAGTCGCCGCACGTTCGGTGACCTTTCGTTCCCCGCACTTCGGGGCGATTCTAGTTCGCCGACCCTGCGGTGGTCAAGCACTGCAGGGCCCCCCCGTAGTGCAGGGAAAACCTGCCACAGAACACTCGCCAAACACTCACCGAAAGCCCGCAAAAACCCCGTCGAACACGCCGGAAAAACCAGCAGACGAGCCGATCACTGCGCAAAGCAGCCGCTGGAAAAACCCAACAAGCAGACAAACGTGGTAAACAAAAAACCGTACGCTTGAAAGTTTCAAAATTGAAACGCTGTTTGCAAAAAACTAAATGACAATGTATGGAATTTACATAGGATCTTCTATCATTGATAATTAAAGGAACACTCTACTCAAAAATCACCCCCCCTCCCCTGTTTTTTATCCTAACCTATCCCTATTCCCTTAATAAATCTTTATTTTTTATTTTTTTTACTTGTAACTGTAATACTTACCCTAAAATCCTGTTGTTTCCAGCGGTGTGTGTGTGTGTTTTTTTTTAAATTTTTTTTTTTTTATACTCCCCTCCCTCCTCTTCCGCTCCCGTCCTTGCTGCGTCTTGGCTTCTGGTTTACGTGAGAAGTGCGCATGCGTGCCTCTCACGTAAGCCAGCCAATCGGCAGGCTTCCTCCCGGCTCCCTCTGAGGATTAGTGTTGCGCGCAAGAGGATGCGCGCAACACTAACCCTCAGAGGGAGCCGCCAGCTTCTGCGGTGAGTTAGAGACGTCATCCTACTCGGCAGAAGCGGGAAATATGATTCCCGCTCTGCTGACAGCTGGGAGGGCGGAGTAAAGTTCTCCGCCTCTCTCAGCTGTTTTCAGCATTTACAGCTGAACCGCTGAGCGGAGGGAGGGGGGAACAGAGGGCAGGATACTCCGGGCATCATGACCACCTAAGCTATTTTAGGTGGTCATGATGCCCGGAGTGTCCCTTTTTAAAAGGCCTGTTACAGATAAAAGTAAATACGATTTAGAAAAAAAAAAAAAATGTTGCCGAACAAATCCCAAAAGATCCTAAAAAAAATCTATAAACGGTTTATTAGCCATTGGATTAAAACGGAAATATTTTTAACATTGAAGCCTATGGGGTTCACCTGAATAACCTGCTGAATGAAACCACCGAGCGGCAGGGCATTTCGGCAACTTTTCACTGCTGTTCGATATTCTCTGAATAGATGAACCATTGCTTCTCTATGGGGCATTTCACTGCCCTCGGACAGGCACTGTACGTGCAGGCAATTCACCAAAATTTGGTGAACTGCCTGCTCTCTGAATAGCTGAATGACCCCGAAATGTCCCCGTACGCTGAATTTCAGTGTCTGGTTGCATTTCAGCAATCTCTCTCTGAATAACCCCTTATGCCTTGCGTTTCTTGTAATAACTCCGTAAGCCACTATAATTCATAAAGGCCTCAACATGTCACTGTACCATGCCTTTCACACAGGGCCATACCTGGCTTTGTATAGGATTTTTCTGCTCCGATAGGAGCATGGAGGGAAGGCAGGGAAGAAGGAAATATGTGGACCGTGTTAGGACAAATATGAAGATTGAACGCCCTCTAATATCGTTCCCTGGTTTTCGCTTTTTCTTTAACTGGTCTTGGTCCCAAACTCCCTTTTGAAACCATTATCTCAATGTCACCCTGCTGTGTGAAGAAACCTTGGCTAATTCATGAGTGTTGGGCAACATTTCCTTATGTGATTTACCAGAGATGATTGCAACTCTTCGATTACACAAGAGTTTCACTAGTCGGGGGGGGGGGGGGCTGCAGCTCTTATAAAACTGAGAATAATTGAATGGCTAATTCTCTAACTTCCACCATTCAGCATCATTTGAAGAATCTTCACCAGCCAGTGTGCATTTTCCTTCTCCGGATAACTGAGGTTCGCTGTAATTGCAACAAATCTGAATATTGATTGATTTTATTTCACTAGATTGTGAGTTCCCACGGGAATAGGGCCCTCATCTCCTCCTGTACTGTTTGTCAAATGTTGTTCAATGTATTGTATTGTAACCCTGTCTATACTGTGCCTATTGTACAGCGCTGCGGAATATGCTGGCACATTAATAATAATAATAATCTATTATTGATTTTACCAGGAAGGATATATTGAGATTTCTCTCGTTTTTCAAGTATGTCCTGGGTTCAAGAACATTGAAGTGTTACAGTTACAGAAATACAAAGTAATACAATGCAAGATATTAAAAAAAAAAAAAACACAAATATACAGATTAACAGAAAATAAATATGTAGGAAATATAGTCACTATGTTACATGTTTACAGGTGCATTCTGTATTGAGGTATGTTAGTAAGGAGCTCTTGAGTGACTTATGACTGGGGGAAGATTTGATGGTGTCTGGGAGGTTATTCCATAATTGTGGTGCTCTGTAGGAAAATGAGGACCCGAGCCACTGTCTTTTTGTATTGCAAGTAAGGTGCTGGTCCTGGATCGGAGGTTATAGGATGAGGGAGCTGCTGGGGGAAGCAGTCTATTCAGGTAGGGTGGCAGCTTCCCAGAAATGCTCTTAAACACCAGGCTGGAAAGGTGATACCACAATCCCTCCCTAAAATGAGTGTGTTGTGGCTTTTCCACATTCCTAACACCGGGAAATCTAGTTAAAATGGTGTTCTCCGTTGAACCCTCTCTAGAAACACTGGACAAGTTTGGCTTAAACACCAGTGAAATCTATGCTAAATTACTACAGCAGAAACCAACGTTGGAAGAACAGCCCAAAACACTGGTTCCACTGTAGCTCACTGAATTAAAACCACCATGTTCACAATGAAAGAATGATGGATAGTGAGGATGCATGCATTTCTCCTGGTTATATTCAAACAATATAATAATCCTGTCCTAAATTGCATATGACTTGATACACTGGAAAAAATGCTCCTGACTGGTGGATCCTCCTCCTGCTGTGGTTTAGGTCTGTAGGACACTGCCAAATGACTCAGGAGCAGCTGAGGTATCTATAGGTGGCTAATTTTTCTATTATGCTTTAAAACTTGTTTGCTCTTTTGATGTCCTGTGAATGAGTATTAACTTTTTCCCATGTCGATTTTTTTTTTTTTTTTTCTGCTCGCAGACTGGTCCCATAGCTCGTGACCGTTCCTTTTGTTTGTCGATGTTTACGCAGCAGGCGTTGTGGTTTTGCCTGGCTATTGTATTAATCATATTGATATTCTTGCAGGTTTGGAGCGAAGTCAATCAAGCTGTGTTAGATTATGAAAACCGCGAATCCACACCTAAACTGGCAAAACTGCTCAAACTGCTTTTGTGGGCACAAAACGAGCTGGACCAGAAGAAAGTAAAATATCCCAAAATGGCTGACCTTAGCAAAGGAACAGTGGAGGAGCCCAAATAAAAGCTTTTGTCATCCCTCAAAAAGGACCCAGGCAGTCTCCTAATTTCCTGCATTAACAGTCGTGACTGCAACCTATTTAAATGGATTTCTGGAGACTCTTCAGGGTGGCTTCTCTTTCTGACATCTTTCCCCTTCACAGGACGTGTGGTCCTAAGGGCATAAACCAGGACGGTTGGTGATATACTCTTGTTCCATAGTTTGCATGGATCTTACTGGAGCTACTGAGGAACTATTGGATTGCGTGTCCCATCAAAGACTCTAGTCTATGCATAGTTCACAAATATTAGAGGAGTGTTGAAATGTTTGTGGTGTCCTCCCCCCCCCCCTCCCCCCTCTAGTTTTGTATTTTTCAGGTCTGACAGTACAAAATGTTGGCTTTAAACCGGTAGCTGAAGGCCTAGGGTTTTTAATATGTTGCCTATTTAGTAACCACCATTGTGCTCCAACACACCTGCCTGTTGGGGATTGACATCTGGTACCTTTTTGTTCTATAAGAGGGTTACCTTGCCACCATTGATCATTTGGTATCATGAGGGCTATGATTACCAGAGTAATGCTAAAGCGGCAGCCAGTCCTGTCATAGCGATTTTCACTCTCCTATTGTAGCTTTTAGCTGCAATTTATGATCCAAATACAGGGAAAATTCTATTTTTTACATATTAGTCTTAGAATCTCCCTTACGCGCAGCTGCTTCAACGAATAAAGGCAGGTGCGCTTGTTTACCCCTTTGTTTTCAATGTGTTTGGCTTGATGTGAATATGTGAAAATGTCAAACCTTTTATTCCATGCCCATTGGCCACTTTTGGCTTTTTTTTTTGTTTGTTTTGGTTTTAAGTTAATCTACCTTCTTTTGCCATTTTGCTTTAGTAGCAGGAATTACTGTGAGTGCCATTATTGTAAAATAGAATTTAGCAATTATAATGATTGCAAAAATTCAACAGCAATCAAAGTTTATTATATAACAACATTTTCTGTAAATCCAAAGATCCTTAATGCTGCATATTGCAAAACTGTAGAGGTCTGTCAGGGCGGCAAGGGATGATATGCTTAGGGCGCGGGGGCAGGGTACAGGCATATGGCCTGGCAGACGAAGCTGGAAAAGGTATTTGGTGCACCCAGTAAGTAAATGGCATGGGAAGACTGACGGGGTGTGTCTGACAAAACTGGCTATGGATTTGGACACAAGGAATACCATAAACACGGTGATCGGGTGAGTCATGCTGTTGACCTGGACATCGACAGCTCAGCAAAAAGTTAACTTTTTTCCAGTATTGTCTTGGCTATGGCACCGTGCCAGAGCATGTCTTGAGTCTTCCGGGCAGAGACCACCAGGAAATTATCTTGATCCAATGTCTCTGTATTTAGGGCAATACTGACCGGGTTTTCAGAATCCTTTTTATTTCCTTTAAATGCCGCTCTCTAAACATCAGAAATGCTGTGCAAATTGATTTGCGATACGCTTTCCTACTTTCTATTGATCTAACTTGCCCCTGCTTACAGACATCCTGCATCACAAAAGCTTCATACAATGTATCGCTCAAGCCTTTTGCACAAAATGGGGTGACCGTATACTTTGAAAATACTTTGCATCTTGGACAACAAGCCCTTGGCCCTCACTGCCCTAACTTTCATCAATATAGTGAAATCCTGGGCTGTACACCATACATGTCAAATTTGAGTTTTCATTCCAGTCCCTACAGAAATTATTTTCTTATGAAGGCTGGGGTCAGGGGACAATTGCCACATATCAAACGACCCTGGTTATTTAAATCATGTTTGCATCTCCACTCCTCCCTTTTTTTTTTTTTTGTTTTTGTACTACAAAGTTAAGAGTGGTTTGGGCTTCTTAAAGCCATCCATGTATGGGTAGTGTTTTTATATTTTATTCTTTCTTTGGTCAGTATTTTTAAAGCTAAAGAAATCTAACATTTTCTTAAATTTTATTAAGGCCAAAAAAGTACAGGATTGCAAAAAAAAATCAAACGCTACAATTATTTAACATTTCCCCCCCCCTATTCCTGATTTTATATGTATCAATTTCTCAGATCAGACACTGGTTTTCGGTTCATAATAGGCTAAAAAAAAAAAAAAAAGGTGATACGTTTGTTAGACACAAATCTATAAATCCCCAACACACACTTGAGTAATTTGGATCTATCGACCGACTTTGCGATTCCCCCAGTACCTGGCAGCATCGATTTATAATGTGTAAATAGCCATTTAGTTGTGTAAATAGTTTAACTATTCCTTTTTCTGCAGAAACTGTGTGTATTGTATACAACGTGCAAGAGCTTTATGTGTTGAAGACTCAGGGGTGGGAGGATAAGGACTGGGGCAATATATATATTATTTTTTTTTTTGTTTTGTTTTCCAATTAAAATTTTTGACGTTCTCAACAATCTTGTTTTATTGTAAGATGAAAGGGGAGAAAATGAAATAAGTAATGTGACGGTGAGAATTCTGAATGGGTTAGCCTACACCAGGGATGTCAAAGTCTGGCTTGCTGGATGTTTATAAACTATCAGGGTTATTCAGAGAGCGTGAAAAGCAGGAGAATGATTGGAGAATGAAAAATTCTAGGTTAAAATACCCAAACCAGAAAAATTCGCCCTTTAATCTCACTTTCCAAATCGGCTATTTTGACCTAGAATTTTTCATTCTCTAGTCATTCTCCTGCTTTTCACGCTCTCTGAATAACCCTGTATACCTCGCATGATTCTCTGGCTTGCTATTACATTCAAAGTATCCTGGGCATTGTAGGCCACCAACTTCTATGGCCCAGAGTTTGCACCGATACCAGGCAGTCTGCTTCAAAATATAATTTCATATATAAATTTAATTAGAATACAGGCAGAAACTGCCATTGTGTTAAATTCAGTGAATGTGATAGAGATCATGGTGAGATTCCAACTGAAAACACCATATATAGAAATACGTATCTGGTAGCGCGATGTTAATCGCTTCTTGGTGTTCAGGTGGTTCTCATGATATACGTTATCCACATGGATTATATAAAAAAGAAGCAAAACAAAATACAAATGATAGTGCAGGATGTATAAAAAATATTGGTGTATCTTAGTCTAGACTATTCCACTCACAGGTGTGGAGCCCGATCACTGGCTCTGAGTGGTAAAGTGCATCTGAGTCCTTTTTCTTCCTGTTCAGAAGGAGACCCACACCCTTCACGATCGATAACCCCTCTCAGGCATCAGATATGGAAGGAAGCATGTAAACAAAAGAGAAACTTTCTTGTGCAGATCCACCAACCAAAATATACAATGGTACAGACAGGTTTGTTTAGAAGGTCAAATCCACAAAAGACCGTAGAAGACCAAAAACGAATTCCAGAACAACGGGACCAAATTAAAAGATAAAATGATATATGTTAAATCAGATCGTCAGAACGCGTTTCGCTGTTGGTTACGGCTTCATCAGCTGGTTTACAGAGTTCTTAAACATTGTTGCATATAAATAGTCCCCTTAATTGGGATGAAAGTGTCCCCATGTGTCCGGAATCCGTTGGCGTGCGTTCCACACCACTGCGGGCCCAGCATCGATGCGTGCTGCCATTTTGCGCATGCGCGTAGATGTTATTTGTATTCCATGCGTTCCACCTTGTATTTCCGGTATCTCGCGCTCGTTGATGGAAAAGACCGACCCTTCGTAGGAAAGATTATTAGAAGGTGGAATTGTAATGTAGTCTCCTGCGGATGACTCCATAATAGAAAAACGAATATCGTATCTCTCCATATACATATACGAAAGATGGTATACAAACTCCTCTCCCATGGATACCATCTCGGGCGAAAAATGGAGATTATTAACCTCCAAAACAATATAAATGAAGAAGTAGATGGATATATAAAATAAAAACTAATATCCATTATGTATAATAAATACAGCGATAAATGGCACCATCACTGGATTAACTGTGTGGGTGAATTACCTATAGAAAATAGCATAAATTACTGCTAATGACAGCTTAATAGAATGGATAATATAAAATTCTGTATTCACAGAAATAAATAATAATAAATGTACAACTATTCGCTTAAGAAAATTGTGAGTGAAAAGGAAAATGTGGTGTATTATACCATGAAAAAGATGTATATGGATAAACCATATGTTAATGAAAAATGGTGTGAGACCTATAGTCACTAGCACTGCTATAGTTAGTTGTGATGATATCTGGACTGCAGGTCCGAAGAGGGCAGTCAAACAGCAGAAGATGATCTTCTACTATAGTGGAGTGTAGCTATAAATAAGATGGCATATATATGTACCTATGGAAAAAATACTACTTATGGCAAATTGAAAAAAGATCCCATTAAGGATATAAGACAAGAGCTCTAACCCTTACTCCAGGAGGGAAATGAAAAGGGTATCTTAACAAAATCAGAACTTGATTATCTACTAATGGAATATACAATGACACCACACCTTTATATTTTGCCAAAATTCATAAGAATCCGTTAAATCCTCCAGGTAGGCCCATAGTGGCCGGCATCGATTCAATAACCAGTCACTTGTCGGAATATGTAGATGTACTCCTCCAACCAATTGTTCGGAACATTCCATCATATCTTAAAGATAGTTTGAGTATGCTACAAAACATTGAAAGAACTAAATTGGCAGAAGGGAGATATCATGGTAACATGTGACGTAAATGCGTTGTATAGCAGTATTCCACACGGCATGGGATTGGCTATATTAGAGGAAGAGATGTCTAAATATAATCGGATAAAAAGTGACCAAAGAGCGCTTATTTTGGAGAGCGTCAAATTTATATTAAATCACAACTATTTCAAATTCGAAGAGGATTACTATATTCAACTCAAAGGTACAGCAATGGGCACGAAGTTTGCGCCCAGCTATGCCAACCTCTACATGTTGGGCTGGGAGACCAGGTTCGTGTACGGTTCGCGTAGCTGAGCGCAAGGAAACGTGCTGGCCTATAGACGATATATATCGACGATGTATTTTTTATTTGGAGGGGAGGTGAAGACAGTTTATATTATCTAGATCTTCTAGGAATGTACGTAGAGTGGGGTATAAAGTTAGCCAACATTTGGAGTTCAGAGACAGTTCACTTCCTAGACCTAGAGATCTATAGGGAGGGCGATAATCTAAAATCAAAAACCTTTTTTAAGGAAGTCGACACTAATACGTATATAGACAAGACAAGCTGTCACCACCCCATGTGGCTTAAGGCAGTCCCAAAAGGACCGTTCATCCGCCTAAGACGGAACTGCACCGATATGGAGGTTTTTAAAGAACAAGCTGATATCCCTTTTCCAGAAAATCCTTTTTAAGGCTATCAAGAATCTGACTTAGACCACACCATTTCGAATATATTACAGGTAGATCGTGACGAACTGCTTAAATATAAACCCAAAACTGTTGAAGGAGAGGAAGTCCTCTTCATCTGTGATTATAATAATAAAGCGAAAGATATTAAGAAGATTCTAAAAAAAACACTGGCATATTTTGAGGAATGATGGTGATCTAAAAGATTATATAGGAACATCACCTAGGGTTGTATTTAGGGGTACTAAGAATCTAAAGACCAATCTGGTTCATAGTAAAACCAAAAAGAAGGATGTAACTAGGGACTTTTTTGGCCTAAAAAAGGGTTTCTACCACTGCGGTCAGTGTTTGGCCTGCAGATCAACCGGTAATAGAAGAGATTTCACGAGTTCCTATATGAACCATAAGTGTAATCAAAGTGTAAAAATAGATGAAGTATTAAATTGTTGCTCAAAAAGCATAGTATATATGCTAGAATGCCCTTGCGGTCTACGTTATGTAGGCCACACTAGAATTGCTGAACATGCAAGAAATGTGAGGAATGGTTTTGAGAAGCATTCAGTTTCTCTTCATTTTAAAATCAAGCACAATAGCTCACCCATGGGTTTAAAATTTTGGGTGATTTAAACAAATTAAGAAAAGGGATGTTGAGGAGAACGTAATAAATAAGCTAGCCAAAGAAGAGATGAGATTCATCTTTGAAAACTGAACATTAGCTCCAAATGGTTTGAACGACGATTTCGAGGTCATCCATTTTTTGTAACATTTATGCAGACTTCCCTCCTGTGCACCATGTAGGTGGAATTTATAATTTTATACTTTTACTACATTTTTTTTTCTCTCTCTCCTATATACATTAGTACAATAATGGTGACATACCATCATATATATTACACAATTTAATAGTTGTATGCTAATTATTCTCACAATCCATTAGGATATTATGTAATTTTAGTTTTTTTTATCATTACAAAAATATTTTTCAGTTTTTTTTATACACCATTTATTCGATTGGCTAAAAGAACACACTATATTCACCTTTAGAACATCTTTAACATAGTAGTTATTAACACAATCCTCTGTGTTTACAGATTTGATACTATTTATTTTTCCATAGGTACATATATATGCCATCTTATTTATAGCCACACTCCACTATAGTAGAAGAAGATCATCTTCTGCTGTTTCTTGACTGCCCTCTTCGGACCTGCAGTCCAGATATCGTCACAACTAACTATAGCAGTGCTAGTGACTATAGGTCTCACACCATTTTTCATTAACATATGGTTTATCCATATACATCTTTTTCATGGTATAATACACCACATTTTCCTTTTCACTCACAATTTTCTTAAGCGAATAGCTGTACATTTATTATTATTTATTTCTGTGAATACAGAATTTTATATTATCCATTCTATTAAGCTGTCATTAGCAGTAATTTATACTATTTTCTATAGGTAATTCACCCACACAGTTAATCCAGTGATGGCGCCATTTATCGCCGTATTTATTCTACATAATGGATATTAGTTTTTATTTTATATATCCATCTACTTCTTCATTTATATTGTTTTGAGGTTAATAATCTCCATTTTTCGCCCGAGATGGTATCCATGGGAGAGGAGTTTGTATACCATCTTTCGTATATGTGTATGTATATGGAGGGATACCGATATTCGTTTTTCTATTATGGAGTCATCCGCAGGAGACTACATTACAATTCCACCTTCTAATAATCTTTCCTACGAAGGGCCGGTCGTTTCCATCAACTAGCGCGAGATACCGGAAATACAAGGTGGAATTCATGGAATATAAATAACATCTACGCGCATGCGCAAAATGCCGCGCATCGAGGCTGGGCCCGCAGTGGCGTGGAACGCACGCCAACGGATTCCGGACACATGGGGACACTTTCATCCCAATTAAGGGGACTATTTATATGCAGCAATGTTTAAGAACTCTGTAAACCAGCTGATGAAGCCGTAACCAACGGCGAAACGCGTTCTGACGATCTGATTTAACATATATCATTTTATCTTTATATATTTTAATTAAAAGTTTTTTTAATTTGGTCCCGTTGTTCTGGAATTCGTTTTTTTTTTATATTCAAAATTTTTTATTTTGAAAGAAAGTCAGCGGTACAATCAGCTAGGTAAAAGAAATGAAAGCAATACCATAGAATCAACATACAAGTATTCAGCAAGCAGTAAAACAATATTCAAATAGGAAAGTGGGGGGGAGACATACCAAAAAGTGTTCCAGGGGGGAAAAAAAAAAGGGGGGGGGAGGTGGCAAAGGCCATAAATGTGACTTTCCTGGCTCTCTCCTAAAGTAGGAGGCCATGGAAATGTGCAGGTCACAAGGCCGGGAAACTCTGGGGCCAGGTATGGTGGGCAGAGCCATGGTGGCCACCACAATGGCACACCCAGAGTTGACCCAAGCGCCAAAAGAAAAAGTAATAAAATAGAGAAAAAAAAAAAAGGGGGGGGGACGGGGCGTCTGCAGCACTAGGTGGCGTGTGAAAACAAGGGGAAAGGGGGAAAAACGGGGGGGGGTTGGAGTGGTCAAGGGGACATGCATATGGGAATATTACGCAGCAGGCCTGGGAGCGTGTTGAAAACAATAACATGTCTGATGGTATCAGTAGTAGTCCACAAAGAACTCCAAAAGGCATAGGTCCTCTTAAAACAAGCGTCCTCAGAAAATATAAGTCATCGGGGGGGGTATCAAAGCCGAGATCAAAAATGAGGGAGAGTTGCAGTCCAGGACATGAGGCGAGGTACCTCAGCCCGTGTCTATAAACGGAAGTGGGGCCATAGCAGGCAGCATCCCGCAAGGTAATCCAGGTGTTACGGCTCTACCCGACTCAAGTTCTGCAGCCAGCAGAGCGGGAAGGGACAAAACTGAAGGTGCAGACCGTGGTTCCCCTCCGTACGGTACGGGGGGATGTTCCTCCATCCTCAGGTGGCGTTTGTTGTCCCTGGACTCCTCCACCGCACTGTTAAGCCCTGCGCAACCCAGCGAGCCATGTACAGCAGATCCTCTGGAATCACTCAGCGGCGGCAGCTCATCCTCCCGCAAGGGCAGAGATTCCAGGTCGCTTTCCCCACCACTATCCACCTCCATGATCTCACATATAGGCGCGTCGGCTGCTCCTTGGGGTCTCCCCGGCGGAACCATCGCTTCACAACTCACCCTCGGCCCCATCAGAGTTTCCTCTCCATAGCCCCACAGCGCTGCCATCAACCGGCGCCAGACGCCTTTAGTCAGCGGGGCATCGTCATCTTCTGCTTCCAACAGACGTATACAGGCATCCAGGCCCGAGGCAGCGTCCACCATACCTCCAGAAACAGCAGGGGAGGCCCCCCCTCGTCCGCCCGCCAGGTCATCAGTCACATCTGCCCAACACCTGGTCGGGACGACCAAGAGACGCGGGCCCACCGTCTCCACAGCCCCCAACCAAGCGGAAGGTCGGCGTAGCGCGTATAGGGCATCCGAGTGGGGGGACATCCGAGCAGTAGGCCTCAAGATGGCCGCCGGCCTCGTGGCGGAGACTGCACACTGTCCCAGGTTAAGTCTCTGGTCCGGGGGGGGAGCAGTGCGGACCCCGGACATATCAGTTCCGTTGGCCAGCCCTTCAGAAGCCCCCATGTTCGTCAGCAGGCAAAAATATTCGTCAGGGGGACCTCAGAACACGCATAAAATGCGGAGCTCCTACAAGAAACGTCCGCTCTCCTCGACGGCTGGCCACGCCCCCCTGGAATTAGTTTTTGGTCTTCTATGGTCTTTTGTGGATTTGACCTTCTAAACAAACCCACTGGCACTACCACCTAGAGCTTGGTCAAAAGCTCCACCGAACGTGAGTTTACACTCTGTCTGTACCATTGTATATTTTGGTTGGTGGATCTGCACAAGAAAGTTTCTCTTTTGTTTACATGCTTCCTTCCATATCTGATGCCTGAGAGGGGTTATCGATCGTGAAGGGTGTGGGTCTCCTTCTGAACAGGAAGAAAAAGGACTCAGATGCACTTTACCACTCAGAGCCAGTGATCGGGCTCCACACCTGTGAGTGGAATAGTCTAGACTAAGATACACCAATATTTTTTATACATCCTGCACTATCATTTGAATTTTGTGTTTTGCTTCTTTTTTATATAATCCATGTGGATAACGTATATCATGAGAACCACCTGAACACCAAGAAGCAATTACCATCGCGCTACCAGATACGTATTTCTATGCTTGTTGTCACACTGGTTTTGGGGAAACCTCTATAGATCTGGTTTGGCATTTGGGATACCGGTGGTGGTACAGATTTTGGGCGCTGATCATTTTTTCTCTGTGTGTTGAAAACCCCATATATTTATTATATTTGTTATCTGTGGCCGGCGCCGAGACGAGTTCAGGACATTATCTGACTGCTTAAGGCCCATGTCAGACTAACGCAGTGATCACGTCCTTGTTGGGGCACAGTTTAACGTCTGTCGTAGCATGGAATCATGAGCAATAGAGACCCACACACTAAGTGCGTCCGCACCGAACAGCGCACGCACGTGGCATACGAACGCAAGTTAGGCAAGAACGTAAAACCGCTACCACGGACATGCAGAGTGCACCACGTCCGCATAGCGGCCTGTGTGTGTGAGGACGCAATGTCAGCCTTAGTGCATTTGCAGCCTACATCACGTCAACATCCCAGAAGTTTTCCTAATTTTTGGCTGACTACCTGTCTACCTGCTGCAGCCATGGACGTGGAAAGACTGATCGCTGCTTTGCAACAGCATCCCGAATTGTGGGACACAGCCTCAGAACTGTACAAGGTGAGGAAGAAGGCGATTGCATGGGTTGAAGTTGCCAAACAGGTATACCAGGCATATATGATACCAGGTCATATCATGAGCAGAAGCTGCAAAGTATGTTTACAATTTTTTTTTTATTCATAACCAAAAGCTTAACAAACATAAAATGATGTAAATGCAAACAACAGATAGTCGTCAGATTTCAAATCCTCTCCTGCCATGGCACCTGACCAGGTTCGCTAGAAAAATAATTTGCCAAAGCATCGCAAAATCTATTCGTGTGTCTGACTGGCAGAATATCCTCATTCGCATATTCCTCCAAACCCACAACACTCAATGAATGGTCAAAATTCTACCCATCCCTCTCCCGAAAAAAAATGTGCAACACACAGCAGCACTTCACAATGTCGACAGAAAAATCAACATTAACATCCAATGGCCGATGGAAAATACGCCATTTGTTGCTGACAATGCCAAAGGAGCACTCAACCTATCGTCTGGCCCGTGACAGCCGGTAGTTGAAGATACGTTTCTTCACTGTCAGGTGTGTCCCCGAATATGGACGCAGCAAATGAGTTGACAGCCCAAATGCCTCGTTTTCAGGATTTCCTGGATTTGAGGAACAATGTGGAGTCAGAGTCCTTGCCATAGGATCCTACATCCACATATGCGAAGCGGTAGTTGGCATCTGCCACTGCCAGTAGGACTATAGAAAAAAAAATGTTTGTAGTTTTGGTATAGGGAGCCACTTTGCAGTGGCTTCACTATACGAATGTGTTTCCCATCCACAGCGCCCAGGCAGTTTGGGAAGTTGGCTCTGTCCCGAAAGCCTTTGGCAATTGCTGCCCATGACTCCTCTGTGGGTGTGGGGATACATTCCTCCTTCATTGTGTCCCGTACAGTCTGGCACACTTTTCATACAATCTCGCCAGCTGTCGATCTCCCAATGCGGGTCCTGCAGACTGCAGCCACTAGCAAGATATTTAGAAAAAAGATGTTTTGTGTTATTCTCACATTCTATGAACTTGACCTATGTCATTCCTGTCATGTTTTGCAGCACAAGAAGCCGTGACAAAATGGTGCACTGTAAGGGACAACTATGTCCGGAATATTAAGAATGACTCAGCGCGGTCTGGATCAGGGGCAAAGAGGACACGCAGCTACATATTCACGGAGCAGCTGTCATTCCTCCGAAGGAGCTTGGAGCAGCATTGATCCTTTGCCATCTGGGTCACAGGATCACCAACCCATCCCACCTAGCGCATCATCCAGCTGCTCTGCTGATGTGGAGCAATGGCAGGAAGAGTCCCAGGCTGAGAAAGGAAGCTACTGCTGGACAGGTGCCAGATACTGCACCTACTGCTACCGCCTAACCCCCGTCCAGCCAGAAGAGGCGAGCAGTCGTCAATTTGGAGGAGGCCATGGTCACCTTCATGGAGTCCCACCAGCCACCACCACCACGATCCTTGGTCGAGGAGAATGATGGCCTGGCATTTTTCTACTCTTGCCTGCCCCTGCTCCAGAGGCTGACACATGAGCAGAAGCTGGCGTTTCGTGTGCAGTCCATCAACCCGATCAGGGCTGGACTGGCCTACCGGGACACCGGGAGGGATCCCGGTAGGCTGGGCCGCTGTAGAAAGTAAAATAGTTTATTTAACAATAGCTCGGGAGTTGGTATGGGCCGGTTTCGGGATACGCAAGCATATGCTGCCGGCCGCCGCCTCCAATTCCTTAATCCTCCGTTACGATGGTCCAGCCTGCTGCAGCGTGCCTCCCAGTCACATATCACGAGGCTGTGAACAGCCGCAGCTGTGTGCGACGCACGGTGATATCGTCATGCTGGAGGGTGCGACGCCAGTGCAGCGTGCTGTTCACAGCCTTGTGATGTGTAGTTGGGAGGCACGCTTCAGCAGGCTGGACCATCGTAATGGAGGATTAAGGAAGCGCAAGTGCACAGGACCTTGCACAGCCCGCCACCGCGGCCACCCATTTTGCGGTGGACCTTGAGCCGCTGTGGTGAGTTCATCTCAGCATCCGGAGAGGGGAAGCAGGAGCCAGGACCGATAGATTCCTGACTCATCTTCCTTCATGCAGCGCGCCAGCCACGCTGCTGCCTGTGGGAAGGAAGCCGTGGTAGCCTCCGTCAGCGACAGCGTATGAAACGGGCTGAGGAGTGACCAACCGTGCTAAGCAGGCTGAGGAGTCAGCTGATCGCCTGAAGCTGCTGCCTTCAAGACAAGTTCTGCTGAATCGTGAGTGACATTCACCATCAACCCCCCCCCCCAAAAAAAGCAGAACTCTCCTAGTCGCCTAATAGGTGTTTACACTAATTAAAATGTCTTAAAACAAACACTGTTTAAAAAGCTGAGAAACAAAAACTTCATCTAAAAACTACAAAAAGTGCTGTGCAAAGAAATAAAAGGGTTGTCGTTGAAAAGAAACGGTCTTAAAAAAAAAAGAATATGTAACGATTACATTTAACATTGAAACTTATGGGATTCGCCTGATTACACCTGCCGAATGAAACCACCGAAAATCGGAGCATTTCACTGACATTTCTCTGCTGTTCAATGTGAATAGATTAACCATTGCTTCTCTATGGGGGATTTCACTGCCGCCGAAGGTCCCTGAACTGCACCGCATTTCGCTGTCAATTCGTTTGTATTTGGCAAAGTGATAGTTTAGTGAATAGACTAACTGCCCTGAAATTGTACCGTATTGGGAAACTCGCCTATCGGTGCAATTTGGTGACACGTTTGGGGCTTCGTGAATGACCCCTAAAGTGTTTTTTGGTGACTTTAGTTTGAAACACACCTTGGTGTCTTTCACTGAGGTCTGTATTTTGAAAAATATCTGCCACAGCCTTGGTTCGTGCTGATCCTGACCCCACTTGGGTGTGTACCCGAAACCAGGCCCCTACCAACCCGCGGGCTCTCGGGCTATTAATTAAACTATGTTTGTGCTGCTTTTATTCCCAGGCACGGTCACGTCAGAGGAGCCAGGACAGAGCAGCACTGAGTGCAGAGGCCCGATTCACACACACACAAACATCATCTCGACAGTTGATGGTGAGTTTGACTTTTATGTATTATATTTTGTTGCAGCTCCTCTCATTCTTTTTACACACACCCCACCAAAGGCCCCTCACATTCTTCTCCCCCAAATGCCCCCACCCATTCCATTTTTTTTACCCCCCCACGAGCCCCTCACTTTCTTCTAAACCCCCCTCCAGGGCCCGCATCATCAGAATGAGAGGGGCCCTGGGGGGGGGGGTGTAGAAGAAAGTGAGGGGCCTACTGGGGGGTAATAAAAATGGAATGGACGGGTGTCTTGGGGGGGAAGAATGTGAGGGGCCTTCGGGGGTGTGTGTAAAAAGAATGAGAGGGGCTGGAGGGTATAAAAAAAAAAAGCTGTGGAGCTCTGGGATACACATACACATTGCACATTACTGTGAGTTTTAGTGCTGTGGAGCTCTGTGATACACATACACACCGCACATTACTGTGAGTTCTATTGCTATGGAGCTCTGTTATGTATCCTTTTCGTTTGCAGTTATCACAATATGGGGCTGGTCTAAATTTTTTTCCAGGGCTGCTTTATATTCCCAGTCGGGCCCTGAACACGATCCTCAGCATGCTAGACAAGCTCCCAAACCCACCCATGTCCCGTGGTGCTGTACCTGACACAACCCCTGGAAGTGGTTACTACCGCCACAGCCATACCCAGGTTCCAAGACAACCCATGTTCCGCGGTGCGGAGCCTCAAGCACACCCTCACAGTGACTATCAGCGTAGGTACATGCCAGGTCCTTATGACCCTGCTGCGCCCAGTGGCGTCGCTACGTGGGGGCGGGGGGTGCGGCCCGCACCAGGTGACACCCGCCCTTAGGGTGACACCGTCACCCTAAGGGCGGGTGTCTCACCCTGCGCCGCGTGTTCGCTCCCTGCGAGCGTCCGAAGCATGCAGCTTCGGCGCTCGCCTGGAGGAAACACGTCACCAGCCAATCGCGGCTGGTCACGTGGCTCCCCCAGGCCAGCGCCAAAGCTGCACGCTGGCGGACACTCGGAGCGAACACGCGGTGCAGGAAGAGGTGAGCTGAGACATATCCATGTGCTGGGCCATTATCCATGAGCTGCTGGGGCAAATCCATGAGCTGGGGCATATCCCATGAGTTGGGGCATATCCCATGAGTTGGGGCAGTATCCATGAGCTGGGGGGCAAATCCATGAGATGGGGCAAATCCATGAGCTGGGGGGAAAATCCATGAGCTGGGGCATATCCATGAGCTGCTGGGGCAGTATCCATGAGCTGGGGCAAATCCATGAGCTGCTGGGGCAGTATCCATGAGCTGGGGCAAATCTATGAGCTGCTGGGGCAGTATCCATGAGCTGGGGCAAATCCATGAGCTGCTGGGGCAGTATCCATGAGCTGGGGCAAATCCATGAGCTGGGGCATATCCATGAGCTGGGGCAGTATCCATGAGCTGGGGCAAATCCATGAGCTGCTGGGGCATATCCATGAGCTGGGGCATATCCATGAGCTGGGGCAAATCCATGAGCTGCTGGGGCAGTATCCATGAGCTGGGGCAAATCCATGAGCTGCTGGGGCAGTATCCATGAGCTGCTGGGGCAGTATCCATGAGCTGGGGCAGTATCCATGAGCTGGGGCAGTATCCATGAGCTGGGGCAAATCCATCAGCTGGGGCATATCCATGAGCTGGGGCAGTATCCATGAGCTGGGGCAAATCCATGAGCTGGGGCAGTATCCATGACCTGCTGGGGCATATCCATGAGCTGGGGAATTATGCATGAGCTTCTGGGGCATATCCATGAGCTTCTGGGGCATATCCATGAGCTGGGGCATATCCATGAGCTGCTGGGGTTGTATCCATGAGCTGGGGCAGTATCCATGAGCTGGGGCATATCCATGAGCTGGTGCATATCCATGAGCTGGGGCAGTATATCCATGAGCTGCTGGGGTATATCCATGAGCTGCTGGGGCATATCCATGAGCTGGGGCAGTATCCATAAGCTGGGGCATTATCCATGTGCTGGGGCAATATCCATGAGCTGGGGCATCCATGAGCTGGGGGCATTATCCATGAGCTGGGGCAATATCAATGAGAGGAGCTGGGGCATAGCCATGAGAGGAGCTGGGGCAAAATCCATGAGAAGAGCTGGGGCATTATCCATGAGAGGAGCTGGGGCAGTATATCCATGAGAGGAGCTGGGGCAAAATCCATGAGAGGATGGGGCAATATCCATGAGAGGAGCTGGGGCAATATCCATGAGAGCTGCTGGGGCATATCCATGTGAGCTGGGGCATTATCCATGTGTGCTGGGGGCAGTATCCATGTGTGCTTGGGGCAGTATCCATGTGTGTTGGGGGCATATCCATGAGAACTGGGGCAATATCCATGTGTGAGCTGGTCTGGGGCAATATATCCATGTGTGAGCTGAGGCGCAATATATCCATATGTGAGCTGAGGCGCAATATATCCATATGTGAGCTGGGGCAATATATATCCATGGTTGAGCTGCTGGGGGCAATATATCCAGAGCTGCTGGGGGCAATATATATCCATGTGTGCGTTCACTGCCTTCGAACAGGCATCGTACTTGCTGGCAGTTGGCTCCCGAGGGGAGGGGAGGGGGGGGCGCAGCAATCCGCCGGAATCCGGCGGATTGCTGCCTCCTGTGCTAGGACGTGCTGAGCGCGTCCGTAGCACAGGAGAACCACTTGGCTGGACGCGCTGAGCGCGTCCATAGCAGCCAAGTGGTTAAAATAATGGAGGCGCAGGAGAACGTCACGAGGGGCTTTCACCGGGGCTGATGGAGGTTTCGGCAGACGGTGTATGCGGTCAAATAACAACGAATCTGGCGTAGCATCTGGGAGTAAACTCTGAAACAAATCTGTCACGTAGGAAGTAAGTTGGGATGAGGTAACAGAATCCGGGATGCCGCGTATTTTTAGATTATGGCGTCGCGAGCGGTTTCCATGTCTGCCAATTTTAACAAAGTCACCTTAAGTTTTTCCTCCAGAGTTTCAACTTGTTCAGCCATGGTATTGTGGGCATCTGCAAACTCAGACTTCTTCTTTTCCAGTCTGTCTGTTCTCTCACCAATTTCCTTGATGTCGCTGCGGATGGCTGTCGCCACTGCATCCAACCTAGCTGTTAGAGTTGCGGAGAGGTCTCCAAGCATGTCAGCCATACGGGACATAAGTGCTTCCAGATTTGGATTAGCTGGTGTTGCGGCGCTCCCTGTCTCCATCGCGCTCGGGGAAGCTGGAGAGGAGCCGCCGCCATCTTGGGAGGCAGCAGATTCCTTCAGTTTCGTGGCGCGCGGCGTAAAAAAACTCAGATTTTGCTGCTTTTTTCCCCCCTTTGGAGGTAGCCATGGTGGGCAGTACCTGTTCCCCCCCCAAATCGAGCGAGTGGGGGCCAATTCGCTTATGTAGTCCGCTGATTTAGAGGATCCGGTGCAGGAGCTCTGCTCTCACACGTCCTCCATGTGCTGCGGTTAGGCCACGCCCCCCGTTTTATACATTAACTGGGCTGTTACTCCCGGCAGTTGCTGCCGCTCCGGTGAGTATGGGCGCGACGCCATTTTTTCTGTATTTATGTATATCATGCTTGTAAAACCAGTCCGTCGTTCTGCAGCTGTTCCTCTTTCCATGTTTTTGTTTTTAATCCCAAATGGGAAGTGTTTGGTGCGTGTATAAATAAAACCCACCATATCTTTGCCTCTCCTTGGCTGAAAAGCAGCAGGAGGGGCTTGGAGCTGCTCAGTAGAGCGGCCTTTTGGTACATGTTAGGTACTCACTCTGTAAAGAGGTGCCGTGAAGTGGCGAGTGAGTTTACGTTGCAATGGCCATTGAAACAAACAAAAACCTCAGTTTTGTTGTACATGGAACACATACAGGGTTATCCAAAGAGATTCGAAAAGTCACCGCACGTTCGGTGACTTTTCGTTCTCTTCAATTCGGTTCCTTTTGCCGATTGCATTTCGGTGACCCTGCGGTGGATTCAGCAAGCACCACAGGGTCCCCGAATTGCAGGGAAAAGCTGCCGCAAACCTGACGAAAACTAACCGAAAACTAACCGAATGCACGCTGAAAACAAGCAAAAACATCTGGATTAACCTGCGAAGAAGCCGAACAGGAGCCGAACATGAGCCGAAAGCTGTGACGTACAGGAGGCAGTGAATAAATTAGAAAAACCATTTGTATGAATCTGGGAAAAAGAAACGCTGTTTGCAAAGAAACTACTGAGCGAAAATGTCTGAAATTTTCACAGGAGGTCCAGGGAATGATAATAAAGAGGGCTGTTACAAAAAAAATAAGCAAACTGAAAAAAAAATCAAAAAAAAAATCGGACTTTTAATTTTTTTTTAAAAAATTCAGAAAAATGCTTAAAGTATCCTAAAAAATCTATAAATAAAGAGACTTTTTGCAGCAGAATTTTATAATAAACGGTTTATTAGATATTGAATTAAAACGGGAATATTTTTAACATTGAAGCCTATGGGATTCTCCTGAATAAATTTGCCGAATTAAACCACCGAATGGCAGGGCATTTCGGGAACCTTTCACTGCTGGTTTGTGGTCTCTGAATAGCCGAAGCAGTGCTTTTTCATGGGGATTTCACTGCCCTCGAACAGGGACCGAACAGGCACCGTATGTGCAGGCAATTCGCCAGGATTTGGCGAATTGCCTGTTCTCTGGATAGCCGAATGGACAGGAAAGGTAACCGAACGCTGAATTTCAGCATTCGGTTACCTTTCTCAAGCAATTCGGAGCTCTTTGGATAACCCTGATAGAAACGAGCGCAGATGACACCTTTTTTCCCTTGTTATGTTTTATACATTAACTGGGCTGTTACTCCTGGCAGTTGCTGCCGCTCCGGTGAGTATGGGCGCGACGCCATTTTTTCTGTATTTATATATAGTGAATTATATTATGAATCTGCCTAGTCTGCCGGAAAGAACGATATATATATATATAGTTTGTCTGGGTGGTATAATAAAACGTGGCTTCAAAACGCGTTTAAACATGATGAGCAAAAGCGGTAAAAATGAGATCAGCACACAGGTGTGAAATGGCTCAGCAGCGAAAGGATGACAAACCTTGGCATTCTAGTTGGTTTTTGAACTATATGTCCTTTGATGCTTAGCCAGACTTGCAGCTGTTGGAGCATCATGGGACATGTAGTTTGAACACATCTGGAGTGCCAAGGTTCACCATCACTGGCTTAAGTTAAGGTGATGTCTGTCGGTTAAGTGTCTGATTGCCTGCCTCTGCAATGAAGTCCAGTGTGAGTTGCACAGTAGTGGGTGGACTAGGGATTTCACTGGTAGAGAATACGCCACTAGCTGTAGGAAATAAATAATGGATGGAATGAGGAAAAGTCTTGTTTTAACACTAGGAATGGCTTTGGGGAAAGTTAAAACCTCTAGAATGTTTCTTTTAATTACAGTCCAACGGTATGTGGCTGGATTCTCATTCTCCAAATAATCCCAAACCCAGAGGTAAATAGAAAGGTGGGGTGATTTAAATTGCATCAGGTACATTAGGCAAACAGGATCTCCCGAGCTGATCCCATGCAGTGTGTTAGGGCCCTCCGTGTACGGTTCAATGTGTTGATAGGGTCCTGCATGCAGTCAGTGTGTTGTTAGGATCCTAGGAGCAAACAGACAGTGTGCGCTTTATTATGCCGGGTGTTACAGGAAGAGGAATTCCCTCTGAGTGACACGTGGAGAGTTTCTCTGAGATGCTTAAGAGACGCTCAGACACTCACTGAGTTAGCGGTGACATCGGCTTAGTGGGGTGAGTGCGAGGAGTGTCAGGAGCCGCCTGCTTGGGGGGGGGGGGCAGGGGAGAGACAGGCAGTCTTTGGGGAGGGGGGGTGAGAGAGGGGCTGTGGCGGCAGTGAGTGGGTGTCACTGGGGACTCCGGGGGAAAGGGGAACTGTGCGGGTCACTGGGGGAGGAGCTATATGTTTTCTGAGGTCTCTGGAGAAGGAGCGCGGTTATTTATGCTGTTTTGGGGAAGGTTTGGGTGTCTGAGATCTATGGGAGGGAGCCTGGTTGTTTGCGTGAGGTTAATCTGTGTTTTGGGGTCTAATGAATGGAGTATGGGTGTTTTCTGGGTCTCTGGGAGAGAGAAAGTCTGTTTTTTTGGGGGTCTCAGATTCAGGCTGGGTGTTTTGGGGTTCCTGAGAGGTTAGTATGGTTGTTTTGGGGATGGAATCTGGTGTTTTGGGGTCTCTGGGAAGCAGAATGGGTGTTTTGGGGGTCCTGAGAGGTTAGCATGGTTGTTTTGGGGATGGAATCTGGTGTTTTGGGGGTCTCTGGGAAACTGGGTGTTTTGGGAGTCTCTGGGAAACAGAATGGGTGTTTTGAGGGTCTCTGGGAAACTGGGTGTTTTGGGGGTCTCTGGGAAGCAGAATGGGTGTTTTGGGAGTCTCTGGGAAACAGAATGGGTGTTTTGGGGGTCTCTGGGAAGCAGAATGGGTGTTTTGGGAGTCTCTGGGAAACAGAATGGGTGTTTTGGGGTCTCTGGGAAACAGAATGGGTGTTTTGGGAGTCTCTGGGAAGCAGAATGGGTGTTTTGGGGGTCTCTGGGAAGCAGAATGGGTGTTTTGGGGTCTCTGGGAAGCAGAATGGGTGTTTTGGGAGTCTCTGGGAAGCAGAATGGGTGTTTTGGGGTCTCTGGGAAACAGAATGGGTGTTTTGGGGTCCTTGAGAGGTTAGTATGGTTGTTTTGGGGATGGAATCTGGTGTTTTTGGGGTCTCTGGGAAACAGAATGGGTGTTTTAGGAGTCTCTGGGAAGCAGAATGGGTGTTTTGGGGGTCTCTGGGAAGCAGAATGGGTGTTTTGGGAGTCTCTGGGAAGCAGAATGGGTGTTTTGGGGTCTCTGGGAAACAGAATGGGTGTTTTGGGGTCCTTGAGAGGTTAGTATGGTTGTTTTGGGGATGAATCTGGGTGCTTTGGGGGTCTCTGGGATTCAGGCTGGCTGTTTGGGGGGGTCACTGAGATGAAGTCTGTTTTAGGGGTCTGTATGGTGGAGTCTGAGTGTGTTTGGGGAGTCTGGATGTCTTTGGGTGTGAATGAGGAGGTGCAAATTGTTTTTTGTGAATAATAGAGAAAGGGGTGAAGTGGCCTCTCGGGGTAAACAGCGTTTTAGTGTGATCTTTCTTTTCGTGCCAGTATGCAGAATGGTTCCCGGTGTCAAGCTCAGTTAGCCCACGCCTGTAAATGGCCCTTCTAGGGTTTACGCATGAGGACCCTGAACACAGCACTGACTTGGAGAGGCTACTGGAGGACCAGGCTCAGCACCCAATTAAAGCCCCCCCAGCAGTTGACCGCATGAAAAGATCCAGTGGAGACCCCTTCTGGTCCAGGTTAGTGAAACCGCAGAAATTCCTCACCCATAGAGTTTACAGTTTTTTAGGCTGGGTTCAGACGAGCGTATTTGAAGAGCTGAAGGAACGCCCGTGAGAGTGGACGTTCCTTCCACTCGACGCCCGTCTGACCGCCTCGCAGTTAGTGCGCTCAGCGCTGCAAGGCTTGATCCTCCTATGGAGAATCGCGCTTTGCAGCTCTGTCAACGCACGTACTAGCACTTTGACGGAGAGGGCTACTGCACGGAGGCAGCACGGCCGCTGTTGCACGCACAGTTCGTGCGCATGCAACAACGTGTGGCTGGCCCTGTCGCAGCATTGAGATGCTGCGACGGATGGCATAGGCACGTCCGTATGGGCACACATAGTGCACTCGTCTGAAGCCAGCCTTATTTCACGACACAGGCAGACGATTGCCAAAGAATGGCGCACAATCCATAGCAGAGAGCTGGAGGATCCTAACACTAATTACTAAAATTACCCCCATCTCCAACTCTCACATCCATGGCTTAAATCAGTGATGACAAACCTTGGCATTCTAGATGTTTTTTGAACTACATGTCCTTTGATGCTTAGCCAGACTTGCAGCTGTTGGAGCATCATGGGACATGTAGTTTGAACACATCTGGAGTGCCAAGGTTCACCATCACTGGCTTAAGTTAAGGTGATGTCTGTCGGTTAAGTGTCTGATTGCCTGCCTCTGCAATGAAGTCCAGAGTGAGTTGCACAGTAGTGGGTGGACTAGGGATTTCACTGGTAGAGAATACGCCACTAGCTGTAGGAAATAAATAATGGATGGAATGAGGAAAAGTCTTGTTTTAACACTAGGAATGGCTTTGGGGAAAGTTAAAACCTCTAGAATGTTTCTTTTAATTACAGTCCAACGGTATGTGGCTGGATTCTCATTCTCCAAATAATCCCAAACCCAGAGGTAAATAGAAAGATGGGGTGATTTAAATTGCATCAGGTTGACAGCCGGGACACCAGTCCTGTTTCTTGGCTTGGTAGTTCAGTCTGTAGGTTTGTAATTCAGGGATCACATCCTGCGTCTATAAATATATATTCACAGTGAAAACAGGGGCCACAGTGAAGGTTTTCCGTTTGCATATCTATATAATGTTTATTCTTTTGAATTAAAAACATTAGGCAAACGGGATTCTGTGTCTAAAGACAAGCCGAGATGATGACTGCGCAAACTATGCCGCACCTCTGGGGTTATATTTAGGCAGAAGTGTCAAGCGCAGGCGTCTCCTTTGTTGCAATTAAGGCTTTTCCACATGCCTTGCTGTACAGTGACTAAGAGTGATGGTGTCACAAACTGGTATTTATTACATTATATATTGTGATGCTGTTTTCTTCATGATCAGGCCAGAATTGAGGCAGGATTAACATGGGACATAAAACCGTACTATTAAAATCAGAGTGTTGAGATTAACTTTAGTTGCGTGTGTATATATATGCATTGTGTGTGTGTATATATATATATGTGAAATAATCGGTGGCGGCACTCCAGGACTTTGAAACAAGCACAAACTTTAATCCATAAAAGTCAACGTTTCAGCCCTGACCCAGGGCTTTCCTCAGGACATACTGTATTTTCTGAGGAAAGCCCTGGGTCAGGGCTGAAACGTTGACTTTTATGGATTAAAGTTTGTGCTTGTTTCAAAGTCCTGGAGTGCCGCCACCGATTCTTTCTTTCTGCATAATATTCAGCTGAACGGCAGGCACCGGGCTTAAGTGGATTGTGGAAGCTGGAGTGCTCAGTCATATATATATATATATATATATTACTAGCACTCCAACTAAACGAAAAAAGATGCCTGGGTGCTAAAATCCAACTAGTATAATATAAACAGCGAAAAATCTGGATGTACTCCGGGTCTTCAATAAAACAAAAAAGTTTATTGGTGAATCATATTAAAAGACAACGTTTCGGCCTCACATCAGGCCTTCATCAAGGACATACAAACAATGCTCATATAAATAGTATAACACAAAAACCACTCACCAATGCTTCTATGATGGCACCCAAGGAGACGCCCGCCCTGATTGGATAATTGAAAAACACCTGAGTAATGGATGGCTATTCAGTCCAAACTTAATCGTATATACAAATCCAGCAAAGGTATCCCGTGACCATTTTGTTGCCATGGCAACTGGATAACAAATAGTAATGTTTACAATAAAATAAAAACAAGCAAGAAGGAAAGACTCACTAAGAGCTAGAGAATAAGATCCGAGGGACGCCTAGGATTATGGTATATGTATCAAATGATGTGTAAAGTGTAGATAAAAAATACAGTTAAAAAGTATATAAAAAATATGTATAAATAAATATAAGTATGTCACTGTGTCTATGTAATGACGTGGGCTGGAGGACCGTGAAAATCTATTGGAACTCTGGAATGTGTGTGAATAAAAAACAAAATGTAAGGAGGAAAAGTAATATCTCAAGTGTAAAAATCAATGAATGGTGAGGTGAACCTAATAAAAATGTGATTACATAAGTGAAATGTGAAAACGTGTAATCAGAGTGGAGATGATAATAAACATAGAAAAATGTCGGCAGATAAGAACCTTTCGGCCCATCTAGTCTGCCCAATTACATGGATACTTTACCTGGATTTATCTTTTGTTTAGGATAGCCTTATGCCTATCCCATGCCTGCTTAAATTCAATCACTGTTTTGGCCTCTACCACTTCAACTGGAAGGCTGTTCCATGTATCCACCACCCTCTCAGTAAAATAATGCTTCCTGATGTTACTTTTAAACCTTTGCCCCTCTAATCTAAGACTATGTCCTCTTGTTTTGCTATTTTGTTTCCATTTAAATATACTCCCTTCCTCTACCTTGTGGATTCCCTTTACGTATTTAAATGTTTCTATCATATCTCCTCTGTCTCGTCTTTTTTCCAAGCTGTACATGTTAAGATCATTAAGCCTTTTCTGGTAACTTTTCTCCTTCAAGCCGTACACCATTTTAGTAGCCCTTCTCTGAACTCTCTCTAAGATGTCTATATCCTTCTGGAGATACGGTCTCCAGTACTGCACACAGTACTCCAAGTGAGGTCTCACCAGTGCTCTGTACAGTGGCATGAGCACTTCCTGTCAGGTTCGTGTTTATGGAGCTCAGGATGCGGGACAAGCCGTTTTTGGGGTTGAGTCTGGATGTGATAAGGTGTATGGTAAATAACGTAAAGGTTTTAGTTAGGGATCGACCGATTATCGGTGCTACCGATATTTTGGGCCGATTTTGGGGTTTTTAAAGTATATCGGTATCGGAGTTCAGGCCCCCGATATTACCGATTTTTTTTTTTCCTGCTTGCCGCCGCTCCCCAGCGCGCTCGGTCACTGTGGCGCATGCGATGTGTTCTTGTTCCTTTGCAGGGGAAGTCGACCAATGAGGAGCTTACGCCGCCCACCACATGGTCATCGCGTCAGCAGCATATCCGGAAACCCTGCATGCAGATCTCGGAGAGCAGGGTAAGACCCGGTCACCGCCCTGAAAAAAGTTTACTGTATGTCTGTTTATCGGTTTTTAAATTAATTATTACAACCCAGGGTGTGCTGCTGAGTGTTCCGCTCCCTTTCACTAGCCCCACGCAGTCACTGTCTGTCACCCACTAACCAACCCCACTAGCTGCAGCAGCTCCCCCTCCTTCCTCGGCTACATCCATCTTTAAAGCCCCTTTTGCTCCGGCGTCCATTGACTCCATCCATCATAAGCAGTTACGGCCCGGGACACAGCACTACAACCAGAGCTCAGCCTGACCTGAAGCCCCCTTAAACACAGCCCTGCCTGAAGTTCAACCTGCAGCAGGTGAATAAAAAACATTGGCCCACAGCTGTGTGTGTGCACTCTCAGTCTGCACACACACAGCTGTGGGCCATTTTTTATTCACCTGCTGCAGGTTCAACTCCAGGGCTGTGTTTAAGGGGGCTTCAGGTCAGCTGAGCTCTGGGTTGCAGTGCTGTGTCCCGGGCCGTAACTGCTCATTATGGATGGAGTCAGTGGACGGAGCAACGGGGCTTTAAAGATGGAGCTGAGGAAGGAGGGGGAGCTGCTGCAGCCAGTGGGGTTGTTTAGTGCCTGACTGCGTGGGGCTAGTGAAGGGAGCAGAGCATTCGGCAGCACACCCTGGTTGTAATTACTTAAAGGAACAGACAGCCAGCTAGCGATCTACAGTTAAACATACAGTGAACCTTTTTTTTCAGGCCGGTGACCGGGTCTTACCCTGCTCTCTCCGAGATCTGCATGCAGGGTCGGTCGACCCCCTAATTTAATGTTTAAAATATGAATAAACATGTTCAGTTTATACCAGATTTGTATGAAATTGTGTTATTTTTCAAAATTTAAGCGCACAGAATATCGGCCCCTGATATCGGTTATCGGCCAGAGAGACGGCCGATAATCGGTATCGGTATCGGCCTGGAAAAAACCATATCGGTCTATCCCTAGTTTTAGTACCTGGCTGGGTTTGGTTGAAGAGAGACGTCGTTGATGCAGGCTGAGGTTCGGTACACGGTGAAAGCAGGTGGAGAGTCGTCGTTGATACAAGCTGGGGTTCGGTACACGGTGAAAGCAGGCAAAGCGTCGTCGTTGATACAAGCCGGGGTTCGGTACACGGTGAAAGCAGGCAGAGCGTCGTCGTTGATACAAGCCGGGGTTCGGTACACAGTGAAAGCAGGCAGAGCGTCGTCGTTGATACAAGCCGGGGTTCGGTACACAGTGAAAGCAGGCAGAGCGTCGTCGTTGATACAGCCGCGGTTCGGTACACGGTGAAAACAGGTAGAGATATCTTTAGACAGGTGTGCTCAGGTAAGGGAGGTTTAAAGGGGAGGAACAGGACAACCAAGCAATGAGTCTTGGAGAGGTTGGTGTTTAAATAGGGCGCCTGTGGGAATTGGGCCAATCAGGAGAGAGGTGTACCTGGTTGCCTGGGGATACTGGGTTTTGATTGGTTGGGGACGCCATCTTGGAAAGCCACGTGGGACGCCGAGACGCGAGGAGACTGGTGCCGGAGAGCAAGCGCTGGGGAAGGACTCGGTGGCGCCGCGGGGGTGCGCAGCCGATCGAGGGGGTCCCTGGTATGGAGCGCCGATGCTGGGGCCATGGTGTTGCAGGGACAGCCCTCACTACCAGCAAGGAAGCCGCCGGGGGTCTATACAGTGGTGCAGGGCGGAGGTCCGGTGACCGGCAGTCGGTGAGTCAGTGGGTCCGGCGGGACCTGACACTTCCCTTTTCCTACTGCTAATACCTCTCCCTACACAAACAAGCATTCTGCTAGCATTTCCTGCTGCTCTATTACATTGTCTACTTACCCTTAGATCCTCTGAAATAATGACCCCTAAATCCCTTTCCTCAGATGTTGAGGTTAGGACTGTATCAAATATTCTATATTCAGCCCTTGGGTTTTTACGTCCCAGGTGCATTATCTTGCACTTATCCACATTAAAACTCAATTGCCACAACTCAGACCCTTGTTTTAGTTTACCTAAATCATTTGTCATTTGGCTGATCCCTCCAGGAACGTCAACCCTGTTGCAATTCTTTGTGTCATCAGCAAAAAGACATACTTTTCCATTAATACCTTCTGCAATATCACTAATAAAAATATTAAATAGAATGGGTCCAAGTACTGACCCCTGAGGTACCCCACTGGTAACAAGACCTTGCGCCGAATAAACTCCATTTACCACAACCCTCTGTTGTCTGTCACTCAGCCACTGCCTAATCCATTCAACAATATTGGAATACAAACTCAAAGATTGCAATTTTTTTTTTTTTTTTTTTTTTTTTTTATTATTCAAATTTTTTATTTTGAAAGAAAGTCAGTGGTACAATCAGCTAGGTAAAGAAAATGAAAGCAATACCATAGAATCAACATACAAGTATTCAGCAAGCAGTAAAACAATATTCAAATAGGAAAGTGGGGGGGGAGACATACCAAAAAGTGCTCCAGGGGAGGAGGGAAAAAAAAAAAAAGGGGAGGGAGGTGGCAAAGGCCATAAATGTGACTTTCCTGGCTCTCTCCTAAAGTAGGAGGCCATGGAAATGTGCAGGTCACAAGGCCGGGAAACTCTGGGGCCAGGTATGGTGGGCAGAGCCATGGTGGCCACCACAATGGCACACCCAGAGTTGACCCAAGCGCCAAAAGAAAAAGTAATAAAATAGAAGAAAAAAAAAAAAAAAAAGGGGGGGGGAAGGGGCGTCTGCAGCACTAGGTGGCGTCTGAAAACAAGGGGAAGGGGGGAAAAACGGGGGGGAGTGGTCAGGGACATGCATATGGGAATGACATGCATATGGGAATATTACGCAGCAGGCCTGGGAGCGTGTTGAAAACAATAACATGTCTGATGGTATCAGTAGTAGTCCAAAAAGACTCCAAAAGGCATAGGTCCTCTTAAAACAAGCGTCCTCAGAAAATATAAGTCATCGGGGGGGTATCAAAGCCGAGATCAAAAATGAGGGAGAGTTGCAGTCCAGGACATGAGGCGAGGTACCTCAGCCCGTGTCTATAAACGGAAGTGGGGCCATAGCAGGCAGCATCCCGCAAGGTAATCCAGGTGTTACGGCTCTACCCGACTCAAGTTCTGCAGCCAGCAGAGGGGTAAGGGACACTGTGTCCACCCATAAGGCAAAGTGTACATCGCGCCTCAGCATCTTCTCTCTTAGCATGCTGCGGCATCCGACTGTCATCAGTCCGTCGCCATCGAATACACCATCCAGGCCCTGCCAGGCCCCAATCGCTCCTCGACCTCCACTGCCAGGATTCCGGAGCAGGACCACATGGTATGGCACTGCGCACCTCCGCGCTGTCCCAACCAGCATTCGGGGGAAAAGTCCCCGCAGGGCCCGGGTCGAACCTCGAACTCCACCGCCAGATCTCCTTCGGAAAACTGTTCGGTATAGCCGCTTTCGCTTCCGCGCCTTCCTGGCCGCCAGCCGGATGAAACCGTCCATCTCCGCACGTCGAGGGGGCACCAATGCCACTGCCATCCGGGGTGCAGCGAGCGCAGTCCCACTTCCAGGGCAGTAAGTCGGATTCGCTCTGGGGGCACGGATCCTCCGAACCGAGGCCACATGCTGGCCGCCGTCCTCGCCGCCTCTCTCCTCAGCTGCAGTATCAACAGGACATATTGCTGTAAGGCACGAGGACATGTCCGCCTCTACCTCAGTCGTCAGGTGTGTCCTCGGTGTTCGGAAGCCCCGTAGCACGGCCTGCAGTCTGCGCCAAACCCCTCTAGTGAGCTGGGCATCCGGATCCTCCCCATCTAGGATAAGCAAGCAGGCATCCAGGCCGCACATAGCGGCCCCCGCATCACTGGTGAGGGGAGGGGGTTTAGCACATCTTCGACCCACGGGTCCGCCTGCCACCCCCACAGACCCGTAATCCAAGGCGGCCAGGAGATGGGGGCCCTCCATCTCCATATTCTGCTGCATTGACCCGGGTCCGGGGAATGCAGCCAGCACCGCGTGGTCACTAGGCTCTTCACAGGGGTTAGGCCTCAAGATGGCTGCCGTCTTCTCGGGACAGCCACCCAGCTACAGCGACCAGGGTTGTCTCTCGTCCGGAGGGGGGGACTAAACGGCCTCCGGACAATTCAGAACCGGTGGCCAGCAACTCAGATCCAGGTTCAGCAAAAAATAGGCACATAAAAGTTAGCTAAAGGTCTCTTAAAAGGAGCAGACGCGAGGAGCTCCAGCAAAACACGTCCACTCCTGTGAACAGCCGGCCACGCCCCCCTCTAGATTGCAATTTATTGATAAGCCTTCTATGCGGAACAGTATCAAAAGCCTTACTGAAATCTAAATAAGCAATGTCTACTGCACCACCTGTGTCTATTATTTTTGTTACCCAATCAAAAAAATCAATAAGATTAGTTTGGCATGATCTCCCTGAGGTAAACCCATGTTGTTTCTGATCCTGTAATCTATGTGTTTTTAGATGTTCAACAATCCTTTCCTTTAACATGGTTTCCATTAATTTCCCCACTACTGACGTAAGACTAACTGGCCTATAGTTCCCCGATTCCTCCCTACTACCCTTCTTGTAAATGGGCACAACATTTGCTAATTTCCAGTCTTCTGGGACGACTCCCGTTAACAAGGATTGGTTAAATAAATCTGTTAACGGTTTTGCTATTACATCACTGAGCTCTTTTAATAATTCAGGGTGGATCCCATCAGGCCCCATTGACTTATTTGTCTTTACTTTAGACAGCTGCTGTAGAACCTCCTCCTCTGTAAACTCATATGTAAATGTCTCTTTAGTGTTCTCTCCTAACTGAGGTCCCTTTCCTTCCTTTTCTTCTGCAAAGACTGAACAAAAATATTCATTGAGGCAGTCAGCGAGACTTTTATCCTCTTCTACATACCTTCCTTCCTTCCTTTGTTTTTAATCTAACTAATCCTTGTTTTACTTTTCTTTTCTCGTTTATGTATCTAAAAAATGTTTTGTCCCCCTTTTTTACTGACTGAGCTATTTTCTCTTCTGCGTGTGCTTTGGAAGCTCTTATAAATTGCTTTGCCTCTTTCTGCCTAATTTTATAGGTTTGCCTATCTTCTTCACTCTGAGTTTTTTATAATTATTGAATGCTATCTTTTTGTTCTTCACTATTTTGGCCACTTCTGCAGAGTACCACAGTGGTTTCTTCCCTTTTTTGTTTTTGCTAACAAGCCGAATGCAATTTCCTGTGGCCTTCAATAATGCTTCCTTTAAATAATCCCATTTCTCCTGGACTCCCTTTAAACTCCTCCAGTCTGATAATGACTCCTTCACCAAAATCTCATTTTAGAAAAATCTGTTTTTTTTAAAGTCTAAAACTTTTGTTTTTGTGTGGTGCGGCTCCATCCCTGTTCTTATATTAAACCACACTGACTGGTGATCACTAGATCCCAAATTTTCACCTACAACAACGTCCGATACCAAACCTCCATTTGTGAGTATTAAATCCAATATGGCCTCTTTACGGGTCGGCTCCTCAACTACTTGTGTTAGAGATAATCCCTGTAAGGAGTTTAGAATATTTGTACTCCTGGTGCACCCAGCTGTTTTGGTTTTCCAGTTCACATCAGGAAGATTAAAGTCCCCCATGATAATAACTTCCCCCTTCATTGCCATTTTGGCTATTTCCTCAAACAGCAGATTATCTAGCTCTTCTACTTGTCCTTGTAATAAAGGGTATAAAAATTAATATCACAGTGTATCTCAATAATCTTAGGTTATATAAATAATTATATACGAAGACCAACTATCTATTATATAGAAAAGATGTAAATGATTCATATTCATTTAAGCCCATAGGGGCTACAGTATTAAGGCTGGGGTCAGACGAGCGTAGTGTTCACGTCCGTGATTGCGCCTAAAAGTACGTCCGTGATAGCATGACAGAAAGCCCATCGGAGCCTGACACACGAAGTACGTCCGCACTGAACTGCGGACGCACAACGGCCGCGGCCCACGGACGCAAGGCAGGCAAGAACGTCCGCATAGCTTTGTGTGTGAGTGATGGAACGTGGTCAGACGGTTATACGTCCAGTATTTTTCACGGACAAAATGGTTTTGCTTTTTATTTTATTTTCCCTCCTACATCCGTCAAAATATACGTCAGTGAATAAACTGACTGTGTGGCCACTACTGTGTCTTCCGTACTGACGTACGTCCGTGTGCACGGACGTACAGTCCGTAGAAATCACGCTCGTCTGACCCTAGCCTAAGAGTCTTTATCCAAAACGTCTCCCGTTGTAGGAGTTTCTGAGATATGTTACCTCCTCTAGAAAGTGGAGGAACATGGTCTATTGCAACAAATCTGAGGCTTGGAAGATGATGTTGAAGATCGAGGAAATGCTTTGCTACCGGTTTGTCGGTTTTGCCGTCCCGATAAGCTGTCATGATGGCGGATCTATGTCCTCTCATTCGGTCTCTGAGTGTCCTGTCAGTTTTCCCGACGTAAGCGAGTCCGCATGGACAAGTAATTAAATAAATTACAAATTCTGTCAAGCAAGAGATCCTAAAATTAATCTTAAATCGTTTCCCTGTATGCGGATGCACAAAGGAATTGTTAGGGGACATGTGGTTGCATGTAACACACCCGGCACACCGGAAACAACCTAATTTTTGAAACGATCTTTTGTCACTGTAAGACGCAATGGGGTCTGTTTTTACTAATATATCCCGCAAATTTTTCTTGCGTCGAAAGCTGATCTGCGGAGGTGAGTGAAATTGATTGGGGAGGGTTCGATCATGTGTGAATAAATGCCATTGTTTCCTGACTTGTTTAGCCAAGGTATTACCCTGTGTATGGAAAGAAATGGGAATGGTGATCTTTGGAGTCAAAGTCTTTTGTGACAATCCTTGTTGGGCATATATCTCACGAGCGCGTGTCAGAGCTTTCTTTAATATCATTGTGTTGTAACCACGATCCTGGAATTTACAGGTTATCTCTTGTATCTGTGCCTCTCTTCGTGTCATTTCAGTGTTGTACCGTAGTACTCTTAAGTACTGTGAAATCGGTAGGTTGTTCTTCAGATGTCGAGGGTGAAAGCTATCTATCCATGCGTAAAAGGGTATTTCTATCCGTTTCATTTTTGTGTAGGGTATACCCCAAGACATCCTTATCTCGGAATAGTTGTACATCCAAAAACGAAATGGCAAATTCATCCGCTTGCATTGTTCATTGTATAGGAGAATTTAGAGAATTCAGTTGTGTCACCATATTGGTTGCTGAAACTATATCACCTTGCCATAGGATGAAAATATCGTCCACAAAACGCACATATAGCAGGATATGTTCCTGGAATTGAGATAAGATGTGATCTTTTTCATATTGGAACATGTACGCGTTAGCGTATGCTATCCATTACTCAGGTGTTTTTCAATTATCCAATCAGAGCGGGCGTCTCCTTGGGTGCCGTCATAGAAGCATTGGTGAGTGGTTTTTGTGTTATACAAATAATGCTCATATAAATAGTATATTTGTTGGCCTGATGTGAGGCCGAAACGTCGTCTTTTAATATGATTCACCAATAAACTTTTTTGTTTTATTGAAGACCCGGAGTACATCCAGATTTTTCGCTGAATATATATATATATATATATATATTTCCACAATGTTCTGCACTCGTCCTTACTTGTAGAGGTACTTGCCTTCTGCCTCGGTGCTATGTCCCGAAAAGTACATATTCATTTTCCATAAAGCGGGTGCCCTCGAGGTCTTCGTTAAAACAAATAGTTTTTAATAAAAGATACATTTAAAAAAACGACGTTTTGGCCTAAACATAGGCCTTTTTCAAGGTTAAAAACAGAACGTATCTTATTGTTTTTATACTCTAAACAATCATTGCAACTTACTGAGTCTGTGTCGTGCAATGATTGTTTAGAGTATAAAATCAATAAGCTACGTTCTATGTTTCGGCCGAAACGTTGTTTTTTTTAATGTATTTTTGATTAAAAACTATTTGTTTTAATGAAGACCTCGAGTGCGCCCCGCTTTATGGAAAAAAAAAAAAATATATATTAGTAACAAAATTGTCTGCACCTGAAAAAATAAAGCAACAAAATTTATTTATTATAGCATTTAAAAGTGGACAGATGTTTTGGCTCTCTCTGGAGCCATTTTCAAGGTTCTGTATTAAAATCAGAGTGTGGAGATCAGGGTTGTGTGTGTGTATATATTTCTCAGTGCGCAGTGATACCTTTTTTTATTGGACTAACGTTACATGTAAAAGACAAGCTTTCGAGAGTAAGGATGGGGTCAGACTAGCGCATTTTTAACGTGCGTTTAGGCGCACTTAATCACGGCCGTAGTAGCTGCAAATGACGCGCAATGACGGCCAATATACGAAGTCCGGCCGCACAAAGCAAGTGGAAAATGAACGCATTTTTTCGAGAATGCAGAACCGCTAGTACTGACGTACAGAGTGCGCTGCGTCTGCTAGCGCCATGTGTGCGTGATTAGGAGATGTCAGACGCTCCTCATGTCCAGCCAACATAACGTCCAGACACCCAAAGTTTCCTGGTTTGGCTCTGTAAAAAATCACGCACAAAAATGCGCATCGTATGACCGTTTTTGCGCATTCCGAGAAAAAATACAGCAATGCATTCGGACGCACTTTTTGACTGTCGCTGCGAAAAATGCGTTCGTCTGACCCTAGCCTTATAATCAAAGTTCCCCCACCCTGTGGTGGCTTCGGCCTGCACCACAGGGTCCCAGGAGTGCAGGGAAAACCCGCCACAAACCCGACAAACACTTGTCGGACACTCACTGAAAACCCACACCGAAAAAAAGCTGCAGATCACAAAAAAAACAGTACGCTTGAAAGTTTCAAAAGTGAAACGCTGTTTGCAGAAAACTACTTAATGAAAATGTCTGGAATTTACATATAAGATCCTATGAATGATAATAAAAAGGTCTGTTAAAGAAAAATGAAAAAAACATTTTAAAAAAATGGAAAAAAAGAATTTGGCCGAAAAATGCCAAAAAGATCTTTTTAAAATCTATAAAGAGACTTTTTACTGCAGAATAAAATAATGGTTATTAGATATTGGATTAAAGCAGGAATATTTTTCCCATTGAAGCCTATGGGATTCGCCTGAAATAAACCTGCCGAATGAAAACACTGAACAGCAGGACATTTTGGTAACTTCACTGTTGTTCGGTGTTCTCTGAATAGATTAACCATAGCTTCTCTATGGGGAATTTCACTGCCGTCGAACAGCACTGTACGTGCTGGAAATTCCCCAAAATTTGGCGAACTGCTTGCTCTCTGAATAACCCCTTTAGTCTGCATTGATTGGCAATTGGACCCCTTTTTCCCCCAACTCCATAGCAGCTACAGGGTCAAGTGAGGTATCATTGGAAAGGCCAGAGCATAGGCATTCCAATGATAGCAAACATGACCAGGTTTTATGTAACAATAATAAAAATAAAATAATATTTTTAAATTATAAAGTGAACGATGATGCTGCACTAATCTACCATCTCATGTCACCAACAAGTGTGACATTGATGGCACAATCCGTTATTACAAATTGTTACATCAAAAACCTAAGGCTGGCTTCAGACAAGTGCGCTATGTGCGCCCATACTGACATGCATACTGGCGCCCGTCGCAGCGTTGTGACGCTGCAACAGGGCCGGTCACACGCTTGTGCGTGCGCACGAAATGCGCACGCAACAAGCGTCTGTTATCCAAGCCTCTCCGGCAAAGCGCTAAGACGCACATTGACGGAGCAGCAAAGCGCGATTCTCCGTCGGAGGATCGCGCTTTGCAGTGCTGAGCGCACTGAGGCGGGCGTTGAGTGGAAGGAACGTCCACTCTCACGGATGTTCCTTCCACTCTCCAAAGACGCTCGTCTGACACTAGCCTAAATGCTGCACTGAAGCAAAGAGCACGGGGGACGATTACTTTGGAACCCTGTGTCACTAATATTTACACCTCACAAGGTTAAGCCAGCTGTCATTGGACAGGTCAGAGTCTAAAAGTGACCATGTAAAATCTAAAAGAAAAGAAAACAAAAAACCTTGTTTTATTTTATATATTTTTAGTCCCAAAGCGATGGCATTGTTCATTTGTCAGATATAAGATGAGCAATACCACTGCCATTACTCACCTTCTCCTTTCCTACGCTGGGGCAAGGTCAGTATTTTATACATAGTCATATTATTCATAAAACACAAGGGAAATATTTCATTTTTTTTAAAAAAAATTGGTTAAAATTGTATATTTTCTCAGAAAAATTCAGTAACAGGTTCCCATTTCAATATTTTTCTAAAAAGAATTCCCTATTGAATATGTAAGAATTTATATTCTTACAAATGTCTAACCACAAAGGTTTACATGATAAAATTTGAAAAAATAATTTTACACATTGAAATATGAATGGAAATTTCCTCACACAGTAACTGCCTGGTTATATACAGTATACCTGTATCTGCAATATTAAATAACCTAAAACAGGGCTCAAAATTTCAAGTCCCAAGCTACTAACCAGGGCATAAGAAATACTCGCCACCAGTTGCTCCCCCTAACCCCTACCCAGCTCTTAACTCTGCCCCTAAACACACCCCCCCTTAAATTATCTTATGGAATTACACTGTTAAAGGTTTTATTTAGAATAAAGTTACAAAAATAACATTAATACCCAGACATCAGACCTTAGATACATGTATACCTAGTCATCAGACCCCAGTGTCAGCAGAGCGAGGAGGCAGGGAAACTCCTTTCCACCCCCCTGCCACTTACAGAGACAAGCATGGTCAGGTTAGGCAGCTGATCCCTGGCACCGTGCAGTCTGGGGAAGGGGGGGGGGGTGCACGGTGGCACCGCTGGAATACACATAATTTATTGTGCTGCCTGCGTGTGCATTTCCACTCGTCCTCACTTAATTTCCACTCACCAAATGCGAGTAGGCAAGTGGAAATTTTGAGCCCTGACCTAAATATGTTTTCATTTTACTAAATTCCAAAAAAGCCCACCAAAAGCTTCAGCATCAGGCCCATAGAGCTCTTAATACGGCCCTGATAATTGCAATAGGTCTACATATCGACCCTGAGGAAAAAGCCGAATCCACGGTCGAAAGGTTGATTCTCTCTTTTAATTTCTGTTAGAATTAAAATTTGATGTTTTAATGAATATCTAAGCTGAGGATATAGATACTTACACACTTACAGGTGTCAAGTTGTGCCGAAACGTGTTTTTTTTTTTTTTTTTTTTAACCTCTAATTGTGCATCGTTCCCATTCAGCTGGTACACTGCAAAGCTTTTGTTATTTCGGTGTTTCATCATATGTTTACTTTCAAAATAGTTACAGTGAGTCAAGAGGAATATGATTCATTATATATAATTTTAAATATTGTTAATGATGATTCCCTAAAACCCAACCCAGATACATGTATTAACATCTCATTTGCGTGAGGTGCGGTTGGTATATAAATATCCCTGCGTATGCTCCCACAACCATATAATCAGAGGCGTGTTCAATTGCTCAGCCGCTGCAAGTGCTAAGTTAGCAACTTGGCACTGAACACTATGCTGCAGCTCAGCGCTCAGCACTGCTAACGTAGCACTTGCAGCCAAGTCGAGCTGCTGCGGGGTTAGCTGAGTGTGACGTAGGAAAGGTGACCACCTCCACGGAGCAAATAATCCAATCAGGAAATATTCAGTTTGAGGTTTTGTTGGAGCAAAACACCAAATATTTATTTTAACATGGTAAACATTTACACTAAAGTGGTAATAAAATGGACAACAGTGGATTTTGCAGAAACAGCACCTTTCACTAAGCAATCACCTGCCCTTTCGCTTCCACATTCACAGCCAAAGCATTCAGTGAGACGGCTGCAGAAAACTGAACTGTTGCACTGAAGCAATTCAGCAGCTGCTGAGGAACTGATTGCGTCTCTGATTCTAAGCAGCCAGAAGGGTGAAATTGAGTGGTTAAATATTAACTCCTCCTGACTCTTCCTGCACCCCCTCCCTATTTTTATTCCATGTGTTAATATAAAACGCCTGTTTATTCCAGCGCAGGAATCCTTCTGATTGAGTGGTCACAGTTCCTATAGTGTCCCTTTAAGTATTCATGGTGACCATAGACTATCCCCTCCTTCTCTCTCCCATGTCCCTTGTTGCTGTGACAACTCTTCTAAGTAGGGGTCACATATAATGGTGGTTGATCAATTGTTGGAGTCAGAGGTTCCATAGTTTCCAGATCAGTACGGATTAGGCCAGGTGCACACGGGCCGTTTTTTAGTGCGCGTTAACAACGCGCGTCGCTGCATATCATTACGCTAACGTGCATAACCACACTCATATCGCGTGCTGCGCGTAACGCGCGCTGAAGATGTCTGGCCTGAAAACACAAAGGCTGTTGCGCTAGGATTGACGCGACGTCGGGCGTCAAAAGCAGCGAGCATGCGCACTTGAGCGCAGGAGGATCGCGCAGCCTCATCGACACATATCCTAGGTGATGATGCGCGTTGATGGGGCTGCGCTGAGTGGGGGGCAGGCGAGCGTCGAGTAGATGCCGGTGTGTTAGCGTTTTCTTTAACGCACGTACTGTGCGTTAAAGAAAACATCTCATGTGCACCCGGCCTTAGGCTAGGGTCAGACGAGCGCAGTGTTCACGTCCGTGTTGCCGCACATTTTAACATCCGTGGTAGCATACAATTATGATCAATAGAGACCCACACACGAAGTACGTCTGCACAGAAGTGCGGACACACAACGGATGTGGCAAACGGACAAAAGTTAGGCAAGAACGTAAAACTGCTAGAATGGAAGTGTGGAGAGGGCCCCGTCCGCAACGTCCGCATAGCTTTGTGTGTGAGTGATGGAACGTGGTCAGACGGACTGCATTTATACGTCCAGTAGGGTTGCACCGATACCGATACTAGTATTGGTATCGGTGCCGATACCGGGTACTGCAGTGGTACTTGGTACTCGTGCAGTACCTCCGATATTTTCCCCGATACCGGAAGCCGGCATTGATCCGGCTTGCCGGCATCCGAGGGGTTGGGGCAGCTGTCCGAATGCTCTATCGGCATTCGGACAGGCCCTGCAGCTGCTCACCGCGTTCATACTTACCTTCCTGAGCGACGCTGGGAAAGTCTTTGCGCGTGCGCTCGTTGGAAGGCCCCCAGCCGCGATCACGTGGTCCCACGTGATCGCGGGTGGGGGCCTTCCAACGGGCGCACTCGCGAAGACTTTCCCGGCGTCGCTCAGGAAGGTAAGTATGAACGGAGAGCTCCAGGTGAGCTGGGGGGCATATCCATGAGCTGGGGCATATCCATGAAAGCTGGGAGGGCATATCCATGAGCTGGGGCAGTATCCATGAGCTGGGGGCAGTATCCATGAGCTGGGGGGCAGTATCCATGAGCTGGGGGGCAAATCCATGAGCTGGGGGGCATACTCCATGAGCTGGGGGCAATATCCATGAGAGCTGGGGGGCATATCCATGAGCTGGGGGGCATATCCATGAGAGCTGGGAGCATTTTTATGAGGTCTGATCTTATTGGAAAGCGGTCACATGACATAAAAAAAGTATCGGTACTCGGTATCGGTGAGTACTTGAAAAAAAGTATTGGTACTCGTACTCGGTCTTAAAAAAAGTGGTGTCGGTACATCCCTAACGTCCAGCATTTTTGACGGACAAAATGTTTTTTCATTTTAATTTATTTTCTCTCCTACATCAGTCAAAAATCACGTCAGTCACAAAAACGGACTGTGTGGCCACTACTGCATCTTCCGTCAAAAAGTGCGTCTGTACTACACGGGCGCACATATATAGCCTTAAATATATGTGCCATGCTGAGGTCATTTTAGGAGTCGCTTGATCTATTTATATCGTAACTTAATTTTGTTCTATTGCAGGGGTTGCGAGGATAGAAATAGTTAGGTCAAACATAAATTATATAGTTAAATTGTCATGAATTAAGCCTATGCCCGCACCTAAACCGTGGCAAACCCTTATTCACCTGTCTAGGTTTGTATGCAGGTTCGATTCCCCTATCTGGCTGTTAAGCTTCTGTTGTGATACCTACAGGTGTATACTACTTCACCTAAATGAAGCCTGCTTAAAAGAGGGATCCACCCTTCCATCAGGGCTTCAACATAACGTCCCTGGAAGTGCAGACAACCAGACCTGTTCCTGAAGCTCCCTACCGTGTTACCTGAATCCCTCCAGTGATACTCCCAAGTGGAACCCTGCTACCAAGGAGAATCTCCCCACTTAGGTACCCCGCTCTCAAGAACCCTCGTTCTTCGAGTGTACCCCACTTCCAAGAATCCTCGTTTGTCAAGCATACCCTGCTACCAAGGAGAATCTCCCCACCAAGGTACCCCGCTCTCAAGAACCCTCGTTCTTCGAGTGTACCCCACTTCCAAGAATCCTCGTTTGTCAAGCATACCCTGCTTTCAAGAATCCCTATTGTCAAGCTGAATCCTGCATACAGTCTGTTGCCTGCCTGCTAGGGCTGCTATTATTTACTATTTGTTTTGTTTATTATTTAATAAACCTTCAATACCCAGCAACCTGTGTGACTCCTATGATCACTGCATCCTGGGCTCACTTAACCCACCGCTGCACTCCCGTACCTGACAGAATGTTGAAGCCTTCACACAGTGAGTCCGCGGTGATCCAAATCGTTATGGAGTACCTCAGAAAAGCCATTCAAGACATCCTGCAACATTTGGACTCCGTTTTTGCAAGTATGCAGCAGGGTTTAAATGACACCTCTACTAAGGTGTGCACTCCAGCTCCAAAGAAAGTGGGTAGAGGACCCCTAACATCCGAAGAAATTGCTAGGAGAAGGTCCCAGAAGCTCTGCTTCTACTGCGGGGAACTGTCCCATCCCATCTCGGAATGTTTAGTGCGGCCCCCCAAGCTGCCCCGCACTTTCCCTGGAGTTTCAAACCAAACCCTGCAATCCCCAGTGCTACCTGGTGCTACTCCCAAGTCTGCACCTGTTAAATCAAAAAGGACCTTTTCTATCAAGGCCAGAGAACCCTTTTCTACTCCGCCTGTGTTCCCAATGCCTAGTGAAGCACTGCCCACCAAGTTCAAGAAGGCAGTGCCTGTCAAGTCTGCTTCCACCAGACCAAAAAGGGAAATTGTTCCTACCAAGTCCTTGACCAGAAAACCCACACCTGCTAAAACAAGGACTGTGTATAAAAAGTCTATGGAGGCCTACTCTGATAAGCTCCAAAGGTGCCAGCCAAATAAGATGGTGTCACTGGACACCTATCCTGAGGTCACAGACCTTGAAGACCCCTATCCTGCCGAAACCATGGAGTTCGAGTCCACCCTACCTCCAGAATATGAACCTGAAATTCCCATGGAGTTAGCTGCTGCCTCCCCTTCTCAGACACCCACCACTCTCAACCAGCATTCCAGGTACCTTGGTGTCGCTGTCTACGCCCCAGCAACCGTCTTCAAGTCAGCGGTGAAACCAGAACCCCGAAATCTGGAAGCCAACTCCTGTCTCCATGACCTAGAAGAATCACTATTGCTGCAGAGTCCAGCTGCCTCCATACTAAGGAGGGCTCTTGGAGTCAAAAAAGTTGAGACTCCCGCTCCCCACAGCCGCAAATCCGGGCTGGTTTCTGGACAACCATGCCAAGCATATATCGGTACCACTGTCTCTACCCCTGAAGGCACCATTACTATGGAACCCTTGCCCCCTGGGTTCACGTATGGTTCCAATGGGACTGTGGTCAGATGCGCAGACCTGCAGGTGTTTCAAAACCCCAAAAGCGCTTGGAGATCACTCCACAATAATGTTGTCACTGCCCTGCAACCCGCAGGTTCTCCAGCCGTTGCTGCCCTGCACCCTGCAGGATCTCAGAATATCACTGCCCTGCAACCCGCAGGATTCCAAGAGCCGTACCGTACCCAGGTCCAAGAGCCGTACCGTACCGAGGTCCAGGTCCAGGTCCAAGAGCCGTGCCGTACCGAGGTCCAGGTCCAAGAGCCGTGCCGTACCGAGGTCCAGGTCCAAGAGCCGTGCCGTACCGAGGTCCAGGTCCAAGAGCCGTGCCGTACCGAGGTCCAGGTCCAAGAGCCGTGCCGTACCGAGGTCCAGGTCCAAGAGCCGTGCCGTACCGAGGTCCAGGTCCAAGAGCCGTGCCGTACCGAGGTCCAGGTCCAAGAGCCGTGCCGTACCGAGGTCCAGGTCCAAGAGCCGTGCCGTACCGAGGTCCAGGTCCAAGAGCCGTGCCGTACCGAGGTCCAGGTCCAAGAGCCGTGCCGTACCGAGGTCCAGGTCCAAGAGCCGTGCCGTACCGAGGTCCAGGTCCAAGAGCCGTGCCGTACCGAGGTCCAGGTCCAAGAGCCGTGCCGTACCGAGGCCCAGACTGCTGCCACCAAAACATTTGTGGACACTGATACCGCTGCAGCTACCCTGCCAACTCCTGGTAAAGCCAGTCCGTCTAGTGAAGTCCTGGTACTTGTCTCTGCCATGGCAGCTCAGGTGAATACCCTTACCCATACCATACAGGACATGCAGCTGAACCACAAATTCCTGCAGTCTCAGGTACAGGTTGCATTAGCCCGTGGACATTTCTCTACTCCCGATCTGGTTGCCACCAGCAACCCCATACATCAGGACGACTCCGAACCCACTGTGCTCGATAGCACCTCAGATATGGATCCCACGATACCCTACAGTGTCCAAGGTATCGTGATACGCCGAACAGACCTTGAAAACCCTGTGACCATCTTGACCACCCAAACCTCATCCTTGGAGGTGACGGGTCCTGCCCCCAACCGGCGGCGCAGGAAAAAATAGGTGGCCCCCTTGTTATATATATCTGATTGTTCGCGCCCGGAAGGCGCTCCTTGGGTTGGGGTACTGTCATGAATTAAGCCTATGCCCGCACCTAAACCGTGGCAAACCCTTATTCACCTGTCTAGGTTTGTATGCAGGTTCGATTCCCCTATCTGGCTGTTAAGCTTCTGTTGTGATACCTACAGGTGTATACTACTTCACCTAAATGAAGCCTGCTTAAAAGAGGGATCCACCCTTCCATCAGGGCTTCAACATAACGTCCCTGGAAGTGCAGACAACCAGACCTGTTCCTGAAGCTCCCTACCGTGTTACCTGAATCCCTCCAGTGATACTCCCAAGTGGAACCCTGCTACCAAGGAGAATCTCCCCACCAAGGTACCCCGCTCTCAAGAACCCTCGTTCTTCGAGTGTACCCCACTTCCAAGAATCCTCGTTTGTCAAGCATACCCTGCTTTCAAGAATCCCTATTGTCAAGCTGAATCCTGCATACAGTCTGTTGCCTGCCTGCTAGTGCTGCTATTATTTACTATTTGTTTTGTTTATTATTTAATAAACCTTCAATACCCAGCAACCTGTGTGACTCCTATGATCACTGCATCCTGGGCTCACTTCACCCACCGCCGCACTCCCGTACCTGACATAAATAAGTTGAAAAAAGACACGTCCATCAGGTTCAGCCTTTCACACATCACCTACTGCTGTTAATCCAAAAGAAGGCAAAAAACCCAGTCTGAAGCGCTCGCCAATATGCAACATACTTGGAAAAAAAAAATCCTTCTTGACCCCAGAATGGCGTCAGATTTCTCCTTGGATCAAGAAGCTTTTACCCACATATTAAATATTATGACCCTTAATATTATGTTTTTTCAGGAAGTCATCCAGTCGTTTTTTGAAATTCTGTACAGTCTCAGACCCAACCACCTCAACAGGCAGAGAATGTCACAGCTTTATTGTTCTCTCCGTAAAATAACCCTTCCTATGCTTTAGGCTGTATTTGCTTTCGTCCAGTCTAAATGTGTGACCTCGTGTCCTGTGTTCGTCCTGTTAATGAATAGGTTTCCAGACAATGGTTTATAATGGCCCCGTATATATTTATATAAGGTTATCAGATCCCCTCTAAGGTGCCATTTCTCTAAATTTAACAGGTTTAACCCTTTCGCTGCTGAGCCATTTCACCCCTGTGTGCTGAGCTAATTTTTACCGGTTTCGCTCATCATGTTTAAACGTGATTTGAAGTCACTTTTTATTCTACAACCCAAATTATTTATCTTTTTTTCGGCAGATTCATTATTATATCTATACGTCATGCCTTGCCTGACTATTTTAACAAAAAATGCAATAAAATTTGAATTTTCAATCTACAGTGTGTAAAGTTATATATATATATATAATATATATATATATCTCAACCGAGTGTCTGCGGTTATATATTCTATGGCGAAGGCTTGTTAAAAAAATTAGAACTGTGAACCCATTACTTTTTTTTTTTTTATTTTTTTTTTTATGCGAAATTATGTGATTTTTACCTAACCCCCCCCCCCAAAACAATTGTTACTGCAGCATCATTGTTCACATTATCATTGAAATGTGAACAATATAGCTGCATTAAGGTAGGAGAGGAAGGTCAGTGGAGGCGCAATGAATATGACATGAGTAATAGTGTATGTGTTATGCTGCCAACAAGGAGAAGAGACTCTCGAAAAAATGGGCTGCAATACAATGGAAAGGAGAGGGGATTCCTACAGTAGTGGAGCAAGTTAGTATTGTATACACAGTTGCTATGTCGGTTTAACTAGATACAGTCGGCGTGCACTGGCACTTTAAGTGGTTAAACACTCTGTAGTAGCTCCTAATAAAGTGCAACTGTGGATAGTGCAAAAATGCAATAAATGCAATAACAAAGTGCAAACTCACAGATAATACCACATCAGATGGTACGTTAAGTCCATATAGTAAACTCAAGCAGAAATGCATCCAGATAATTTTAAAAAGTGCATAAAAAATGTGCTGTAATGTCATGTTGCCCACGTCCAGGGCTCCTATAAAAACAAAAGGTGCACATAAACAGTGCGCAAAGGGAAGTCAATAGTGACCTTATAGCATGGAATTTGGACTTCTGGCACGGTGATTCTTCCTTTAGTCCTAGTCAACTCCCAGTGAATGGGGAGAGGAAAAAGGAGAATAGTGCAATATTGTCTACTTAAGACAGGCAGTATATATGACAAAAGCACACTTACATATTTATTTATTTATAAAGGATTTTACCAGGAAGGATACATTGAGATTTCTCTCGTTTTCAAGCATGTCCTGGGTTCAAGAACATTGAAGTGTTACAGTTACAGAAATACAAAGTAATACAATGCAAGATATTAAAAAAAAAACACAAATATACAGATTAACAGAAAAAATATGTAGGAAATATAGTCACTAGGTTACATGTTTACAGGTGCATTCTGTATTGAGGTATGTTAGTAAGGAGCTTTTGAGTGACTTAAGACTGGGGGAAGATTTGATGGTGTCTGGGAGGTTATTCCATAATTGTGGTGCTCTGTAGGAAAATGAGGACCGAGCCACTGTCTTTTTGTATTGTGGTATAGCAAGTAAGGTGCTGGTCCTGGATCGGAGGTTATAGGATGAGGGAGCTGCTGGGGGAAGCAGTCTATTCAGGTAGGGTGGCAGCTTCCCAGAGATGCTCTTAAACACCAGGCTATATACCATATACCAGAGCCTAATACGTCCAGGCTCTGGATTGAAGCACCTTGGGCCAAATAGAGGATGGCCACTTCCCTTCGTTGTGTCGCAGCAGATACCTCAAACGAAAAAGAAGGCAGAGAGACGGCTCTCTCATAGTGTAACACAAACCAGTGAGACTGCATGTCCTGGCTGCTCGCTCTGCGGAAGCTCATGCTAAGCAGTGGAGTAATCGGGGAGGGAGTCTAGCAGCTATTTGTTCCGTGTTGCACTCTGCTCTCAGGAAGAAGAGGCAAATCGCAATGCTCTTTTCACCATGGGATGAGAGCCATATTTTGTATTTTATCTGTTATTACCCTGTATATGTAAGGCTCCAGCCTGCCCACCAGGTATACAGAGGACACAGGCTGTACCCACTGTGTACCACCAGGAGGCATCCACCCAGGTTTAAAGAAGACTGACAAAGAGGTTATGGTGCTCACCGATAAGAGGCACTACATGCCAAGCAGTTGAGCCTGGACAGTTAAGGCTCTGGAATCGGTGAGTGTAACCTATTCTATTATATTGCAGTCTCACTGGTTTGTGTTACACTATGAGAGCGCCTTCTCTCTGCCTTCTTTTTCGTTTGAGGTAACTGTGGCAGCACAACGAAGGGAAGTGGCCACCCTCTATTTGGCTGGCCCAAGGTGCTTCAATCCAGAGGCTGGACGTATTAGGCTCTGGCATATGTAAGTGTTCTTTTGTCACTTATACTGCCTGTCTTACTTAGACAATATTGCACTATTATCCTTTTTCTCCTCCTCTTTTTTTCTCTCCTCATTCACTGGGAGTTGACTAGGACTAAAGGAAGAATCACCGTGCCAGAAGTCCAAATTCCATGCAATAAGGTCACTATTGACTTCCCTTTGCGCACTGTTTATGTGCACCTTTTGTTTTTATAGGAGCCCTGGACGTGGGCAACATGACATTACAGCACATTTTTTTATGCCCTTTTTAAAATTATCTGAATGCATTTCTGCTTGAGTTTACTATATGGACTAAACATACCATCTAATGTGGTATTATCTGTGAGTTTGCACTTTATTACTGTATGCACTTTGTTATTGCATCTGCACTTTGCATTTATTGCATTTTTTGCTCCTTCACTTGTGCCCTCTGACGTTTCCCGCCGGTGAGGTAGATAACAGTCCTTCTAAGGCTTTTAACAGCTCATCAACTCTATTCCTCTCAGGCTTCCGGTCTTTGCATTGTGCGCGGAAGTGGCCCATTTCTCCACAACCGAAACATCTCTTCTTAGAAAGTGGAGACGCAGTCGCCTGTTGTGATTCAGTTAAAGGACCTTGGCTAGACGCCACAGCAACTCCGGTTGTCTGCACGCCTGTAAGGAACTTCTGCATCTCTGCCTGCATCTCTGTCACCTTCATCAACACTCGGCACAGTTCCGCGTGCGCCTGTTGCAATTCAGCTTGAGCTTCCTGTACTTTCTTAACAGTTTTGTACAACTCACCACGTTCAGAGAGGTGTAATTCTTTGGCAGCCCTCTCTGTGGATTTAAAAGCGATCAGGTGCTCTTGCTCGTCCACGTCGGATCCATAAGTATCCAGCGAGTCGCTTTCAGGCTGCAGACCGTCGTTATGCCTTACAGGTTGTGTGTAAGCTCTTTCCCCTCGCCTGAAGGATTCTTCCTCCAGCAAAGCCTCCTCCTCTCTGACAGCTCGGATCAGTTCCAGGTACTTCAGTTCTTGATTACCTGCTCTGCTTCTCAGCTGCAGCATCACTGGATCTAGAGGTTGAGAGCCCCTCAGGATCTGTTTTATTCGGATCTTATCCACTTCGGCTGGCTCGGCCCCTTTCTTGAGGAGTATCTGGTGCAGAATCTTATCTAGGCGCCTCATGTATTCGGTCATTCTCTCACCTTTCCGCTGGTAGGTGTGTTCATACTGATATACAAGCTCTGCGGCCTTTTCTGTTCGGCCAAAAACTTCCTCCAAAACGTTTAAATAATCTAAAGCAGTACAGTCTTCTCTGCTCAGTTTTAGGTTTCTCACCGCTTCTGACGCAGGTCCCTTTAAACTCTCGGTGATCCTTTGCTTTTTCTGAGCTTCAGGGACGTCCCACTCATCCAGAGCCTGCATCGCCTGTTCCACCCACTCCTCAAAGGTTTCTTCTCCCGCCGGAGTTGGTACGTTTCCTGTAAAATTTCTCAACCGTCGATAACCGAAGTTAGTGTGCGGAGGGCTTGTTCTCTGACACTTAGCCAGCAAATCTCCAATAGCCACTATGAATTCAGGCCCGATCATGGCCAACGGACTGGGCGCGGGAACACTTGCGGATTCGCCACGTGGCGCACTTGGCTGAATCAGTTGGACTTCCTTCCACCTCATCGGTCAGCTTCATGCTCGCGCCCTGAAAACACACTGGAACACCCTTTCTCCATTCAAAAAGAACATACGTGTGAGAGGTATCTGTGTTCTTTTTAATGTCCAGGATTAACCCCCGATGATCTAGTGTCAGTGCGGCCACGGCCTGGCGAATCTGATCTTCGGCCCAAGTGTCTGCGGGAATATCCATGACTATACAACATTCTAGCTGACTACTGTGCTCCTCACACCATTCGGCAACAGTGTCTGGATCCATATTTAACCCTTTAGATGCGGTTTTTCCAGAGACTGGATCCCGGAAACGAGCCCCCACGTGTAGCGCCCACTCCCGGAGGAGCCGCTGAAAATGAACCACGGGTCAGTCTCCCCGCACTAGGGAATAAATATACTCCAGCACCGTTGTGGATTTTATAAATTATATAGTTTACTAAAGTAAAAGGCATATAATGAGACACGGTGTTCGTAGATATATTTACAGTATTTCGTATCGCGGTAAACGCGCAGCGGAAAAAGAAATACGAGGCTTCGTATTTCGGGAAAATGCGCAGCCAAACAGAAAAGTACAATGCTTCGTAATTTCGAGAAACGCGTAGCGGAAAGAGAATACAATATTTCGTAATTCGAGAAACGCGCAGCGGAAAAACAAAATAATATGCGAATCTTTACCCCTTTTTGGGATATTAGAGAGTGAGTCCCGCACAGGTTAAGTCCCGGACTGTAAGTGTATGTGTGTGTTACGGTACCCGGGTACTATTCAACTGGCCAGTGAATCTCTTAAACAATGTCTTCGACTAGTCAAGTTGGGGCCCTGTGGATTTTAGAAACAAACAGCAGCGTGCTTTCTTGCTTTATAAACTGGCCTTGGAGGCCTCTCACCCATCCGCTCGAAGACCAAGGCTCCGCTGACCCAGGACGTCTCTCCGCTCGATGCCGCGCTGGGATACTGGCTACTGGATCCGTTGTCTGGCTCTCTCTGCTCCGACCGTGACTTGTCCAGTTACCGCCTGCTCTCCCATCCGATGGACCTGCGGTACTCCTCACTCGGGGGTCCTCTGGCTTCCTTGATAGCAGCTTGGGTGATGTCTGTAGATCACTGGGTCTCCTTCTTACAAGGCTGGATAACCCCACTTGGAATCCTGATAGGCCGCACCTGCGCTCCGGCCTAGTCACTGTTCCGCTCTGCAGCACTGTGTCCTGACTCTTTCACTCCCTGGCACGCTCTGCCAGCTATCTCCACGAGGCTCAGGATGTACAGCGTCTGTGTCCCACCCACTTCCGGTGTCTGTTCGCAAAGCATGCCGGAAAACGTAGTCCCAATGTTCAGTGTCTCTTATCGCGCTTGTCTCCCTCCGGTGGCCAAAAATAGGTACTGCCACAGTAAGGATTTAAACACAGCGCTACACAACCATATAACACAAATACTCAACCTCCTACATCCATACATGAACACAACAGTCACAATTCTCCCTGTTGTGTTGCAGGTTTTGACATCATTACGAAGGAGATCAGCTGGCTGCTCTTTTATTCTGTATGCATAAGCAGTTTTAAAAATAGAAATGCTGAACTTCAAAGGAAAATGTGATGATCTGTTCATGTTGGTCATTCCGTGTTACTCCCATGAACATGGTCACAATATCAGGCAGAATGTAAATCTGATTATTGGTGATAGTCTCAGAGCCTGTGTAATGCATTGCTTACCTTCATCACACAGGCAGGAATCCCGGATCTGGATGGTGACCCTGCTGGTGGGAACATGCCTTCTGTATTGTGCACGTGCCAGTATGCCTATCTGCGCCGTCTCCTTGAGCGAGCAATTCGGCTGGAACAAGCAGCAGTCTGGCATTGTCCTAAGCAGCTTCTTCTGGGGTTACTGCCTGACGCAAGTCTTTGGAGGCCATCTGAGTGACAAGTGAGTATTGAGCTACATAAGCTCAGGGTGGGAATCATACTTGTAGTATTGGGACTATGCAAATATTTTTCTGCCCTCTAGTTTTGTTTTAGTTTTTTTTTTATAGTTTTTGGAAAATGTTGGTACATTAGCAGTTGGTGGTTTTACTATGTTGTAATGGCTCGTTCTTCTCTGTATAAAAGCCGTTCACTTGTGGCTAGCCGAAGTACAAGAGGCATTATTTTACAGTAAGCAGTCACAATGTCTGATCCATACGTAGATTTGATGGAATATTAGCATGAACTGTTAAGTTAATGTGTTGGGCCTTTATACTTCATTTCCACTCATTAACTTATAGGGACACTCTACTCATCTTGACCACTTTATCTAGCTTGTCCTCCCTTTGCCCCGATCTGACAAAAAAGCTGGGTGAAGCTCCATCCCACCCAGCATCACCAGCAACCTTAAGTTTGGATTTCCTGGCTGCCAGTCACCAGATTGGCCACTAGTGACGTCAGTACGCAGAGAGCGTGCCATTGTCACCCTCTGCGTTCACCCGTGTTGGCGAGCGGTTTCAGAGAGGCAGCACTTGATCTGATCTGCACTTGCATGCACAGATCAAATCCATCGCTGTGTGCAGGTGCTGCAGAACTTGTTTTTTTTTTATTTTTTATTAAAGTTTTCAGTACAACCTGCACAGTATATTACATCAAATACAGTGAGGTACGAGCAGTGACGTGACACCAGAGCATGTTGAAACTAACAGTGTTTTGCAGTACCAAGTAGAAAAGGTGAACGAGGTATAAACAGTTTTGTAAAAATATAAAAGCAAATGAAGAAAAGGGGTACAACGAAGTGTAATAAAAGCGCACAAAAGAGATGAGGGAAAGGGTAAAAAAAAAAAGAGGGGGGACAGGGCCTAAAGAGTGGTGCCCTACAGTGGTGGGCAAGCAGCAGACCAGTAATACCATCTGCGCAGGTGCTTATCAGTAGTACCCGAGGCTTGGTGAATGAGATCCTCAATGTCACGGAGCTGTTCCTGAGTAGAGCGGTCCGTGGGGGATTTCCAGTGCCTCGGGATAACAGCCTTTGCTACGTTTAAGAGGCAGATATCAAGGGAGTGTCTGTACTCAACCGAGTCAAGTTGGGTATGGTGGAGGAGCATAGCAGCGGGAGTAAAGGCCGAGGGGGCGTCTGAAATCCTACAGATGCCATCGTGCACCAAGGTTGAAGCAGCGGTCAAGACCACCACATGTGCAGGAGATCAGCATTTGGCAGATGACATCGCCAGCACGACCCATCATTGTGGGGGTCGTATGGACAAGAGACAACGGGGGTCGATACCCGCAGGACAAGAGTTTATAGGCAGTTTCCTGAACCTTAGAGGCAATAGAGCACAAAGTAGTCACAACAACAATTTGCTCCCACTCCTCATCAGTAAAAGATTGTTGAAGGTCTGCGTCCCATTTGACAAAATATGTGGGTTTGGGGCAGGAGATACCCTGGAGCAAGTCATAATGCAGGGATATGCCATGAGAGGGAGGTTGGGCACGTTGGGTAAGCCGTTCAAAAGACATGAGCAGGCGAACAAATCGGGCTATCGATGCCAGCATGCGCAGGTAGGATGTTAATCCGTGAAGGTGGATGGCAGTCAAAGAATGTGAGTGGGAAAGAGGGACGTCGCTAGGGAGCTTAAACCTATCCCGCTCCACAAAAGTGGAGACCACGAGAGGTTGGGCGCAGTTAGGGGTCTGTATGGGGCACAAGTGCCGCACAAATGCCGGTGAGGGCCTGGGAGCAATTGGCATGAAGGTGTGGGGATCCCTGCAACGCTCAAATGTGGCTGAGACTGTAGGATGATGTGACTGTGTGTTGGTGCCTAAGAGACGTAAGGGAATGCTCTGTCAGAGACTGTTCCTAGGGCATCCATAGCTTCTGGGCCGGACTAGTCGTCCACGCCAGTATACGTAGCAAGTGGACAGCGTGATAATAACGTTTGAAATGTGGCAAGGCCAAGCCTCCTGCAGATTTAGGGGCGGTCAGTACCTCCAAACCCAATTGCGATTTACGGGGATTCCAGACATAAGCGACTTCGTTTGGAGGGTCTGAAAAAAGCAGAAGGGAATGGCAATTGGCAATGTATGAAAGAGGTATAGGACACGGGCGAGGACATTAATTTTGAGGACGTTAATGCAGCCAAACCATGTGTTGTGTAAGGTCTGGGTAAGGTCAGTGGAGACAGCACGCAACAAAGGGGCAAACCTGGCTGAGTAAATATCTGAAAGCTTTGCGGTTAAATGTACCCCAAGGTATTTTAATGTGCCAGAATGGCACATGGGAAGGACAACTGAAGTCCTTCCAAATGGGAAGGACAACTGAAGTTGGACGTGGAGGGGCGAGGACACAGAGTCCAAAGATCTCCGACTTTGTCATATTAATATAGTCCCACAGGCTACAGAACTTGTGTACATAAAGTGCACGAGTCTCGTAGTGGTGCGCTATTTGTGGTTCCTATGCTACACAAGTTGAGTAGGAGTGCAAATTGCATTAGATAACTGCAGGGACGTCAACGTTTGGGAGTCCCTGAACTGAAAAGGAGGAATGTGGGGCGTAGGACAAAACAAAAAGTAAATAAAGTCGCATAAAATAGAGGAACAAAGGCTGTCAGCAGCTTCTGTCCAATTCTTAAAAGTCCATAAAGAGATCTCTACGTTTAATAGAGTATCCCTTTAACAGCTTGGTTGTCATAGGTATTTTAGAAACTAGACGAGGGATCCTATCGGGTGGGGTTGCAATTAGTCAAGTAATATGAAGTCTGGGGATGAAGCGGTTGGGTTGCACGCATTTTTCTCCCTCTTGAGTCTGTGTGGGATTTTCTTATGATATAGTGATGTTAATGAATCCTTTGTGAAACACTAACAGTGTTATCGCTGTGGTTTTAGGGTTGGAGGAGAGAAAGTCATCCTTCTCTCGGCTTTGTTATGGGGTCTCGTTACAGCAGTAATTCCTCTCGTTACCCACATGACAACGGCACCCCTGATTCACATCAGCATGCTCCGCTTCCTCAAAGGACTTTTCCAAGGTGAGTGCATGACGGAATAACTATTTTTGCGGTAGAATAGAGGATAAAATGAGTTTGTGTTTGTTCTGGATTCCGTGTTTGGACGGGTGTAGCAGGAGGTGGCCCGGAATGGGAGTACATAGCTGATCACATAAGGATGTGATTCAGGCAAGTGTGTTCATCTGGGGCCACATTACAATCTTAACGCTAACGTTAATGCTCACCTGCGTGAGCATTAACGTTAGCCGCGGTGTCTACCGCATATTACAATCCAAACGCAATCGGGTTAAGTAACCCGTTTGCGTTTGGTATCTTGCGCTTTTCAGTGCGTGGTTACAGTACTTTGCGCTCCCTATACTTAACATGGGGAGCTCAGCGTGAAGATTACAAAGTCTGGCTCCAGTTAGCGGAAAGTTAACCAGAGCCAGGACTTGGTGTTAACACCAGCCAAAAAAATAAAAAAACAGAATCCTATACTCACCTCCTCTCCCGCGGCAAGGACCGCGGCTCTGACCGCCTCCTCCGTCCGGCGAGAGCAGGGAAAGACTGGGGGAAAAGTCTCCCCCTGCGTATCACTACGCCGACAGGCCGGATCTCATGAGGCGAGATCCGGCAGGTCATGTGACCGCGGACGTCTTGACTCATTGGAGTCCTATGGACTCCAGCGAGTGCATGCTCGCGGCTGCGCTCAGCGCTGCCGCGAGCATCGCGGTTCAGTAGCGCGCGGTAACAATGCAGGCAGCTTTTTTAAGCGCCTGTATTGTAATTCCACACTAAAACAGGGGCGGTAGGGGGAAAACTGCAGGCGCAGTTTTTTCTCAATACCGCCCCCCTTTCAGCGTGGAGATTGTAATTTAGCTCCTGGTGCTCACTCTCCGAACACGATCTGTGTCAGTGTGTACTGCCATGTCATTTTTTTCTTCAATATGTTAGGAAAGCAAACGTCCTGTAACTTATCACAGTCAGTGACCGTAAAAGTCATTCCTCATGGTTCAAATTTTAAAAAGTCACCATATCAGGAACAGTGAATTTATAGTATGCATATCGTATCTCATCAGTAAGAGGAGCATCAGAATACAATACTTATTGTTACTCGTGAGCAAGATTAACAATTTGGAAACCAATCCGTAAATAAAGCACAAAAAATGTTTCACTTGGCTGGTGATGTCATATTCTATCCAACATTTGCTCACACTTACACTTGCTCACAGTCATACTAACGCTCGGTCACTCACTCTCATACTAATATTCACTCACAATCATACTCCCATTCTAACTCACGTACACTCACTCATACTCGCTCTCACACATACTCACACTCGCTCATTATACTTGCCTTCACTTACACTCATACAGGGTTATTCAGAGAGAGGTGAAAACCAGGAAAATTGCCAGGAGAATGAACAAATTGCCGATTTGGAAAATGCGATAAAGGGGAGAATTTTTCTGGTTTGACTATTTTGAACTAGAATTTTCACTTCCCCAGTCATTCTCCTGGTTTTCACCTCTCTGAATAACCCTGATAGTCTTACACACACTCTCACACTCACTCTGACTCACTCATGACTAATTCATGCAGACTCGCTCACACTCCTGTTAAAGTTTTTTTACAAAAATTTGTCAAGCCAACCTCAAAGTTTTGTCCTTAAACTTTAACCTTTCTAGTTATTTTTCTGAGACTCAAACTTCGCCACTTAACTCGTCCTACAGCTTTTGGGCCATGGCCACCAAATTTGAGACACCCCTTCGACTCATGATCTCAATCATACTTAACACTCCCTCATGCTTATAAACCAGGGTTTATGCGTTTGGTACAGCCTGAGATAGACTGCAAGCGTAGCGAAATTCTCAGGGTTATTCAAAGAGAATCGAAAAGTCACTGCACGTTAAGTGATTTTTCGCTCTCTTCTATTCGGCTTGATTCGGCGACCCTGCGGTGTGTTCAGCAAGCACCACAGGGCCGTCGTAGTGCAGGGAAAAGCCGCCGAAAACCTGCCGAACACTCACTGCAAAACCCAGGCGATTGCACACTGAAACCTGCAAAAACATCTGGATTAACCCCGCCGGAGAAACAGGAGCGGATCAGAGCGCAGAGCAGCCGGCGGAAAAATCCGACACCGCAGACGAATGGAGTGAAATTTTTTTTTTTGCAAAACAAAAAACAAAAATGCTTAACAGATCCAAAAAAATCTATTAATAAAGACCCTTTTTACTGCAGAATATTATAATCAACGGTTTATTAGATATTGGATTCAAACGGGAATATTATTACCATTGAAGCCTATGGGATTCGCCTGAATAAACCTGTCGAATGAAGGAACCGAATGGCAGGGCATTTCGGCAACCTTTCACTGCTGGGTTTTGTTCTCTGAATAGACGAAGCATTGCTTCTCTATTGGGATTCACTGCCCTTGAACAGGCACCGAACAGGCACCGTATGTGCAGGCAATTCGCCAACATTTGGCGAATTGCCTGCTCTCTGGATAGCCGAATGGTCAAGAAAGGTAACCGAACGCAGATTTTCAGCGTTCGGTTACCTTTCGGCATATCCATGAGCTGGGGGCAAATATATCCACATGTGATCTGGGGGCAAATATATCCATGAGCTGGGGGCAAATATATCCACATGTGATCTGGGGGCAAATATATCCATGAGTTGGGAAGAAATATATCCACATGTGAGCTGGGGGCAAATATACACATATGAGCTGGGGGCAAATACAGAGGCAAGAAAAAGAATAGCCAAGAATAGCGGAGTATACAGACCAAAACCTTTAGAACCATATAACTGGTATTCGCTAAACTCCAAACATACGGCTATTACAATCCCATCATCCTCAATCCTTAACATTTCAGTGATTCACTAGAGATGCTCTGCTAAAAACAACACTTACCGTTGCAAGAAAAATTATGTGAACCCTTTGGGATTACGTGGAGTTTTGCATGAATTTGTCATAAAATGTGCTCTGATCTTCATCTAAGTCACAACAATTTGAAATACACAGTCTGCTTAAAATAATACAACACAAACATTATATGTTTTCATGTGTTTATTGAACATAACATGTAAACATTCACAGTGCAAGGTGGAAAAAGTATGTGAACCCCTAGCCTAATGACTTCTCCAAGAGCTAATTGGAGCCAGGAGTGAGCCAACCTTGAGTCCAATCAGTGTGATATTATTGGATGTGTTGCTGAAAGCTGTCCTGCCCTTTAAAAACACACGCCAGTTTTGGGTTTACTGGTTTCAAGAAGCACTGCCTGATTTGAACCATGCCTCGCTGAAAAGAGCTTTCAGAAGACCTATGATCAAGAATTGTTGACTTGCATGAAGCTGGAAAGGGTTACAAAAGTATCTCCAAAAGGCTTGATGTTCATGTGCCCACGGTAAGACAGACGGTCTACAAATGGAGAAAGTTCAGCACTGTTGCTACTCTCCCTAGGCGCGGTCGTCCTGTAAAGATGACTGCAAGAGCACAGCGCAGAATGCTTAATGAGGTAAAGAAGAATCCTAGAGTGTCAGCTAAAGACTTACAGAAATCTCTGGCACATGCTAACATTTTTGTTGACACATCTACAATAAGGAAAACATTAAAACAAGAATGGAGTACATGGGAGGACACCACGGAGGAACCCATTGCTGTCCAAACGTCAAATGTGCTGCAATATTCTTTTTGAAGTTTGCAAAAGAGCACCTGGATGTTCCACAGCCCTACTGGCAAAATATTCTGTGGACAGATGAAACCAAAATTGAGTTGTTTGGAAAAATCACACAACACTATGTGTGGAGAAAAAAAGGCACAGCACACCAACATCAAAACCTCATCCCCACTGTAAAACATGGTGGAGGGAGCATCATGGTTTGGGGCTGCTTTGCTGCCTCAGGGCCTGGACGGATTGTTGTCATTGATGGAAAAATGAATTCCAGAGTTTATCAAGACATTTTGCAGGAAAACGTAAGGCCATCTGTCCGCCAACTGAAGCTCTGCAGAGGATGGGTGATGCAACAGGACAATGACCCAAAGCATACAAGTAATTCAACAAAAGAATGGATTCAACAAAACAAAATACGCCTTCTGGAGTGGCCCAGTCAGAGTCCTGACCTCAACCCGATTTGAAATGCTGTGGCATGACCTTAAGAGAGCGATTCACACCAGACATCCCAAGAATATTGCTACACTGAAACAGTTTTGTGAAGAGGAGTGGTCCAAAATTACTCCAGATCGTTGTGCAGGTCTGATCTGCAACTACAGGAAATGTTTGGTTGAGGTTATTGCTGCCAAAGGAGGGTCAACCAGTTATTAAGTCCAAAGGTTCACATACTTTTTCCACCCTGCACTGTGAATGTTTACATGTTCTGTTCAATGAAAACCTATAATGTTTGTGTTGTATTATTTTAAGCAGACTGTGTTTTTCAAATTGTTGTGACTTAGATGAAGATCAGAGCAAATTTTATGACCAATTCATGCAAAACTGCACGTAATCCCAAAGAGTTCACATACTTTTTCTTGCTATTATTATTATTATTCTTTATTTATAAAGCGCCAGCATATTCCGCAGCGCTGTACAATAAGCACAGTATAGACAGGGTTACAATACATTGAACAACATTTGACAAACAGTACAGGAGGAGATGAGGGCCCTATTCCCGTAGGAACTCACAATCTGGGAGGGTTGGGGTTGGAAACAGGAGGAGAGGACTGTAAGGTTAGAGTGATTGATGATTGCGTCAGTGAGTTGGGTGGTAGGCTTCCCTAAATAGGAACGTTTTAAGGGAGCGTTTGAAGGAAGAGAAGTTAGGGGAAAGTCTGACAGTACGAGGGAGAGCGTTCCAGAGAGTGGGGGCTGCGCGTGAGAAATCCTGCAGTCTATCATGGGAAGAGGTGATGCGGTGAGAAGCTAGGCGCAGGTCACTGTTTGACCTTAGGGAGCGGGCTGGGGTGTATTTGGTGATTAGTGAGGACAGGTAGTGGGGAGCTGAGTTAGTTAGGGTTTTGTAGGTAAGGATAAGGATTTTGAACTTAATTCTGCAGTGGATGGGGAGCCAGTGAAGGGACTCGCAGAGGGGAGCAGCAGAGACAGAGCGGCGGGTGAGGTGAATTAGTCTGGCGGAGGCGTTCAGGATGGATTGTAGGGGGGAGAGGTGGGACAGAGGGAGGCCAGATAAGAGATTATTGCAATAGTCGAGTCGGGAGATTACCAGGGCGTGTATGAGTTGTTTTGTGGCGACAGCGGTAAGAAATGGCCGAATTCTGGAAATATTACGCAGTTGGTATCGGCAGGAGGAGGAAAGAGACTTGATGTGGGGGATGAAGGAAAGAGCAGAGTCAAGTGTAACTCCAAGACAGCGAACTTGGTTTGATGGGGAAATGGTGATACCCTCCACCGTGATAGAGAAGTCAGGAGGTGGGGAGGCATTGGAGGGAGGAATAAGTAGGAGTTCAGTCTTCGACATGTTGATCTTTAGGTGGTGGGAGGCCATCCAGGAGGAGATGCCAGATAAACAGTCACTGACTTTTGAAAGGACAGGGGGAGAGAGATCAGGGGTAGAGAGGTAGATCTGAGTGTCATCAGCGTAGAGGTGGTAATTGAAGCCAAAGCTGTTGATGATTTTGCCCAGGGAGGAGGTGTAGATGGAAAAGAGCAGAGGACCAAGGACAGAGCCTTGAGGTACACCAACAGATAGAGGCAATGAGGAGGAGGAGTTACCAGCAAAGGACACACAGAAGGACCTGTTGGATAAATAGGATTCGACCCAAGCGAGTGCAGTGTCACCGAGACCCAGAGAGTTGAGGGTCTGTAGAAGGAGGGGGTGGTCAACAGTGTCAAAAGCAGCCGAGAGGTCAAGCAGGATGAGAATAGAATAGTGGCAGTGTTTTTTAGCAGTTAGGAGGTCGTTGGTGACTTTGGTGAGGGCAGTTTCAGTTGAGTGTAGGGGACGGAAGCCAGATTGCAGGGGGTCAAGTAGGGAATTGGAGGACAGGAAGAGGGAGAGGCGGTTGAAGACTAGTTTTTCTAAGAGCTTTGATGTGAAGGGAAGCAGGGATACAGGGCGGTAGTTGGATGGAGAGTTGGGATCTAGGGATGGTTTCTTTAGTAAAGGGGTAACTAGCGCGTGTTTGAAGGCGGATGGAAAGGAGCCAGTGGAGAGAGATAGGTTGAAGATGTGTGTGAGAGCAGGGGTGAGGGAGGAGGAGAGGGGAGGAATTAGATGTGAGGGAATGGGGTCGAGCGGGCACGTGGTGAGATGTGAGGAGGACAATAAGGAATTGACTTCCTCCTCAGTGGCTGGGAGGAAGCGGCAGAGGGTGGCAGAGGGGACCTGTGGGAGTGGAGGTGGCAGATAACTATCTTGTGTTGGGATGTTGCACTGTATACCCATATGAGCAACCTAGTGTGTGTATATATGTATGAGTATATATAGAGATTACCATGGCACCTCTATCCTGATTGGCTTGACATGACACGGATGCCCCCACCAAAATGCACCTTCTCCTGACTAGACAAAAATGCTTGCACCGGCCCTGCTCCCGTGTATATACAGCCAGACCTTTCATATGTGTATACAGCCAGACCTCATGTGTATATACCCCCCCCCCCACAACCGCGATCTTCAAGATCAAGAGTTCGGAGTGGGAGCTAGGAGGCTTCTGCAGCACATCCGCAGGGGAGACGCAGGGTCCTGTCTCCAGGATCGTGCATGCGCAGTGTGCTGCATGTCCCGCCCCTCTTACCATCGCTCCGCTTCGGGAGGAAGTTAAATGGAAAAATTAAACTTCACCTCGAAGCGGAGCGATGGTAGGAGGGGCAGCACCTGCAGTACACTGCACATGCGCTATCCTGAAGACAGGACCCACTGAGTGCGCCTAGATGCATGGCGCCACCTGCAGGTGTTGCGCATCCTTAAGCGCTCTATGTATCTCAGGCTTTACTCAGAGAAAGCATGCTTGATGAGAATGATTGATTAATCAGGTGTTCGGCGAATATAGTTGGTAAGCGCACAAGCTGTAATCACATTCCATTTGTCTCTTCACAAGGTGTCCATTTCCCGGCTCTGGCCAGCCTGTTCTCACAGCGAGTGCGTGAAAGTGAGCGGGCCTTTACATGCAGTGTTGTAGGATGTGGTTCACAGTTTGGGTAAGTTTGCTGGGCATTGTGGGGGTGGCTGCGTATGGTGAGGTGAGCTTTTCCATTATTCCTCTTTGCTCATTGCAGGACGCTTCTGATGGGAGGTGTGGGCTCTCTGCTTCTTGAGAGATACAACTGGGAGAGTGTGTTTTACTTCGCTGGTTCCCTCACAGTGATCTGGGGTTATTGCGTGAGCACCTTCCTACTGCGCGACAGTGGTGAGTCTCTGCAATACCGATACATGATGGTTACCGTTTCCAGCCCTCTAGCAGAGTACACATACGGCCATGATGGCTGCACAATGTTGTGTAAGCTGTGACTCCTATGTGTTCTCAGACCTGCAATGAGACATGAGGATCAACATTACCCTGTTAGTCCTCCACAAGCCAATGAGGGGGTCATACTTATTACTGATGTTACCTTCTCTCCATGTGTTTCTCTGACAGAGAGAATGCTAACTTTTTACGATCTGGAGAAATGTTTTTCTGTTTTGCCGCAGTCGCACGTGACCCGGAAGAGTTTGTTTCGTAAAATGCCGGTTTGGTGAGTATGAGGAACAACCAGGTTATAATTTCTAACCTGCTAGAGGGATGGAGTCGTACACAACTTTTTGGCCACATTGCTAGTTGTGGTTCCAATCATGGAGGTTCTCCATGGAAATATTTAGGGTTCGGTCTGACGTAAGCACTTCCAATTCTGCTGCCCTCGCCCGTATCAAATTTATTGGAGGCCAAGTTATTGCACCTGTTGAGATGCAGATACCGACAAACTGACAGATACACAAAGGCACATCAACAACCACTGGTGGATATACAGGCATACACTGACAGATACGCACAGGCAGACACTTACAACACGCTGACATAAACAGATAGGCAGACGCATATGACCCGGACACCCAGGGAGACGCACACAGCCTGTTGACACAGACATCAAGGCAGAAGCACACAGCCCGTTGACACTGACGCACAGAGCATGCAGACACTGAGACCTAGGCAGGCATGTACTGGCCATTGTGACTACCTGGAGATTCCCGGTGCGCTGATGGCTCAGTGGGCCGGTGTGAATATTGTTCATTGTGCGGCTCGCGCTGCCCTTAACCCCTTGGCTGTGGAAAACGTGTGTGGGATGTCATGGGGATTCCCCTCAGCATGTGGAGGACATCCCCCACACTTCATTGGTTCCCCGCAGCCTTTGGGGAGACCACAGCGGATACTGCAGGCTCTATATGAATAATAAGAATATTTACTTATGGCATCTTACATCACTTTAGTAAAATGGGGCATAAATCCAACATGGCCCTGATGAGTTTTATTTTCATTTCAGGGCTGTGATCGTTGCACAGATAAGTGTTGCCAGTACTGCATTCACCCTTTTCTCATGGCTGCCCACATTCTTCAAGGAAAAGTTTCCAGATGGCAAGGTAAGGACACAGATATCCAGGTTGCACCCAGTGTGGAATTTCCACAATCTCTGGTAAATGGCATCCAACCTGCAGGTGACCATATCATTAGGGTTTTTTTTCCATTTAAATGTATGCATAGCTTTAGATTCCGGTTGCAGACTTGTATAGAAAGAGTTTGTAGCTCATACGTTCCCTTTGTAAATAGCCATTGTGTCACTGCTAGGCAGAATGTAGTACAGTTGCAAGAAAAAGTATGTGAACCCTTTGGGATTACGTGGAGTTTTGCATGAATTGGTCGTAAAATGTGCTCTGATCTTCATCTAAGTCACAACAATTTGAAATACACAGTCTGCTTAAAATAATACAACACAAACATTATATGTTTTCATGTTTTTATTGAACAGAACATGTAAACATTCACAGTGCAGTGTGGAAAAAGTATGTGAACCTTTGGACTTAATAACTGGTTGACCCTCCTTTGGCAGCAATAACCTCAACCAAACATTTCCTGTAGTTGCAGATCAGACCTGCACAACGATCTGGAGTAATTTTGGACCACTCCTCTTCACAAAACTGTTTCAGTGTAGCAATATTCTTGGGATGTCTGGTGTGAATCGCTCTCTTAAGGTCATGCCACAGCATTTCAATCGGGTTGAGGTCAGGACTCTGACTGGGCCACTCCAGAAGGCGTATTTTCTTTTGTTGAAGCCATTCTTTTGTTGAATTACTTGTATGCTTTGGGTCATTGTCCTGTTGCATCACCCATCCTCTGCGAAGCTTCAGTTGGCGGACAGATGGTCTTACGTTTTCCTGCAAAATGTCTTGGAAAAATGAATTCCAGAGTTTATCATCAATGACAACAATCCGTCCAGGCCCTGAGGCAGCAAAGCAGCCCCAAACCATGATTCTCCCTCCGCCATGTTTTACAGTGGGGATGAGGTTTAGATGTTGGTGTGCTGTGCCTTTTTTTCTCTACACATAGTGTTGTGTTTTTTCCCCAAACAACTCAATTTTGGTTTCATCCGTCCACAGAATATTTTGCCAGTAGTGCTGTGGAACATCACGGTGCTCTTATGCAAACTTCAAACATGCTGCAATATTCTTTTTGGACAGCAATGGCTTCCTCCGTGGTGTCCTCCCATGTACTCTTGACTCTGCTCTTTCCTTCATCCCCCACATCCTGTCTCTTTCCTCCTCCTGCTGCTACCAATTGCGTAATATTTCCAGAATTCAGCCATTTCTTACCGCTGTCACCACAAAACAACTCATACACGCCCTGGTAATCTCCCGACTCGACTATTGCAATAATCTCTTATCTGGCCTCCCTCTGTCCCGCCTCTCCCCCCTACAATCCATCCTGAACGCCTCCGCCAGGCTAATTCACCTCACCCACCGCTCTGTCTCTGCCGCTCCCCTCTGCGAGTCCCTTCACTGGCTCCCCATCCACTGCAGAATTAAGTTCAAAATCCTTATCCTCACCTACAAAACCCTCACTAACTCAGCTCCCCACTACCTGTCCTCACTAATCACCAAATACACCCCAGCCCGCTCCCTAAGGTCAAACAGCGACCTGCGCCTAGCTTCTCCCCACATCACCTCTTCCCATGATAGACTGCAGGACTTCACACGCGCAGCCCCCATTCTCTGGAACGCTATCCCTCGTACGGTCAGACTTCCCCTAATTTCTCTTCCTTTATTATTATTATTATTATTTATTTATAAAGCGCCAGCATATTCCGCAGCGCTGTACAATAAGCACAGTACAGACAGGGTTACAATACATTGAACAACATTTGACAAACAGTACAGGAGGAGATGAGGGCCCTATTCCCGTAGGAACTCACAATCTGGGAGGGTTGGGGTTGGAAACAGGAGGAGAGGACTGTAAGGTGAGAGTGATTGATGGTTGCGTCAGTGAGTTGGGTGGTAGGCTTCCCTAAATAGGAATGTTTTCAGGGAGCGTTTGAAGGAAGAGAAGTTAGGGGAAAGTCTGACAGTACGAGGGAGAGCATTCCAGAGAGTGGGGGCTGCGCGTGAGAAATCCTGCAGTCTATCATGGGAAGAGGTGATGCGGGGAGAAGCTAGGCGCAGGTCACTGTTTGACCTTAGGGAGCGGGCTGGGGTGTATTTGGTGATTAGTGAGGACAGGTAGTGGGGCGCTGAGTTAGTGAGGGTTTTGTAGGTAAGGATAAGGATTTTGAACTTAATTCTGCAGTGGATGGGGAGCCAGTGAAGGGACTCGCAGAGGGGAGCGGCAGAGACAGAGCGGCGGGTGAGGTGAATTAGCCTGGCGGAGGCGTTCAGGATGGATTGTAGGGGGAGAGGTGGGACAGAGGGAGGCCAGATAATGAGATTATTGCAATAATCGAGTCGGGAGATTACCAGGGCGTGTATGAGTTGTTTTGTGGTGACCGCGGTAAGAAATGGCCGAATTCTGGAAATATTACGCAGTTGGTATCGGCAGGAGGAGGAAAGAGACTTGATGTGGGGGATGAAGGAAAGAGCAGAGTCCAGTGTAACTCCAAGACAGCGAACTTGGTTTGATGGGGAGATGGTGATACCCTCCACCGTGATAGAGAAGTCAGGAGGTGGGGAGGCATTAGAGGGAGGAATAAGTAGGAGCTCAGTCTTTGACATGTTGATCTTTAGGTGGTGGGAGGCCATCCAGGAGGAGATGCCAGATAAACAGTCACTGACTTTTGAAAGGACAGGGGGAGAGAGATCAGGGGTAGAGAGGTAGATCTGAGTGTCATCAGCGTAGAGGTGGTAATTAAAGCCAAAGCTGTTGATGATTTTGCCCAGGGAGGAGGTGTAGATGGAAAAGAGCAGAGGACCAAGGACAGAGCCTTGAGGTACACCAACAGATAGAGGCAATGAGGAGGAGGAGTTACCAGCAAAGGACACACAGAAGGACCTGTTGGATAAATAGGAGTCAACCCAAGCAAGTGCAGTGTCACCGAGACCCAGAGAGTTGAGGGTCTGTAGAAGGAGGGGGTGGTCAACAGTGTCAAAAGCAGCCGAGAGGTCAAGCAGGATGAGAATAGAATAGTGGCCGTGTTTTTTAGCAGTTAGGAGGTCGTTGGTGACTTTGGTGAGGGCAGTTTCAGTTGAGTGTAGGGGACGGAAGCCAGATTGCAGGGGGTCAAGTAGGGAATTGGAGGACAGGAAGAGGGAGAGGCGGTTGAAGACTAGTTTTTCTAAGAGCTTTGATGTGAGGGGAAGCAGGGATACAGGGCGGTAGTTGGATGGAGAGTTGGTGTCTAGGGATGGTTTCTTTAGTAAAGGGGTAACTAGTGCATGTTTGAAGGCGGATGGAAAGGAGCCAGTGGAGAGAGATAGGTTGAAGATGTGTGTGAGAGCAGGGGTGAGGAGGAGGAGAGGGGAGGAATTAGATGTGAGGGAATGGGGTCAAGCGGGCACGTGGTGAGATGTGAGGAGGACAATAAGGAATTGACTTCCTCCTCAGTGGTTGGGAGGAAGCGGCAGAGGGTGGCAGAGGGGACCTGTGGGAGTGGAGGAGGCAGATAACTATCTTGTGTTGGGATGTTGCTTCTGATAGTTAAAGTTTTACTGAGGAAGTAGTCTGCCAGGTCTTGAGCGCTGAAGGCAGCTGAGGGGGGAGGTGCAGGTGGGTGGAGGAGGGTGTTGAAGGTGGACCAGAGCCGTTTAGGGTTGGAGGACAGCGTAGATATAAGAGATGAGAAGAAGGATTGTTTGGCCAAGTGGAGGGCAGAGGTGTATGACCGGAGAATAAACTTGAAGTGAACAAAATCAGCTTCAGAGCGGGATTTCCTCCAGGCACGCTCTGCAGTGCGGGAGCATCTTTGCAGGTAGCGAGTTTGGAGGGTGTGCCAGGGCTGAAGCTGGCGGCGTGGGGCCTTGCAGAGTCGAAGAGGAGCAAGAGTGTCTAGAGCAGAGATAAGCGTAGTGTTGTAGTGATTAGTGGCAGCATCAGGGCAGGTGAAGGATGAGGTGTGAGGGAGGTGGTGAAGTAGGTTGGAGAATTGATGGGGGTCCACAGCATGTAGATTTCTGCGAGTGTGTGTGCGGGGTGGGGGAGCAGGGTGTTTAGGAAGTCCAGATAGGTTGAAAGAGAGAAGGTGGTGGTCAGAGATGGGGAAAGGGCGACATTTGAACTCCGAAATGGAGCAGAGGTTGGAAAAGACCAGGTCAATAACGTGACCATCGCGGTGGGTAGGGAGGAGGGAGGATTGTGTGAGTCCAAGGGAGGATGTGAGTGAAAGAAGTTTGGAGGCAGCAGGAGCAGAAGGATCGTCAATGGGAATGTTGAAGTCCCCGAGAATTAGGCATGGAAGATTAGAAGACAGGAAGTGAGAAAGCCAGGTAGCAAAGTGGTCAAAGAACTGGGAGGTTGGTCCCGGTGGGCGGTAGATGACTGCCACCCTGAGAGCCAGAGGAGAGAACAGGCGGATGCAGTGTGTCTCGAAGGAGGAGAAGGAGAGGGATGGGGGTGGAGGGAGATGCTGGTAGGTGCAGGTGGGAGAGAGCAGGAGCCCGACCCCGCCACCATTTCTCTCACCCGGTCTGGGGGTATGGCTCAAGTGTAGACCGCCATGTGAGAGAGCAGCAACGGAGGCCGTGTCAGAGGGAGTTAGCCAGGTTTCAGTTAAAGCTAGGAGGTTGAAGGAGTTTGAAAGGAAGAGGTCATGGACGGCTTCAAACGCTCCCTTAAAACATTCCTATTTAGGGAAGCCTACCACCCAACTCACTGACGCAACCATCAATCACTCTCACCTTGCAGTCCTCTCCTCCTGTTTACAACCCCAACCCCTCTAGATTGTGAGTTCCTACGGGAATAGGGCCTCATCCCTTCTTGTACTGTTTGTCAAATGTTGTTCAATGTATTGTAACCCGTCTATACTGTGCCTATTGTACAGCACTGCGGAATATGCTGGCGCTTTATAAATAAAGAATAATAATAATAATAAATACTCCATTCTTGTTTAATGTTTTCCTTATTGTAGATGTGTCAACAAAAATGTTAGCATGTGCCAGAGATTTCTGTAAGTCTTTAGCTGACACTCTAGGATTCTTCTTTACCTCATTAAGCATTCTGCGCTGCGCTCTTGCAGTCATCTTTACAGGACGACCACTCCTAGGGAGAGTAGCAACAGTGCTGAACTTTCTCCATTTGTAGACAGTCTGTCTTCCCGTGGACACATGAACATCAAGCCTTTTGGAGATACTTTTGTAACCCTTTCCAGCTTCATGCAAGTCAACAATTCTTGATCGTAGGTCTTCTGAGAGCACTTTTCAGCGAGGCATGGTTCACATCAGGCAGTGCTTCTTGAAACTAGTAAACCCAAAACTGGTGTGTGTTTTTAAAGGGCAGGACAACTTTCAGCAACACATCCAATAATATCACACTGATTGGACTCAAGGTTGACTCACTCCTGGCTCCAATTAGCTCTTGGAGAAGTCATTAGGCTAGGAGTTAACATACTTTTTCCACCCTGCACTGTGAATGTTTAAATGTTATGTTCAATAAACACGTGAAAACATATATTATTTGTGTTGTATTATTTTAAGCAGACTGTGTTTTTCAAATTGTTGTGATTTAGATGAAGATCAGAGCACATTTTATGACCAATTCATGCAAAACTCCACGTAATCCCAAAGGGTTCACATACTTTTTCTTGCAACGGTAAGTGTTGTTTTTAGCAGAGCATCTCTAGTGAATCACTGAAATGTTAAGGATTGCGGATGATGGGACTGTAATAGCCGTATGTTTGGAGTTTAGCGAATACCAGTTATATGGTTCTAAAGGTTTTGGTCTGTGTGGTGAGAGCGGAGTCACATGACAGGAAGGGTGGGGGCGGTACCAGGCAGTGTCTGCTGGGATGCCATGCTAGCGGGACGTACTGTATGTGTCTCCTCTATCCGATGTTATGCTGAATAAATCAACAACTATAAACCAACCCACGGAGTCTACTCTTTTCATGACATGGTGTCAGAAGTGTTTCCCTGCGTATCCATTTTGATCTGTGAAGATGTCTAAGTTCTCTCCTCCGGAACCCTTCGGTTTCTCTCAGCCTGCTGCATGGCCTGCTTGGCGCCAAAGGTTTGCACGCTTCAGGATCGCTTCGAAGCTGGATAAGGAGCCTGGTGAGGTGCAGGTGAATTCCCTTTTATACGCTATGGGGAGAGACGTGGAGCCGATTTACGGTACTTTTCAGTTCAGCGCTGGGGAAGAGATGGACTTTGATAAAGTCGTGGATAAGCTCAGCGCCCATTTTGTGCCAAGAAGAAATGTGATTCACGAGAGAGCCTGCTTTCACAAGCGCGCCCAGTGTGAGGGAGAATCTGTGGAATCATTTGTGCGCAGCCTTTATCAGTTGACAGAGTTCTGTGAGTTCGGCGCTGCTAAGGAGGAGCAGATCAGAGACAGACTGGTTATCGGAATTGCAGACTCGGAAGTTTCACTTAAGTTGCAGCTGGAGTCTAAGCTGACACTGGATGAGGCGATACGGATTGCACGTCAGAGTGAATTGGTGAAGAAACAAAGTGCAGACTTAAGGTCAGAAAACAGGGTGGAAGAAATACACCAGTCACAAAGGGTTAAAAGCGGCAGACAGCAAGCAGCGGATCCCGTTCAGTGTTCCCGTTGCACACGCTGTAACCGCCCTCACGAGATGAAGACGCGGTGCCCTGCTATAGACAAGAGGTGCAGGAAGTGCAACCGCGCCGGCCATTTTGAGGTGGTTTGTAAATCAGAGTCTGTGAGAGAGATGTGTCTGGACAGTGATCAGGAGACGCCAGAACTGTCCTTTATAGGATCGGTGACTGAACAGTCCGGCTCTGTCGAGGATTGGTGTGTTACACTCACGATGTTGGGTGAAAGAGTTGCCTTTAAGATTGATACCGGAGCAGACATTACAGTTATTTCCTTTGTGACATTCTCAAAGCTACCTCGACGTCCGGAGCTGAAAAACGTTACGATTCAAGTTCATAGTCCGGGAGGTCGCATTGATTGCATCGGCAGGTTCCTTGCTGACTGTGAGTACCGGGAGCGGAAAATATCGATGTGGGTGTACGTGATCAGAGGATCGTGTGTGAATAACCTTCTGAGTCGGAAAGCAGCCTGCAGTCTGGTCCTTGTTGCTAGAGTGTACGAAGTCACTGAGGACGTGTTTGGAGACCTGGGGCTGCTGAACTGTGAGCCGGTCCGTATAAAGCTCAAACCTGAGGCTGTCCCTTATAGCCTTGCTACGCCTCGTAGGATTCCATTTCCGCTTTTGCCGAAGGTGGAGTGCGAGCTTCTGCGGATGGAAAAGATGGGGGTTATCGAGGCGGTCACAGAAGCTACTGACTGGTGTGCACCCATTGTACCGGTCGCTAAAAAGAATGGGAAAGTTCGTATTTGTGTGGATTTGAAACGTCTGAACGAGGCCGTTAGGAGGGAGAGATATGTCATGCCGACATTGGAAGATATTGCTCCTCAGTTGTCGGGGGCTAACTTCTTTTCCACGCTCGACGCTTCCAGTGGGTTCTGGCAGATACCCCTTGACCCAGAAACTGACGACCTTCATTACTCCGGCAGGTCGGTTTTGCTTCCGCAGACTCCCCTTTGGGATATCTTCGGCCCGGAGATCTTCCAGAGAGAGAGGAGTTCCCTGTTGAGAGACCATGAGGGTACTGTGGTAGTTATGGACGATATCCTTGTGTATGGGTCCACTAAGGAGGAGCACGACCGGCGACTGCTTTGTGTGCTGCAAACCGTCAAGGAATCGAGCTATTGAGAAAATGAAAAGCCCTTCCGATGTGAATGAACTGAGACAAGTACTGGGCCTTGTGAATTATGTGGGGAAGTTTCTACCGGTGTTGTCCTCGGTGTTACATCCTGTCACAGAATTGTTAAAGAAAGATGTCGCCTGGATATGGGGACCTCCACAGGAGGAGGCCTTAGCACGAGTCAAGTCCATGCTGGGATCCGCTCCGGTGTTGGGGTACTATGACCCCTGCAAGAAGACTGTGGTTAGCGCAGATGCTAGTAGCTACGGGTTGGGAGCGGCCCTTCTGCAGCTGAATGAGGGTAAACTACAGCCTATTGCCTATTGTTCTCGCACCTTAACAGCAGCAGAGAGACGTTATGCACAAATTGAAAAAGAGTGTTTGGCCGGAGTCTGGGCCTGCGAGCGCTTCCACCGGTATCTGGTGGGTTTGGAGGAGTTCAGTCTGGAGACTGACCACTAGCCACTAGTTCCTCTTATTAATTCTTATGATATCGACAAGGCGCCTCTGAGATGCCAGAGACTCTTAATGAGACTACTTAGGTTTAATGTTAGAGCTGTGCATGTCCCGGGAAAACAGCTGGTGGTGGCAGATACCCTCTCCAGACTCCCGCTGGCTGCTGAGGGCGATTCGTCGACAGAGTCGGACGTGAAGGTGTATGTGGATTCGATCTTAGCCTCCAAGTCCATCTCTTCGGGGAGATTGAAACAGATTAAGAGAGAGACGCACCTGGATGTTGTCCTTCAAGAAGTTATCAGCTATGTAAGAGACGGTTGGCCGGAGAGTCGTGCTGCGTGGTGGTCTCTGAGTGCGTTCCAGTCCGAGAGAGCGTACCTTACTGAAATGGATGGCTTAGTGTTTTTTCAAGACCGCATTGTTATTCCGAAAAGTCTGCGTCAAGACATGCTACGGCGGATTCATGAAGGTCATTTGGGGGTTTCCAAGTGTAGGGAGAGGGCGTCGTCTGCTGTGTGGTGGCCTGGGATTAGCGCTGACATTGCTGATTTCATCTCGAGATGTGCCTTCTGCAGAGAACGTCGACCTACACAGAGACGTGAGCCTTTACTTTCCACCCCCCTACCTGCGGGTCCATGGCAGAAGATAGCTGCGGATCTGTGTGAACTAAAAGGGAGCAAATACCTAGTTGTTGTGGACTACTACTCCAGATACCTTGAGCTCGCGCCACTGGGTGAGGCGACCAGTGCTACTGTGATCGTCCGTCTGAAAAGCATGTTTGCCAGGTGGGGTATCCCGTCGGAGTTGGTGAGTGACAATGGTATGCAGTTCGCCTCTAAAGAGTTCGCTTCTTTTGGGAAGGATTACGATTTCCGTCACACGACTTCCAGTCCGCATTACCCGCAGGCTAATGGGATGGCGGAGCGAGCTGTTCAGACCGCTAAGTTTATTTTGGGGCAGGCGGAGCCTTATTTGGCCCTGATGGCGTACAGAGCGGCTCCTGTTCAGGCTACAGCGTGTAGCCCTGCTCAACTGATGTTGGGACGGCAGATTCGTACTACTTTGCCTTCTGTGGATGCTTCCCTGCCGGCTTCCCCGCGCCTTCCGGAGGATATTCGGAGGAGGGACGAGGTGGCGAAGCGGAACTACAGGTTCTTTTACGATAGACGACACTCTACTCGCCCACTATCGGTGCTATACCCGGGGCAGAGTGTCCGGGTTAAGCTAGATGATGAGACGAGGTGGAGAACCCCGGCTACAGTTGTGGAGCGTTCTCCGGAGCCCAGGTCCTATGTGATCCGCACGGAAGGAGGAACTGTCGCTCGCCGCAACAGAAGGCATCTTCAGCCGGTACCCGAGGAGTTGAGTGCTGAGACCTCGACACCGCAACAGCCAGACTCTCCGGTCTTACGGAATGGGTCTACCCTGCAGGTGGTTTCTGGGCATGATGTACCGCTGCTTCCAGCGAAGCCACAGCCACCCTCTCAAGGACTTGGTGATGGTTCTTGCAAGATGACTTCAAGTGGTAGAGTTGTGAGGCCTCCGGAACGTTACCGGGATTAATGTTTAGCTAGAGCAGCGACTTGAAGAATGGGCAGAATAATCCCAAAGTCACTGCGGACTAGGGTAGTCTACCCCGATGTCCAAGTTAGCATTGTTTATCTACTTGTATCTTTACATTGTTTATTTTGTATGTTTTACCGTTAAAAGGGGGAGATGTGGTGAGAGCGGAGTCACATGACAGGAAGGGTGGGGGCGGTACCAGGCAGTGTCTGCTGGGATGCCATGCTAGCGGGACGTACTGTATGTGTCTCCTCTATCCGATGTTATGCTGAATAAATCAACAACTATAAACCAACCCACGGAGTCTACTCTTTTCATGACAGTCTGTATACTCCGCTATTAGTCTATATCGGTCTTTGTTTCAAAATATCATTGTTCCTGTCTGCACTGGGATCTCTATAGCCGCTCTCCTCACTCTCTGACCATGTCTCTCTACACTGTTGCTTCCTTATTCTGTCAGTGTTTCTCTCCGTGTTGTAGCTTTACCTGATGCTTATCTGTGTCTCACTCTTTATTGTAGTTTCACTGTTCTCTGTCCCTGTTTGTAGCTTCTTGTGCTCTCCATTCAATTCTATCTTTGTTTTGTAGCTAGCTCTGATGCCCACCCATGTTTCTCTATATCGTAGCCATCCTTGCTCTCTGCCCATGTCAGTCTCATGTATTGTATATCATCACGCTTTCTGCCCTTGCTCTATTTCTCTCAGTATATCGTAGATTGCCTTGCTCAATAGTTAATTCTGTTTCTGTATCATAACCACTATTTTGTATTATAGCTGCATTTACTCACTAGGTCAGTCTCTATATTGTAAGAGCTCTTACTCTGCAGTCATTTTGGCCTCTGTATTGTAACTGTCTTTACTCTGCATTCAGTTAGGTCTCTGTATTGTAACTGTCTTTACTCTGCATTCAGTTAGGTCTCTGTATTGTAACTGCCTTTACTCTGCATTCAGTTTGTTCTCTATATTGTAAGAGCTCTTACTCTGCAGTCATTTTGGTCTCTGTATTGTAACTGCCTTTACTCTGCATTCAGTTTGGTCTCTGTATTGTAGATGCCTTTACTCTGCATTCAGTTTGATCTCTGTATTGTAACTGCCTTTACTCTGCATTCAGTTTGGTCTCTGTATTGTAACTGCCTTTACTCTGCATTCAGTTTGGTCTCTGTATTGTAAGTGCCTTTACTCTGCATTCAGTTTGGTCTCTATTGTAGCTGCTCTTGCTCTGCATTCCAATCACTTTCAGGTCTTTTCAAAGAAGCATGAAAATCAGGAGAATTGGCAGGAGAAGAGAACAATCTAGACCAAATAGCCGATTTGGAAAGTGAGATAAATGGGAGAGTTTTTGTGGTTTGGCTATTTATTTTTACAATTTTTATTTTGTAAAGTTGGCTTATACATTCAAAGTGAGGGCCTCGCAGGGCCACACAGAGTCATCTAGAATGGCACCGTATAGAAAAAAATTAATCAAAAATCTCAGCATTAAATAGCACACCATAAGATAGCACATCAAGGAATCAGTAAAGTCCACATAAGTGTTGTGGAAAGAGCCGGGGGAGGGGGGCATCCCTGAAAGGGGGGTCTCACCGAAAATAGAGGTACTCTACTTATGGGGGGGGGTTGGTTTGACTATTTAGACGTCGAATTTTAACTTCTCCAGTCATTCTCCTGAGTTTCACCTTTCTTTAAATAGATCTGTTCGTATTCTATATTGGTTCCCAATAGCGACGCTTGTGTCTCTGTATTGTAGCTGCCCTCCTTTCTTGTTTTGTTGATAAACAGCCTTTGTCTTTTCTTGGTTTTTTTCTTCTTCGCAGGGTTGGGTGTTTAATGTCATCCCTTGGCTGTTTGCTATCCCTGTTGCTGTTTTTAGTGGATTCCTGTCTGACTACCTCATTTCGCAGGGTGAGTTGCTGATCTTGTCACACTCTCTTACAGAGTCTTATTTACATAGTATTGGAAAGGTTAGCGAGAGCGTTAAGTGACTGGATCCAGGAATGCAGTCAGATATTCCTTTTAGGGATATGTATGTATTCAGTTACCTGGACCCGTTCACATCATCCTGAACTTTAACAGTTTAATATTATATTAGGTTAGATCACATGAGTCACTGCTAGTCACCCTCCAGGGTTGGTGACCAATGTCACACTAGTCCCCTCAGTGTCTGATCAGGTTGGGGCTCTTGTTGTGCCTGGCCACATACAAGTGACCCTGTTTTAGGTTATCTCCTAAGCCAGAGATCTCCACTGGTTTTTTTTTTGTCTAGCGGTCGCAGTGGCAAGACAGCCGGCTGGAGATCTGCATTTTTCCTGAACTTGTATCGCACACCCGGTATGATACCGCCAGTAGCCCTGTACCTTAACCTCCCCGGCGGTCTAATTTTTTCAAAATTTTGTGTCTAAAAGCGTCTCAATTTTTTTTTTAAAGGAAACGTGTTTTTGTACATAGCCTGTAATAATTAGGAATCACGCACTGAAATCCGTGCAATCAAGAGTCCTTACTGGTAAAATCCTTTTATAAATAAATAAATAATTTTAAAAAATAAAATAAATAATAAATACTCGGAGTCCGATAAAGTTTGAAACACGACATAATAATTTATTATCCCAAAAATAATTATCCAAAATAATGCAAATAAATGATATTCTAAAAACACTGAAATCTGTCTGAAAACAAGGGTGAGACTATGTATGGTCTGTTTCTTATCCTGTAGTGCCACCTAGTGTCCGTTCGTAAACATTGCACATTGGAATACAGTGTATTGTAATTTTTTTTTAAGTTTGCTGCCTGGTCCCGCCCCCCTGCATGGTGTGACTCGCAGGGAGCATTACCACGAAGCAACTCGCCGCAATCACACTGCAGGGGACAGCCAGGGAGCGCAGGAGGAGGTGAGTATGTATCCAGCCCGAGTGTGGCTCGGGGGTACCTTTCGCGGTAGTGAAATTTAACCCCGAGTCATACTCGGGAATACCACCAGGGAGGTTAATGCAGTGTTTCTCAGCTCTGGTCCTCAAATACCACTAACAGACCAGGTTTGTAGGATATCTGAAGCACTGCACAGGTGATATGATTTGCTGCTCAGTGATTGCAAGATTCAGTCTGCACTTTCCCCAAGGTAATCCTTAAAACCTGAAACAAAATATATATTGGTAATATCCCACAAGTATAAGTATGCGCAGATAAAAGTGGCCACTCACAGAAGTGTGGAATAAAGTTTGCCCATCATCCTCCAGAAATGCTGTAAGGCTGGTGTCAATCCGGTGTTGAATCGATCCGATGATACAGGATCTCAAAATAAACGATATATAATAATATCAATATAAATGTAATACAATTTATTAACTTACTCTTTAGAGTAGAAAAAACAGCATAGCATGGCATAGCATAGCTGGAGGCAACAAGATAAAACAGTCAGCTCAACGTGTTTCTACCATAAATGGTCTTCCTCAGGAGCAGATAAATATTGTAACAATCACCCCCAATGTGAGTCCTCTTATAGTCCACCTTTAATGTATAAATTGGCCCCATCCAGCGTCCAATCTTCTTCACCTGTGGGCCTGCCATGTTCAATCCATCGCGCATGCGCCGATCTCCTTCGTCCATTGATATCAACATGTATGCCCTGACTCCGGCGCACAAGGACATTGTCCCTTCCGCGCTCTCTCCGAAGGCAAAACCAAATCCCGTAGCATGTGGAAAGTCCAGTTCTTCATGACGAGAAGCACCTGACGTCATCTTGGAGGAGGGCAGATGACTGGCAGCCCTAATGCCATCCCACACATCATCCCGATGTGCAGATGAGCTTCGAGTTGCCTGCTCATGTTGCCTACACATACTCACCTATGCCATTATCCATATAATCAGTCTATTTTTTTCACATCGGGTCCTTATATAGTATAACAAGCCTGGGAAAGGGGAGTACAGTGGAGGCGCTAATATTGGTGGATATGTTTATGTTGTGCAGCCGACAGGGATTGAAACACAAAACCTCGACAGAAATGTGCAAATGTACAGTAGGAAGAAGAGAGAGGATCCTAGTGGCGCAGTCTCTTTTGAGAGTGGTCTATATAAAATATTGATTGGGATTCCCACTATTTCAATCAGTGCACGGTCGAAAAGACCACTAAAGTGCTGCTATGAATAGAACTAAGTGCAGTAGTTTTACTGTGCAAAAAGGTGACAGTTGATGTCCTGTTATGTTCAAATCGCATATAAAGTTTAAAGTGACAGTTGATATCCTGATATATTCAAAAAAAAAAATCACACATATAAAGTGCAGATGCAAAAAAGAAAGTGCATATATAAGTGCGTATAGTGCAATTGAAGGTCTTTTAAAAGGTTATCCTTATAAAGTCTCGTTTTCCAAATCACTTGTGAAGGCAAAAAAACAGTCCAACCGACCATATATTCTGTATTGAAGACAAAGGTAGTCTGGTTGAGTCTCCACAGGGGCAGTCCAGAGGCTTACCTGAGGTCCTGGTGCACTGTCTTCACCTAAGTCCTATATAGACTCCCAATTCCCAAAAAATGGGAGGAAAAGAGGAGAGGGGTAGAAGGGAAACAGAAAAAAGAAAAAATGGTGCAATATTGACTGATACAGGGTTAAGTGCCCGTAGACAAGGGAACACTTACACTTTATAGAGCCTTATATACCGGCTCTGGTGTGGAACGCCTTGGGCTTAATTGAGGGTAGCATCTGCCCTTCTTTAGAGTTTTCTTGGGGTAGCCTCTGCCTTTCCTTAATGTTTGCTCGATCGTCTCAGATATAAAAGAGAGAGATCTTCATAGCGTAATTTGTAAACAATGTTTAAAATAAGGTAAGTAGTGGTCAAAACAAACTCACTGATGTTGGAGCCTTAGGTTCCAGGCTCAACTTGTAGGCGTGTGGTACTACTTATTCGGTGGGTACCTTCACCTCTTTCATCTGCAGATGGTCTTCTGCATTTCAATTCCCAGTTTGAATCTCCCAGACTGAAAAATTGCCGAAAGTCGACTCAAAAAGGTATATTCTTAGTTGAATAAAGAAAATCTGCCAGAAGCAGCCCTCTGCCTGACACAAGGTGAGATGCTGCGAGCATCCCGGGCCGAATCGCGCGATAACAATACAGGCAGCTTTTTAAGCTCCTGCATTGTAATTCCACACTAAAACGGGGGCAGTAGGGAGAAAACTGCGGGCACAGTTTTTTCTCCCTACCGCCCCCATTTTAACGTGGAGATCGTAATGTGGCCCTAAGACATAAATAGGAAGTGATTCCTAATCAAAGGAGCCCAATGTATGGACTTGACAGGCGACACTTTAAAAAAAACAAAAAAAAAAACAACAAAGGTACAGTAATGTGTGTGGTTGCTGTTAGTGAGAAAGATGTAAATTATTGGGTCCTTGAGTACCTAACAAGCAGGGCCGGCGCTGCCGCTAGACCGGCTAGGCGGGCGCCTAGGGCGCAGCCAGCCCAATTAAAAAAAAAAATTGCCTGGGGCGGCCGCATGCTGCAGCGAGCCCCAATACGTGCTGGCTTCGCCGCCGGCGTCAAGGAGACGCCTCCGTCACGCCTCCGTCTCCTTGATGCCAGCGGCAACGCCAGCACTTATTGGGACTGGCTACGAGGAGGTGGAGACGGAGCTGGAGCGGCAAATATCCATGTGTGAGCCTGGGGGCAAATATCCATGTGTGAGTTTGGGGGCAAATATCCATGTGTGAGTTTGGGGGCAAATATCCATGTGTGAGCCTGGGGGCAAATATCCATGTGTGAGCCTGGGGGCAGATATCCATGTGTGAGCTGGGGCAATATCTCCACGCCATGTGCTATCTGGGGCAATATCTCCATGTAAGAGCTGGGAGCAAATATACCCATGTGAACGGGGGGCAAATATACCCATGTGAGCGGGGAGCAAATGTACCCATGTGAGCTTTCTTTTTTTTGGGGGGGTGCAAGTAGCTGGTCTTGCCTAGGGCGCAAAATAGTCTAGCACCGGCCCTGCTAACAAGCATTATGAGGCTGGGCCTGTAAGGGGTGGGATTAAATGTATACATTTTCATGTCATTTTGGACGAGCTTTCCAGGATTACATTTCCCATGGTGTCAGAGAATATGAACAGCATAATGTGACTCGGGCTGAGCTGACAGACATAACTTAATAAACTAGCACAGGGATGTCAAACTGCAAGTTCCCAGAATTCTTGTAATGCAGTAAATGGAGAGAGAATCATGAGAGTTGTAGTCCAGCAACATCTGGGGAGGTAGCATTTGGAATCCTTGGTATAGAAGCGCATGGAATGAGCAAACCGAGACATGTGGCTGTCTGTGCAGGACTTAAATAAGTTAATATTCTGTTTTCTCAAGCTTTGACTCGTGATAAAAGGTAACAGGGTAATTAGATGTTGGTTTTGATATTATATTAAACAGTGATTTGTTGTTTCAGAGTAAGCCCGAAGCCCGAGATTATCGATCATACATTATTAACCCTTTTTTCTCTCCTCTTCCCCACTCAGGTTATAAAACTATCTGGGTTCGGAAGCTCATGCAGGTAAGGTTTGTGCTGTGTTAGATATTTATTTGTATGTTTATAGTTGTCGTCAGGAAATATCCACCATGTTACCTTATATTTGTTTTGACTCCGCAGGTGATGGGAATGGGAATCTCCAGCTTCTTTGTGCTATGCCTGGGACACACAGACAATTATTACAGGGCGATCTTTTACGCCTCTGTTGCTGTGGGACTGCAGACTTTCAATCACAGGTAGGGATCTGGTGATATCCTCTTCATTGCAACTTGCGCTTAGTGTGCTCATATATGCTGTATATATTATTATTAGTATACCTTAGTACTGCTAGACCCAGATTTCAAACTTAATGTTAAATGACTGACACAAAATGTGTGTGAGTAAAACAAGAGTGTAGATGGCTGAGAATGGGCATCAGCATAAGTGGCCTGTCGTACAATGTGTCCCACTCACGTGTCATACCCAGGACATGAATACAAAAAGTTTTTTAAATTGACATTTAAACACTTTTATACCTATCGATAAACTCGAATAAATCAATAATGTTTTAAAAATGTGTAACTTTTTTTATTTTCTTGCTTTAAATTCTGTCATTTCATCTTCTCAGGCGACGCCCCTCAGCTAGGGGTGTTTCTTCAGCTCATACTTCCTGAATATTCCCCGCCTCCTCCCCACCCACTACTCCACCCATCAAAGCTTCACATGAACTACATTTCTAGCTCCATCTTGCCCACAGCCCACATGCATCCCACTACTTCACATACTCAGCTATTACCTTCACCTAGCGTGTCACCTCTTAGATTGTAAGCTCTTGGGCAGGGTCCTCTCTCCTACTGTTCTGTGTGTTTAACTTGTATGGACATTTGTTATTCTGTCTCACCCATTGTACAGCGCTATGGAACTTGCCAGCGTGTTTTAAATACCTGTGAATGTATGATCTAACACAAGCTGTGCAGCTCAAGAACTTAGACTGGGGAAACCGAGGAACTGAATATTCGCATCTCTGCAACTGTGAAAGCAAAACTCACTCACCTGCTGGCTCGCTCACACACTCACCCGCTGACTCGTCCCCACACCCACGCTCTCTCACACACAGACTCACTCACCCACTGACACGCTCACTTGCGCTCTTTCAAGATTTTTGTCTATACTGTGCTTATTGTACAGCGCTGCGGAATATGCTGGCGCTTTATAAATAAAGAATAATAATAATAATTTACATACTCACGGTTTTACTCAAACTCCCTCACACAGTCACCCCTCTCACTCTTTCTTGTGCGGTCTCTTGTGCGCGCTCTCTCTCACTGCACCTTTTCTTTTGCTCTCTCTGCTTTATCTTGCTGTCTTTCTTTAATGTTTCTTGCTGTGTCTCTGTGCTTTTCTTTGTTGTCCCTCTCTTTGATACAGTCCTAACCTCAACATCTGAGGAAAGGGATTTAGGGGTTATTATTTCAGAGGATCTAAGGGTAAGTAGTCCATGTAATAGAGCAGCAGGAAATGCTAGCAGAATGCTTGGTTGTGTAGGGAGAGGTATTAGCAGTAGGAAAAGGGAAGTGCTCATGCCACTGTACAGAGCACTGGTGAGACCTCACTTGGAGTACTGTGTGCAGTACTGGAGACCGTATCTCCAGAAGGATATAGACATCTTAGAGAGAGTTCAGAGAAGGGCTACTAAAATGGTGTACGGCTTGAAGGAGAAAAGTTACCAGGAAAGGCTTAATGATCTTAACATGTACAGCTTGGAAAAAAGACGAGACAGAGGAGATATGATAGAAATATTTAAATACGTAAAGGGAATCCACAAGGTAGAGGAAGGGAGTATATTTAAAAGGAAACAAAGTAGCAAAACAAGAGGACATAGTCTTAGATTAGAGGGGCAAAGGTTTAAAAGTAACATCAGGAAGCATTATTTTACTGAGAGGGTGGTGGATACATGGAACAGTCTTCCAGTAGAAGTGGTAGAGGCCAAAACAGTAATTGAATTTAAGCAGGCATGGGATAGGCATAAGGCTATCCTAAACAAAAGATAAATCCAGGTTAAGTATCCATGTAATTGGGCAGACTAGATGGGCTGAAAGGTTCTTATCTGCCGACATTGTTCTATGTTTCTCTGCTGTCTCTTTTTCTCCCTGTGTGTATGGATGTCTTTCCTTACCTGTCTTTGCTGTAACTGGGAGTGAAAGGTCAGCCCCGCCCTCCCCTCAGCTCACAGTGCAGGAGGGAGGAGGAGCAATTCAGATGCACATGCCCAGTGCGTTTTTTAGCTCTCCCTAGGTATAGGCACTGATTGGTTAGCTAAAACTGCCTCCTGAGGTGGGCGTGAAAAACACTAAGAAAGAAAAGCAGGTAAATATCAAAAAATATCATATTTACCTGCTTTTTGTAAAAAATGAATACGTATCTGGTCAGCGCGATATGGAATAACGCCAGGGATATGTGGGCAATCTTGTGGTTACATCCGTATAAGTTCGACATATGAGAAAATTGGGAGAGAGAAAGGGGATATACCGCATTGGTGCAATATGTTATGTTCCAAGACAACAATTCATATTTAGAGAGAAAACCACTCACAAAAATAGAGCCCCAACACCGGCTCTGAGTGAAAGGTGCCTCTGGGTTATTTATCTGAAGATGTTCTCAGGAAACCACTCCTTCCATCAACCGTTAATCGTCACTCTCTCGATGAGGAAAGTATGTAATGAGAGACACAAAATAGGAAAATTCTGTGTGTATCTGAATATAGGTAACTGTAAGGAAAACTCCTACCGGAGTATAAACTCACATTTGATGGAGCTTATTCAAGCTCAAGGTAAGCGCCTATGGGTTTCGTGTGGTCAAACCCAAAAAAGACCAATAGATGCCGGATTCAGTTCCAAAAATTTATTAAAATTAACAAAAGTTAAAATAAAAGCAAATTAAAAGTCCAGATTAAAAGACCTGCTTTTTGTGCCTGCTGAATGATACTACTGCCTCATTCAAAAGGCATTGCACGTTTTTAAAAGCACACTAGCAAAGCATGCGCTGTCCCTTTAAAAACTAAAGATATCTTCCTTCCTGGTAAAATACTTTCTAAATAAATAAATATAGTTGTAAATTGATGGTGCCATTAAAGAAGAGGCTATACCTTATGTAAATCCGTCTGCTATACAGCTACAAGTATTTATAAAGTGCCAACAAGTTCCATAGCGCTGAGCAATGGATGGGACATAACATCACATATACATGGAAGCTAGACACACTGAGAACCATGGAAGAAGTGGACCCTCCCAATAGCTGCTTTCACCCAGAAAGGGTGGTCTGAGCTGAAATGCACAAGGCAATCTCCTCTGCACAAAAGGATCCACAACCCCTGACGATCATTTTGGCCTTGTTAGACCTCATCAGGAGGGCATAGCAGATACCGCTCTAGGCACCTTGAGCAAGGGGTCCACGTCTTGATAACTCCATATGCAAATAGTGAGCAAAACCAAGGGTGTATGAGATTGTCGGAGGCTGCAGTTCCTCTCATGCAGAGTGGATTGCTTTCGGTATCGACTCTGGTCACCCTTTCTGGGTGATGGTATACTGATTTTCATATTATTCTGCCCCCTCTATGGGCCCTATTACACTCATAATGCAAACGTTAACACTCACTTGCGTGAGCATTAACGTTTACCGCGGTATTTACTGCATATTACAATCCAAATGCAAACGGGTTAAAAATCCCGTTTGCGTTTGGTACCTTGCGCTTATCAGCGCGAGGTTACTGTACTTTGCGCTCCCCATGTTAAGTATCGGGAGCATAAACTGTTAATCAGCTCCCGCTAGCATCCAGAATTTTACGCTCGGAAACAATGCAGGCAGCATTTTTTGCGCCGGCATTGTAATCCAGCATTAAAATGTGGGCGCAAGGGGGAAAAGTGCGGGCGCAGTTTTTCCTCCCTTGCGCCCGCGTTTTAACGCAAAGAGTGTAATAGAGCCCTATAATGGCACCATCGAGCTAAAACCTTGTGAGACCTGAGTGGGGGACTCACCGTAGGGCAGGCCACTTATGCTGTTGCTTGTTCTGAGGACCCTTGCAAAACTTGTGATGTTGCCCGTTCTCAGGGCCCTCTTATACTTTGCTGACATAAAATATCCAATTAACATTTCAGGCATTTTACAGGAATTAGCAATAAATGCCAAACAAAAACACTTAACACAATTTCCTTGCAATTTTTTTTTTTTTTACCATTTCAAGATAATAATGACTGAGTTTGGAATCGCTTGTGATTCCCCGGCTGCCTACACATTAGTGCTTTTTAAACGAAGGTTCAATGTATTTGACGCAACAGCTGAGAGATGAGTTTTGCCAGGGCCGGCCCAAGACATTGTGCTGCCTGGTTCCAAAGATGAAATGCTGCCCCCCCCCATCACGTTTATCACAGAGCTCCACCGCAATAAAGAACTCATGCTGATACACAATGCACATTACTGAGTTTTATTGCTGTGGAGCTCTGTGATATGCTCATACACACTGCACATTACTGTATCACAGAGCTCCACAGCAATAAAACTCACAGTAATGTGCATGGTGTATGAGTAGTCTCCCTCTGTGAGCCCACACTTTGTCTGTGACCCTTCTCTCTCCCTCTGTGACCCATTTTCTGTTTCTGTGACCCCCTCCCTTTCACACACACACAAATTTAATGATAATGTGCAGTGCCTTCATATTGTCCCCTCCCTCCTCCCCATCTCTGCAGAGTGAGTTAGAGATGGGCAGGAGCGGGAGAGGTGCGTTTTTTTTTTTTTTTTTTAATTTGAGGAGCCTGGCTGCTCCCCTTTCTTCCCCAAGATCGTAATCCTAATTTGTACACTGATCTTGCATATAAAGGTTTAACTGGAATTATACGATTTTTCCAATGAATTTCAAATTCTAGAGTTAATTGAATTAATTAAAATAATTAATCGCTTTAAGGTAGGTAAAAACAAAACATATAACAGATTATTTTCTTTTCAGGTAAAGGAATATCTATCAAAATATATGCATTTCTACATGTTTGGGGGCAAGGGAGCAGCCAGGCTGTCACAGCCAGCAGCTTTGTAGCTGTCTCGAGCAGCCTGGCCTCGCTGCTCCTTACCGTGTGGAGCTGCTCAAATAACAAAAAAAAAACACACCTCTCCCTCTCCTGCCGATCTCTAACTCACTCTGCAGAGAGGGGGAGGAGGGGTTCCCGGGGGAATCACCAACTTACCTTGTATTGGGATGTCCAGGCGGTGGCTGCTACACCAGGCTGCCCTGCTCTCCTCACCTCTCTCACTCCTTCCAGAAAGCGTGTTGGAGGATGGGGAGGAGCAACTGCAGCAGCATGTCAGAGGCTACCGAGTCTCTGACAGGGGCATAAAAACGCCACCCTGAATAAATTGCCGCTCGGAGCCAAGGCTCCATCATGCTCCATGGACGGGCCAGCCCTGAGTTGTGCCATTATACTTATCATTGAGAAGTGAACTGTTAACGTCTGTGCGTTTATCGCCCACAGGGCGCCCTATTGCCATTTGACAGAGCTGCAAACACAACAGCGCCCTTTGTATGGTAACATAGCTTAACTTCTATATTAAAGTGACTTTCTCCAGATTTCTGGGCCATCTGTCACAACAGGATTATCTGCCAGATTCCTATACAAAGAATGTATACACCAGGACCTATTTTAAAGATAAATTACCCAAAACATTGTTTTTCAACTTTTTTTTTCTTTTTCATTTCACAACACCTTGATAAACAACTAGCATATTCAAAGCACACAATGAGGTTTTTATATATTTATCTATTAAAAATGATTGTTTGCTATGTTGTCTCATTCACTATTTTATGTTTCCAGTGGTTTAACTGTGAATGTACAAGACCTGGCACCCTCCTGTTCCGGCATGCTTTTTGGTAATATATTCTCTTTTTTCTCATTGTTTGGTTTGGACGGGACATGGTGTTACTGTACAGAGTAATAAAATCTCTCCTCTCCTCACAGGTGTGGCTAATACAGGAGGAGCTATGCTGGGTGAGTCCCCAGATTGTCTATTGCTCTTTTTATAGCCAGTCACTGACCTTTCATTGCTCAGTCTCTCCATCTGTCCCTTTCTTTTCTCTTTCTAAGTTTTCTGCTCCCCTTGGTCTGTCTCCGCACGGTGCCATCTGCTCTGCCATTTACAGAGACCAGGACACGACTTCAAGCTTGTATGGCTGATTGTTATCAAACAATGGTAAACTGATAGAGCACCAGACACTCCGTTCTGCTTTCTGACCCTTCACTCAGGTTAAAGGAGAAACATCATACAGGGTGTCCATAAAGTCTCTTTACAATTTCAAAAATTTATTACAAAGGCAGATAAGTGAAAATTATTACAAAATGAGACGTATATATTTAACCTCCCTGGTGGTATTCCCGAGTGTGACTCGGGGTTAAATTTTACTACCGCGAACGGTAACCCCGAACCACACTCGGACTGGATGCATACTCACCTCCTCCTGCGCTCCCTGGCTGTCCCCCACAGTGTGATCGTGGCGAGTTGCTTCCTGATAAGGCTCCCTGTGAGTCACACGATGCAGGGGGCGGGACCAGGCAGCAAACTTAATTTTTTTTTAGAATACACTAAATTACAATGTACAATGTTTATGAACAGCCACTAGGTGGCACTACAGGATAAGAAACAGACCATTACATAGTTTCACCCCTGTTTTCAGACAGATTTCAGTGTTTTTTGTTTTATTTTATTGAATATCATAATTATTTTTGGGATAATAAATTATTATGTCGTGTTTCAAACTTTATCGGACTCAGTGTATTTACTATTTATTTTATTTATTTATTTATAAAGGATTTTACCAGTAAGGACTCTTGCTTGCACGGATTTCAGTGCGTGATTCCTAATTATTACAGGCTAACTATGTACAAAAACAAATTTCCTTTAAAAAAAAATGAGACACTTTTAGACACAAAATTTTGAAAAAATTAGACCGCAGGGAGGTTAAGTTTTTTTTTGCCTCATTTAATACACCTCTATATGGGCACCTTAGTTGCACAAAGCACATCAAGACGGTACTCGATTTATTGCCATGTTCGCTGTAGCATACCCTCATCAATGGCATCAGTGATCCTCTGCTTTAGATGAATGTGGGGTGTGAGATCATGTGCAATCGAATCATTGGTCCGTTTTTCTTCGAGACTCTCATTACTGCAAATGTTTACCTTGACCTTTTTGACTGAATGCGTGGCACCACAACTACATGACCTTCAACCAACTATCATTTTCCAGCAAGCTGGTGCACCACCACATTGGGGACTGCATGTTCGTGGGTTCCTAAATTAAACATTTCCAGACCAGTGGATTGGAAGGGGTGGCCCAATTCCCTGGCCACCTCGTTCACCAGATATCACTCCCCTCGACTTCTTTCTATGGGGTTATGTTAAAGATATCGTGTATCGAACAAAGGTACGGGACATCACTAATCTAAAGCAGAGGATCACTGTGTTGAGTGTCCGTTTAATTAATTAAATTAAACAACTGAGAAAAAATCCCTCACTTCCCTCCTGGGTATGCTGTGCAGAGCATGGTCTACTGCCTCCTCTTGCCGTATACAGTAGAACACTGGCAACAAATAGTTCCTAGTGTCCTTCCCTGTTTATACTCAAGCTTGCACCAAGTCATACTTATCTTGTGGCAACCCTGCAATGTCATGTACCGCAGTGTTTCTCAAACCTGCAATCAGGACAGTTACAGTTACAAGCATTTATAAAGTGCCAACAGATTCCATAGCGCTTTACAATGGGAGAGACAGAAAAACTAATATACATACACGATACACACACTGAACAGTAGGAGGGAAGGACCCTGCTCGAGAGCTTACAATCTAAGAGGAGAGGGCTGACACAGTGGGTGAGGGTACCTGGAGTATGTGAAGTAACGGGGCACATGTGGGCTGATTGGGAATATGGAGCAAGAGCTGTACAGTGAGGGATCATGGAGTGAGCCGATAAGCTTCTCTAAAATAATGTGTTTTCAGAGACTTCTAGAAGGACTGGAGAGACGGGGAGAGTCAAATGTTGTGGGGGAGGGAGTTGCATAGAAAGGGGGCAGCTCGGGAGAAGTCCTGAAGGCGGTAGTTGGGGGTGGGGGTACGAGGAACTGATAGCATCAGATCATTGACAGAGCAAATTGGTCGGGAAGGAGTATATCTGCTAAGGGATGAGATGTAGGTAAGGGCACGGTTATGGAGAGCTTTGTACGTGAGCACCAGTATTTTGAAATGGATTCTAAAGGAAACTGGGAGCCAGTGTAGAGATTGACAAAGGGGTGAGGTGCGGGAGGTGAGGTGGATGAGTCTGGCACTGGCATTCATTATAGACGGCAGAGGGAGAATCTGGGATCTTTTAAAGCCAGAGAGAAGGCGATTACAGTAGTCAAGGCGGGAGATAATGAGAGCTTTGATGAGCATTTTAGTAGAGTCCTGATTAAGAAAGGGACGGATGCATGCAATTTTTTTTAGGTGGAAGTAGCAAGATTTGGTTAGCGACTGAATGTGAGGAGTAAAGGATAGATCGGAGTCCAAGAGGAACCCGAGGCAACGAGCCTGAGAGGAAGAAGTAATGGTGGCACCATTCACCTGAAGGGAGATGAGTGCAGGAATAGAGGTTTTAGAGGGAGAGAAGATGAGAAGTTCAGTTTTCAAGAGGTTGAGTTTTAGGAAACGTGAAGTCATCCAGTCGGATACAGCTGAAAGGCAGGCTGTAACACGGTCCAACACGGGAGGAGAGAGATCGGGAGAGGAAAGGTAGATTTGAGTGTGGTGGTGAAGGAGAGATAGGCAGAAAACCAGGAGAGAGGCATCACTGTGGCCAAGCTGACGTAGCGTGAGGAGCAGGAAAGGTGGTCAACAGTATCAAAGGCAGTGGAAAGATTGAGAAGAATAAGGAGGGAGAAGTGACCTTTGGTTTTAGCGTCAATGAAATCATTGGTCAGAGCAGTCTCAGTAGAGTGTTAGGAGCGAAAGCCGGACTGGTGCGGATCGAATACAGAGTTTGCAGCAGGAAAACTGGTGAACTGGTTATAGACCAGACATTCTAAGATCTTGGAAAAGGGGAGCAGAAAGATGGAACGGTACTTTGAAAGGAAGGTGGGGTCAAGAGATGGCTTCTTTAACAGTTCAGATTTAACGATTACCTTGGAAAAAAGCAGACTGAATTCTACAATTCAGCCTCCAAACCTGAAGGCCGGAGGTATACTCTCAAAAGCGTGTCTTTGAAATGTAATGTTAGTGCAATAAAAAAGGCATCCCTACGCACTGCTATAATCTGGTGATTTTGGCAGATGGACTAACAAGGCTTATCCATATATAATTATCGCAGAAGCCATTTGCACATCACAGCATTTCAAAGAACTGCTATATATATATATATATATATATTTACATACACACACACCCCATCTGTGGGAGAAGTGGAAGTATGGAGTTAGGTGTCAGTGATTCTCACCAAATGCCGCACAATGATTCACATCTTGTGCAGCAGGTAGGGTGCAATACAGAATATAGTTAGTGTTGTCTAGGTTCCCCACTTAATGCTTCAACTTGTTACACACCATAGAAAGGCAGGCTTGGATGTGTATACGGCGCTTAGATGGTATTAGGGATCGCTACACGTTCTCACAGATGTGGTGTTCCCTTCACCTCAAAAAATACACCACAGTAGAGTAAAAAACAGAAGAACAGCGCTCCCTTTCAAACGATAATTGTATACCAACCACACCACCACCAAAGTGTATAGTAGCTGCAGCAGAAGGAAAGCATACCGGGCGGACAGGTCGCTCAGCCGGCGGATCTGTGGTTTATAGAACTCATGGTGGACGGAGAAGTGTTGTGAAGACTTTATCCAGACTCTTGGAGCAAAAAGGTGGCTTTTCCAAATTGTGCCTCAGAAACAATTTGCACGCTTTGGAACCCTAGAGCTCGGTGTAGCCCCCAAAAGGGTGAGTAATATTCCCCCTTCGGGTTGGTCGGATTATCGATTTGGGCTGTGATACTACACCATGAGAATTTTCTTCGTCTTATGTCTTGAGATCTAAAGGGGTTCAACTATCGAAGAAGGAGGGGACCCATAAAAGAAGTCTGGCTGACGGACTGGCCTGAAATTCGTCCGTAAGGCGAATTATAATAGAGCTAGGGAGCTCTCGAAAAGTGTGAGTTTATCACCCTGGCTATAATATATACACTGGCTATAATATATACACTGTATGTTATCAATTGATCTGCACTATTATATTTTCCTGTTTTGTTTACCCTTTTGAGATCTGTTTTGACCCATGTGGCTCTACAACTTTATGTGCATCAATCATTCTGGGAATCATTCTTTCCTCAAATGCATCTAACAACGTAAGATATTGTTACCTTACTATACACTTCGGTGGTGGTGTGGTTGGTATACAATTATCGTTCGAAAGGGAGCGCTGTTCTTCTGTTTTTTACTCTACTTGTTACACACCATATACAGCAGATTATGGGAAAATGGCACATAATGCCCAAAAGATGCATTTTCGATGTTCCACACAAGTTCAGCAGGTGGGAGTAATGTACACCGCGCCATGCTCTATACCCTCCAGAGAAGTTGAGATGTACTGGCCTCTTAGCACCAGGGATTTTGACAATGAGCTCCTCACCCTTTCCCCACACGTTTAACATCTTCTTTAACAAGTCTCTGTAATTCCCATTGCTTTTCTGTGTATCGCTTAATCTTAACCCTGTATCCTCCCGTCCAGGCGTGCTATGGGTCTACCTCTCTGGCTACCTCATCGAGGCTCTGAACTCCTGGGCGCCCATGTTCCACCTGGTCGTCACCGTCAACATATTAGGATTGATGTTTTTCCTGGAATTTGCCAAATCGGATAGAATGGACATTGATGTGGGTCATAGCAAGACAGAGGAGAAATGAAGTGGCAGAGAAGGATGCTCTGCCAACATCTCCGGTGCACAAACTTGCTTCGTTCGGACATGGAGATATCAGAAAGACTTATGGGAGCCAATAAAGAGATAATGTGAAGCCTTGGATTACAAATATTCAGGATGTCTGGGAAGGGGTGGTTACTTTTTAATGCTAAATTTATAACGACCTTGTGTAAATCTGTGAAGGTCCATTGAGGGAGGGAGAGTGGGTCTGACTGTAATTCTGTACAATAGGGAGCTGCTTTATTTTATATATAAATTTTTATTTATTTTATATCCATCCTGTAATATGGGCATTTAGTCTGCATCTAAATATAATATAATATACTCTCACAATATCTAAGCAGTGAATTGATGGATTATTTCAAGGGTATTGCACGTTTTGGACCAAAATAACTGTTGCGAAGAAAAGGGATATAGAAACATAGAAAAATGTCGGCAGATAAGAACCTTTCGGCCCATCTAGTCTGCCCAATTACATGGATACTTTACCTGGATTTATCTTTTGTTTAGGATAGCCTTATGCCTATCCCATGCCTGCTTAAATTCAATTACTGTTTTGGCCTCTACCACTTCAACTGGAAGGCTGTTCCATGTATCCACCACCCTCTCAGTAAAATAATGCTTCCTGATGTTACTTTTAAACCTTTGCCCCTCTAATCTAAGACTATGTCCTCTTGTTTTGCTACTTTGTTTCTGTTTAAATATACTCCCTTCCTCTACCTTGTGGATTCCCTTTACGTATTTAAATGTTTCTATCATATCTCCTCTGTCTCGTCTTTTTTCCAAGCTGTACATGTTAAGATCATTAAGCCTTTCCTGGTAACTTTTCTCCTTCATGGTTGGAAAAGAAAAATTTTAAAAAACAAGCCCGATGTTCTTAGATTTGGAGAGAAAATATTTTTTATTGTAAAAAGGAAGAGAGATGAAGTAATTAATGTACCATTTATATGCGGATATAGTGACCAACACATGGGTGACAGTAATAATAAAGAAATACCGGTCAGTGTAAAGAGTAAGGACTCAGATATTAGGTTTAATATTCCCAGAAACCTGCATATCATTCAGAGGGGTTAAAAATATGACAGAAAGACTAGCAAGGAGTGCAATGATATGATCTCAAAATCAGAATGTATTTACCTTGGACAAAGGTTTCAATGGGTGTGCAGATTGGCCTTTACATCTACTGGAAACAAAAAGTGGAGTATACAAGAATTAAAAGGCAGAAAAGGTAATATATTTAATATGAAGGGAATCCTGAATTGCTACGTTAAAGACGTTGGTTACCTGTTGATATGCTCATGTGGGTTATATTATGTAGGAAGGACAAATAGGGCATTGACTGTATGAATTGCCTAACGTAAGGAACATCAAGAGAGTTTATGATAACCGTTCGGTGTCCATATATTATAAGGTGAAACACAATCAGAATACACAAGGATGGGAACTACAGAGAGGGAAACTTCATTGAAAAGTCCAGCAAGGAGCAGATGAAATGGATCTAGGAGTTGGAGTTCGGTGGTTTCATTCGGCAGGTTAAGACACGTGTCAGACAAATGCAGTGATCACGTCCGTGTTGCCGCACATTTTAATGTCCGTCGTAGCATAAAATTATGATCAATAGAGACCCACACACGAAGTACGTCCGCACAGAAGTGTGGACGCACAATGCGCGTGGCACCGGACACAATGCAAGCACGAACGTCAAACCGCTAGGACGGATGCACAGAGTGCGCCACGTCCCCGTAGCTTTGTGTGTCGTCCAGCATTTTTGACGGACGAAATGGTTTTTCAAATCATGTATCAATTTTTTTCATTTTACATATTTTATTTCCCATCTACATCAGTCAAAAAAAACTGACCGGGTTGTGTCTACAGTATCAGTCAAAGTACGTCAGTTGTGCAGTGACACAGTGTGCTCAGAATGCGTTCGTCTAACATTAGCCTTATTCAGGCGAACTACGTAGGTTTCAATGTTAAAAATATTCCTGTTTTTATCCAATATCTAATAAATTGTTTAGACTTTTACTGCAGACTAAAAGAATATTGTTTTTCGGGTTTTTTTTTGGATCTTTTCGTGATTTCTTTCTGCAAATTCTCTTTTTTTTTTAAAAGCTCTTTTTCTTTTTTCTTTAACAGACCTTTTTATTATCGGTACTCTCTAAATAACCCCCATAGTGTGATGTTCAAGGGAACGCGCTATATCTTAAGCATTAATTTAGTTTTTTACTTAACATCAATGCCATAGATTTAAATATAATAAGTTTAGTAGCTCCGCTTTATGTAATTTAATACGTGCTGATTTATGGGTTTATTGCTACTTTCAATTAGTCCCTATATGAGCCTTTAAACTTATGTTAATGGAAGGTTTATTTTAAGTCGATGACGGTATCTAAAATGTGGGTGTGTTATTCGCTGTTCTGCATATCTGAAAGAAAGAAACACTATCATCATGATGGAGTAAAAGCATACCAGTTTGCACAACAGGCTCCATGAGGTATGAGGTAATGCATTGCTTTCCAAAGTGTGGGTCACGAAAAATTTGTGTGTTGGCGGCAGTAGGTAGGTGTGTCGCGCATTGGGTGACCACATGTACAGAACCTGTGTCTCGCTTATGCCCTTTCCTTATGGCTGCCTGCGCAACTTTAAAAGCATTTGTGTGTGCGCCTGCACGTGGTCTTCACGGAAGCCTGGCATTTAATATTAGCCAGGCTTCCATTGCAGTATGTTTGTGTGTGTGTGCGACTGAGCACTTTGAAATTTGGCTACACGCCAACAATGAGTCCCAATGGAAGCCTGGCTTATGATTTGGGCCCGGCAGCCGAAGCCCTGATTAGACCTAGCATAGTTCTAGGGTTCTAATAGGTTCCAATGTAATAAATCCTTTTTTTTTTTAAAGGCCATTTATTATTTTTATCTTTTGAAAATTGAAAGTTTTTTTTCGAAGACTTTTTTTATTATTTAACAGACCTTTTTATTATTTAGACACATTTTTTACTACGGCCCTATTCCCTGGTGGCCGCTAACATGAAGAAGGTAAACAAGATTGTGACGGAGTGACTGCACCTTAACTTGGTACCTCTGTCTACGGCTCTCTTCCATGTAACAGTCCCAGAGCAATCTTTCGTAACCGCTCCCCAAAACTTTAATCGCAGTTTTAAAGAATGAGGCTCACTGTTGAAAATCAAACAGCAGAATGCTAGTTTATTCATACAGACACAGATACACAGTCAATGACCAACTCCCTTTGCATACAATCAAACAGATAACATTACAGATAAAATAACTGCACAGGACCTTCACACAATGGGACCTCCTGAGAGAAGAAGGGGGAGGGAGAAAACAGGCAAACAAAGGGAATTTCTTATAGAGAGACTACACAATAGAGAGAGCAGGTACTAATACAAAGATAGAATACATAATAGAGGGAATGTATACCATATACACAACAGGAGACTACAATAAATACACAAGGGAATAACACACATCAGTAATCTTTAGTTAAGTGGCAGATATTTAAAACGGTGAAAAGACAAATATTTTTTAAAAGGTCCAACAATTTCCCAATAGTCTTTTTCAAGGGCCATAGTCGCTGGGCAGGAGGCTAGCCCACAGCCCCCTCCAGATGCCCCAGTGACGGTAGGTTCTGTCGCAAAGATAATGTGTGCTTTTCAGATTTTTTTCTTGCCGTCTCCATGTTACCATCATATTCTCAGCACCTCACCCTAGAATGAGGTGCTAAACTCCCTGATACCCACAGTGGTGCTTCCGTGAGTATCAGCTTGTGGAGACCATTGATCTCCATGGAGATTTGCACTTTAGGGTCATGAGCTTTGCAAAAGGTTGCGCATCTCCACGGAGTGATAGTGGAGGGGGACTAGACTAGGAACTATTGTTACATGGGATCCTGCTTTCTCCCTCCTGCACCTATCAGTATCTGCCCCCATCCCCCTCTCTGTCCTCCTCCTTTTGAAGCTCATTGTATACGCCTGTTCTCCCCCCTCTCTCTCAGAATTGCTGTTATCTATCGCCCTCCTGGACCGACCTCCCAGTTCCTCAACAATTTCGCAGCCTGGACATCTCACTTCCGGTCTTCTAATGTACCAACACTAATTCTAGGCGACTTCAATATTCCCATTGATAACCCATCTGCCCCTGCTATTGCTAAACTTCTTTCTACGTCCACCTTTGGCCTCTTACAGTCCACCGTTTCCTCTACTCACCGTGATGGACACTCAATCGACTTAGTGGTTTCCTACCTCTGCACTATTTCAGACTTCACCAATCAGCCATTCCACATTTTTGACCACCATCTGCTCTCCTTTAATATCAACCCATCAACGGAACCAACTTCGTCTCCTCCATCCCATCCCTACACCCAGAGGAATCTCCAGGCCTTGGATCCTCTGCATCTGCATCCTCTGATTCTCAAATCTCATACAAAGTCCCCTGTCCCACACTAACACCATAACCTGCCCCGACCGTGCAACATTCCACTACAATAACACACTCTCCTCTACTCCAGACTCTCTTGCTCCTAAACAACTGCACAAAACTCCACGTCGCCAGTTTCAGCCCTGGCACTCTAAGCAGACACGCCACTTGCAGAGATGCTCCCGTGCTGCAGAGCATGCTTGGAAGAAATCCCACTCTAAAGCTGACTTCATCAACTATAAATTCCTTCTCCGCTCATACACAACTGCCCTTCACCTCGCCAAACAAATTTCTCTCATATCTTCACTTTCTCCCAACCCCAAAAGACTGTTCTCAGCCTTCAACTCCCTCCTCCACCCACCTGTGCCACCTCCCCATCTGACCTCAGTGCTCAAGATCTTGCTGACTACTTCATAACGAAAACATTCACAATTCGTAACAATATCCCAGCACAAGCATACAGCACTTCTCCTCCCCCAGCGAACCCCACCTCTACTCTCGGCCTCTTTGCCCCAACCACAGAGGAGGAGGTCCATTCTCTACTGTCTTCTTCACGCCTTACTATCTGCCCACTAGACCCTATCCCTTCACACCTACTATCTTCTCTGTCCATATCTATCACTCCTGCTGTTACACACATTTTCAACCTCTCTTTCTTCTGGCTCATTCCCCTCTCCTTTCAAGTATGCCACGATCACACCCATTCTCAATCCCTCCCTCGTCCCACATTCTCCTGGAAACTACCGTCCAGTTTCACTACTTCCACTAGCATCAAAATTGCTAGAAAGACTAGTCTACGACCGCTTAACCCTCTTCCTATCCCGTAACTCCTTGCTTGACCCGCTGCAATCTGGCTTTCACACTCAACATTCAACAGAAACTGCTCTCATAAAGGTTACTAATGACCTCCTCTCTGCTAAATGCAATGGCCACTACTCCATACTGATCCTACTTGACCTCTCAGCTGCCTTCGATACAGTCGACCATCCCCTCCTCATAGAGACCATCTTCTCTATTGGTCTTCTCTCTTGGTCTCTGTGATACCACCTTCTCCTGGCTAAAATCATACCTCTCCAATAGATCCTTCTCAGTATCCCTTGCTGGCAATTCCTCCTCTTCAATGCCTCTGTCAGTCAGTGTACCTCAAGGCTCAGTCCTAGGTCCTCTGCTCTTCTCCATCTATACCTCCTCACTGGGTAAACTCATCACCAGCTATGGCTTCAAGTATCACCTATACGCTGATGACACTCAGATCTATCTCTCCACTCCCGATCTCTCCCCCTCCGTTCTCTCTCCAGTCAGTGATTGTCTGTCTGGGATCTCTGCCTGGATGGCCGCTCACTACCTGAAAATCAACATGTCCAAGACCGAGCTCCTTATAATTCCCCCCTCTAACTCTACTCCAATTTCTGACTTCTCCATAATTGTTGACGGTATCACTATCCTTCCTTCTGCACAAGTCCGTAGCCTTGGAGTGACACTTGACTCCAGTCTTTCCTTCAGCCCCTACATCCAATCGCTCTCATCATCTTGCCGCAATCACCTCCGTAACATTGCCAAAATTCGTCCATTTCTGACTAACAACACCACCAAGCATCTTATCCACTCTCTTGTTATCTCCCGCCTGGACTACTGCAACAACCTCTTGATTGGCCTTCCTATCTCCCGCCTCTCCCCCTGCAGTCCATTCTAAACACATCAGCCAGGCTTATCCATCTCACCCATCGCTCTGTCTCTGCCGCTCCTCTCTGTGAATCTCTGCACTGGCTCCCCATCGACAGCAGAATCAAATTCAAACTACTCACCTTGACCTGCAAAACCCTCACTAATGCCGCCCCCCACTACCTGTCCTCACTAATCACTAAATACACCCCAGCCTGTCCCCTACGATCCAACAAATGACCTGCGCCTGGCATCCCCTATCATTACTTCCTCACATGCCAGATTGCAGGACTTTTCTCGTGCAGCGCCGACCCTATGGAACGCGCTTCCTCGCAATATATGACTGTCCCCAAATCTGGCTTCATTTAAACGCTCCCTAAAGACCCTTCTATTTAGGGAAGCCTACCACCCGACTCCGTAACAAGACATTCGACCAACCCAAAAACAGTCCTCACCTCTCCCTGCATTAAATCATCACTGCAGTCCCCCCCTCCTGTTTCTAATCCCCTCACCCATCTAGATTGTAAATTCCCATGGGAATAGGGTCCTCATATCCTTTTATCTGCTGGCAGGTATACTGACCTGTCTCCTGTATGTATTGTTGAATTGTCCTGTCTTTACACATTACACCTTGTACAGCGCTGCGGAATGTGTTGGCGCTTCATAAATAATAATAATAATAATAATAATAGGATGAAAAAAGACATTTGTTCATCGAGTTCAGCCTTTCACACATCACCTACTGCTGTTGATCCAAATGAAGGGAAAAAAACAAACAGTCTGAAGCACTCGCCAATATGCAACACACTGGGGGAAAAAATCCTTCTTGACCCCAGAATAACAATCAGATTTCTCCTTAGATCAAGCCGCTTTTACCCACATACTAAATATTACAGCTCTTAATATTATGTTTTTGCAGGAAGTTATCTAGTCGTTGTGTAGCGCTGGTTTTAAATCCCCTGCCGTGTAGTACTTGTTTTTGGCCACCGGAGGGAGACAAGCACGATGTGAGACACTGAACATTGGGACTACATTTTCCAGCATGCTTTGAGGGCGGACACAGGAAGTGGGTGGGACAGAGACGCTGACATCCTGAGCCTCGTGGAAAGAGCTGGCAGAGCGCGCCTAGGAGTGAGAGGAGCAAGACGCAGTGTAGCGGAACGTGATAGCGACCAGGCCGGAGCGCAGGTGCGGCCTGACAGAGCTGGAGACCGGGTTTTTCTGCCTTATCTTATGAAGACCCAGTGATCCACCGCAGTGACCCGAGCTGATACCGAGTGAGCTGGAGGACCCCGAGTTAGGAGAACCGCAGATCGATCTAACAGGGAGTGCAGGCGGTGAGCTGGACATCTTGTGGCCGATACAGACAAGCAAGACAGCGGATCCGGTGACACAGAGAACCCCAGTCAAAATCGAGCGGAGAGACGTCCTGGGTCGAGCGGAGCACAGAGTATCTGGCGGATGGGTGAGAGGCCTTCCAGGCCGTTGTGAAAATCTAAAGCACGCTGCAGTTTGTTTCAAAAACCCACAGGGCCCCAACTTGACTAGTCGAAGATACCTCATAAATAATTCACTGGACAGTTGAATATTGTACCCGGGTACCAATACACACATACACATACATTCCTTGGGACACAACCTGTACGGGACTCACTCTCCAACCTAAAAAGGGGTTATATATATATTTTTCTCTTTTCTGCTGCGCGTTTCTCGCATTACGAAGCATTGTATTTCTTTTCCGCTGCGCGTTTCTCACATTACAAAGCATTGTATTTCTTTTCCACTGCGAGTTTCCCGCATTACGAAGTACTGTAAATATATATATATATATATATACCGTGTTACTCATTATATGCCAGTTTATCCAATAAACTATATCATTTATAAAATCCACGACGGTGCTGGAGTATATTTATTCCCTAGTGCGGGGAGACTGACCCTAGGTTCAAATTCAGCGGCTCCTCCGGGAGTGAGTGCTACAGTTGTTTAAAAGTCAGTACAGTCTCGGACCCAACCACCTCAACAGACAGAGAATTCCACAGCTTTATTCTCACCGTAAAATAACCCTTCCTATACTTTGGATGAAAGGAAATTCAGCCTAGTCTAAATGGGTGACCTCGTGTCCTGTGTATAGTCCTATTAATGAATAGGTTTCCAGACAATGGTTTATAATGGCCAGTGTAGCGCTGTGTTAAAGACCTTGCTGTGGCATTACCTATTTTTGGCCACAAGATGGAGACAGTCGCGATCGGAGACACTGGACATTGGAACTACATTTCCCGGCATGCTTTGCAAGGAGACAGGAAGTGGGTGGGGACTGGACACTTACATCCTCCACCTCGTGGAGAACGCGCCAGAGCGCGCCAGGGAACGAGAGAAAGCAGACGTACTGAAGAGATCGCGAGAGGGCCTAGGCCAAAGCCCGAGTGAGACCTGTCAGTCCGGATTGGATCACTCCACCTGAGGAGAAGGAGACTTGCCAGAACCCCGGCATTGCTGCAGACCGGAGGAATCGAACGGAGAGCAGGCGGTGAGCTGGACAAGCTGCATGAAGTCAGACAATGGATCCGGCTGCTAGTATCCCCAGTCAAAATCCGGTGGAGAGACGTCCTGGGTCAGCGGAGCCTAAAGCAATCGTTGGATGGGTGAGAGGCCTCCAAGGCTGTGTTGTGATTAAAGTCCACAGGGGGGGGCATGTCCGGCTGTGTGAGGGAGCAGATGTGCTTTGACGGAGCTCTGTGTGACAATACTTTTGAGGGGAGATTTTACCCAGATTTCTACTTGATTTTGCCCCTATTGGGAGTCCCTGCACTGCTGGGCATCAGGAGGTGCGCTCTGGAGCCTGATTTGCACCCCCCTCCAGAGCACAGCAGAGTTTGAGACCCTTCTCTGGTGAGTCTGATCGGCCGTCGGCCATTTTGAGGCCTACTTACGGCTGACACCTCGCCCCTCCTGCTTCCCCCTGCGGACTGACCCTACCGGGTGATAGTGGGTCACGGACTGTGTGGATGGAGGGCCCCCATCTCCTGACTGTGCCTGCTGTCCTCGATGAGATTCTGGTGGAGCAGCGTTGTTTGGAGCACCACCTCCCCCCAGCCGGTGGAATGGAAGCTGTATTTGCGGCCCTCGAGGCCTGCCTTGACGAGTTACCGGGGAGGAGGACAGCCCGCTCAATTACAGCATGTGGCGGCGGCTGATGGACGCAATGAGAGCTGGTCGGAAGGATGCAACCCGGTGGGAATCTTACTTGCCGGATGCAGAGAGGGTGTTCCTGTTCTGGGACAGAGAGAGGCGCTGGGGATGAGCTGGTGTCTGATGCGATGGAGGCCGCAGTGGAGAACCCCGAGCTGGCAGCGGAAGGTCCCCCGGTGAGGTATGCGACGGTGGAGCAGCCCGGCGCTGGGGCACTGGATGCCCAATATAGCTGTGCGGCTCCGGCGGTGACAACTGGAGGGAGATTGGACTGGCTGGATCCTGATCGATGTCGGATGGAGAGGTGCCTTCCTTTGCAGTTCGGGCAGCTGGCACAACCGGGGACTTTCCTACGAGCTGCCAGCGATGGGAGTCATTATGAGGGAGCAGCGGGCCTTACCCCTTGCCAAGACGCCTGCGGGGGATGCGACTTCTGGCCCACCCTGCAACGCACTGCCTGTGGTACAGGAGATTTTATTTCGGGACGCCGGCTGATGAGACTTTTAATTTTACTTACCACCACTTTGCCCCCTGGCTAAGTTATGGTTCCCCCCTCCTTTTTTCTGCTATGAGGACTATGTGCTTTTAGGCTCCTGTCAGCTTACTGTCTTCGCTGAGGACTCTGAGATAAGCCATGACATTTTTCAACCCACTGCTGTGATTTTATCTAGCAGATGTTTTAGTTATTTTTTTATATATATATTTTTTTTCTCCTCCTTTGGGCACTTTTGAGCTCTCCTCGAGGTATTCCCTCGAGTACCCTGGCCTCGTGACTAATTCCCTCCTTGGCCTCCCACGGCCCCTTGGGCTACAGGGCTTGCGCCAGGACTGTCACATTTTTGGCCTTTGTTTCTCTCCCATTTTATTCTTTTTATTATTTTTAGATATATGTGCTGAGGATTTGCTGTTCTTGTTCTAGCAGAGTGTATGCTGAAGTTCCCTGGCTGGGGACACTTTCTTCGCTTTACGATGACACTTTTTATTGTCTTTTTTACGCTCGCTGTACTATTGCTGATGTGATCTGATGACATCTTGCTTTTGTTACCTGTTATACGTATGATGTATTGCTGACTTTCTCAAAATAAAAAAATTTTGAATATAAAAAAAAAAAAAAAAAAAGTCCACAGGGCCCCAACTGACTAGTCGAAGACTTTCCTTCTATAAATTCACTGGCCAGTTGAACAGTACCCGGGTACCACACATACATATACACCTTTTACATTCCGGGACTTAACCTGTGCAGGCCTCAGTCTGTTACGAATCGGAACAGGGGTTAAAGATAAAGATACGTTCCGAAGATATATTTTTCTCTTTTCCGCTGCGCGTTTACCGCAATACGACGGGATTGTATGTTTTGGGTTTCGCTACGTGTCCCCTTTTTCTGAACTATCGGGAAATTGCATTTCTTTTATGTTCGGTTGCGAATATTTTTTTTTCCGAAATACGAAGCCTCGTGTTTCGTTTCTTTTCCGCTACGCGTTTTACCGTGATACGAAAATACTGTAATAATACTTGTGAATACCGTGTCTCAACATCTGCTCATTATTTTAGTAAACTATTTAAATGATAAAAACTCACAACTGTGTTGGAGTATATTTATTACCTAGTGCGGGGAGACTGACCCGTGGTTCATATTCAGTGGCTCCTCCGGGAGTGAGCGCTACACGTGGGGGCTCGTCCGGGATCCAGTCTCTGGAAAAACCGCATCTAAAGGGTTAAATATGGATCCAGACACTGTTGCCGAGTGGTGTGGGGAGCACAGTAGCCAGTCAGATGTTGTATAGTTATGGATATTCCAGCAGACACTTGGGCTGAAGATCAGATTCGCCAGACCGTGGCCACGCTAGCACCAGATCATCGGTTAATACTGGACATTGAAAAAACCCCAGATACTTCTCACATGTATGTTCTTCTTGAATGGAGAAAGGGTGTTCCGCCATGTTTTCAGGGCACGAGCGTGAAACTGGCCGAAGAGGTGGAAGTCCAACTAATTAAGCCAAGTACGCCACGTGGCGAATCCGCAAGTGTTTCCGCGCCTAGTCCGTTGGCCATGATCGGGCCTGAATTTATCGTGGCTATTGGAGATCTACTGGCTAAATGTCAGAAAACAAGCCCTCCTCACACTAACTTCGGTTATCGACGGTTAAGATATTTTACAGGAAACGTACCAACTCCGGCGGGAGAAGAAACCTTTGAAGAATGGGTGGAACAGGCGATGCAGGCTCTGGATGAGTGGGATGTCCCTGAGGCCCAGAAAAAGCAAAGGATCACCGAGAGCTTAAAGGGACCTGCGTCAGAAGCGGTGAGAAACCTAAAACTGAGTAGAAAAGATTGTACTGCTTTAGATTACTTAAACGTTCTTGAAGAAGTTTTTGGGCGAACTGAAAAGGCGGCCGAACTGGTATATCAGTACGAACACACCTATCAGAGAAGAGGTGAAAGGATGACCGAGTACATGAGGCGCCTGGATAAGATTCTACACCAGATACTCCTGAAGAAAGGGGCCGAACCGGCCGAAGTAGATAAGATCCGAATAAAACAGATTCTGAGGGGCTCTCAACCTCTAGATCCAGTGATGATGCAGCTGAGAAGCAGAGCAGGTAACCAAGAGTTAAAGTACCTGGAACTGATCCGAGTTGTACGAGAGGAAGAGGCTTTACTAGAAGAGAAATCTTTCAGGCGGGGGGAAAGGGCTTATGCACAACCTGTGAGACATAACGACGGCCTGCAGCCTGAAAGCGACTCTCTAGATACCTATGGATCTGACGAGGACGAACAAGAACACCTAGTTGTTTTTAAATCTACAGAGAAGGCTGCCAAAGAATCGAACCTCCCTGAACGGGGTGAATTGTCCAAAACCGTCAAGAAAGTTCAGGAAGCTCAAGTTGAATTGCAACAAGCGCATGCGGAACTGTGCCGGGTATTGATGAAGGTGACAGAGATGCAGGCAGAATGCAGAAATTCCTCACAGGTATGCAGACGACGGGAGTTGCTGTGGCGTCTGGTCCAAATCCTTTAACCAAATATCAACAAGCAACTACGTCTCCGCTCTCTAAGAAGAGATGTTTAGGGTGTGGAGAAATGGGCCATTTCCGCGCACAGTGCAAAGGCCGAAAGCCTGAGAAGGATAGAGTCAAGGGACTGTTGGAAGCCCTGGAAGGACTGTTATCTACCTCACGGCGGGAAACGCCAGAGGGCACCAGTGAAGGAGCAACCTGAGTGCCCGAGAGGGTGAACCCCGCTCCAGAAACCAAGCAAAGACTAAGAGGGCGAGAAGGCCCAAAGCCGAGCCAACTGTAGAGCCTGCCAGGACTGAAAGAGTCACTCCCTTAGCATCCGGGTCTACGTCATGGGGAAGCAATGCACGCCCAAAACCTGCACGGGCCAAGAAAAAGGCCAGGGTACAGCAAACTGGGTCTAAGTGTCCGGATACCGCCACCAAATTTCCCGACCAACTGATAGGTCCTTCTCCTATTGTGCCAATCCAAGTGGAAGGAGTCTACACCAAAGCCCTGTTGGATTCAGGGGCTCAAGTGACATTGATCTACAGAGACTTCTACGAGAGACACTTGAAGCACATCCCTCTGCAAGAATTGAAGGATCTGGAAATATGGGGTATCGGCACCAAGAAACTCCCTTATGACGGGTACCTGCAAGTGAAGTTGGAGATCGGATCTGAAGTCATCGGGCAGTCTGGGGGTTGTGATGCATTGGCTATTGTGTGTCCTCAACCCTCGGGTGCGAACAGAAGCTCCCTGATAGTGGGGACGAATACTGACCTAGTGCGGCGTCTCCTGACGCCTATCGTGTTGGAAGAAGGTTCAACTCAAGGAGTACACCCAATGTTACGTCCGGTCTATCAGAGGATGGTCGAAGAACGAAAGGCACCTGCCGAGGTGGGAAGACTGTGGAGACTGGGTGGAACAGAGAAAGTTCTGCAAGCAGGAGAAGTAGCGAGCTTCCGGGCTTCAGTCAAGTTGAATGGATCGCAACCAGGCCCCTATGTGGTGCTGGGAACCGATTTTGATCATGGGAGTGAAACCGGAGTCGAAGTAATTCCTGAAATAATCTCCACCAAGCTCTGAAGAGAACACGAGGAAGAGTCTCGGTCAGCGTGTGCAATGTGACGGATTCTCCAGTAGTCCTTAAAGCACGAATGCCTATTGGGCAAGTAGAGTCTGCTACACCCTCTCCACTGATTTAGGAGGGGGAGTGGATAAAGAGATTCCAGATGAAAGATTCTACCCCAAAGACGCTCCCATTTCACCTGAGTGGAAGAAACGTCTTCAGTCTCAAGTCCTAAAGTGGAAGGAATTGTTCTCGAAAGATGAGTTCGATGTGGGCCTAGCAAAGAGTACTGAGCACCGCATTCGGTTACAAGAAGATAAGCCGTTTCGGGAAAGATCAAGGCGAGTTCCGCTAGGAGACTTAGATGATCTGCGAGAGCAGCTGAATGAATTGCAAAGAACCAAGGTGATTCAGGAGTCCGTACGCATCTCCATAGTGTTGGTTCCGGAAGAAAAATGGCTCTGTCCGTCTATGCATAGACTACCGCACGTTGAACCGGAAACCATCCCCGATCAATATGCCACTCCTCGGATAGAAGATGCCCTACATTGTTTGTCTGGAGCAAAGTGGTTTAGTGTACTGGACCTGCGAAGCGGATATCACCAGATACCCATGCATCCTGAAGACAAGGAGAAAACTGCGTTCATCTGTCCACTGGGGTTCTTTGAATTCAACAGGGTGCCTCAAGGCCTTACGGGGGCTCCAGCCACGTTCCAACGGTTGATGGAGAAGACAGTCGGGGATATGAATCTAATCGAAGTATTAGTGTACCTGGATGACATAATTGTGTTTGGGAAGACTCTGGAAGAACATGAGCAGCGTTTGGAGAAGGTCTTGAAGAGGCTCCATGAAGAGGGGCTGAAACTGTCTCTAGAGAAATGCCAATTCTGTCTACCGTCTGTTACGTATCGGGACATGTGGTCTCAGCAGAAGGTGTTTCAACAGACCCTCGGAAGTTGGAGGCCGTAGCTTCTTGGCCTAGACCCCGAAACGTCACTGAGCTTAGATCTTTCTTGGGATTCTGTTCATACTATCGAAGATTTGTGGGAGGATTCGCGAAAATAGCTCAACCACTGAACAAACTCCTGCAGAAGGAAACCACAGAAGAAGGCTGCAAGGTCTCGGATAAAAACCCGTCAGCTCCAGGGCCAAGGAAAGCTCGAGAGTCTATACAAGGTGAATGGACCAGTCAATGTGAAGGAGCTTTCGTGAAACTGAAAGAGAGTCTAACCCAAGCTCCTGTTTTGGCCTATGCGGACCCCCACAAGCCGTATGAGTTACATGTGGATGCCAGCCGAGAAGGCCTGGGAGGAGTCCTGTATCAGGAGTATGGTGGATTGCTGAGGCCTGTAGCGTACGTGAGTCGGAGCCTTACGCCTTCGGAGAAGAACTACCCTACTCACAAGTTGGAGTTCCTAGCCTTAAAGTGGGCAGTGGTAGACAAGTTAAAAGACTATCTGTATGGAGCCGAGTTTGTGATCAAGACGGATAACAATCCTCTTACCTACATCCTTACTACCGCAAAACTGGACGCAACGGGACATCGGTGGTTGGCCGCTCTGTCAGGGTTTCGGTTCAGCCTGAAGTATCGCCCTGGGGTGAATAATCGAGATGCTGATGCGTTATCGAGAAGACCCTACACTACAGAATGGACTCAGTTGACTCCAGACGGGGTGCAAGCTTTGTGTCAAGGAACAGAGCGCCGGGTCAAAGGAGGGATTGAAGCGGAGGCCATAGGAGTCATGGCTGCAGCTGTTCCTGAGTTTTACTGTAACCCTACGCAGTTAAGAGATGAAAGTTTACCTACCTTTTCGAGACAGGACCTGAAAGCGGATCAGGCCAGAGACCCTTTAATTGCCTTGACCATAAAGGCCCTGACTGCAAACCAGCGAGAGATTTTGTTAACCAACTCCCCGAGTGGAGCCAGGTTGGTCTACAAAGAATGGGAGCGGTTAAAGATGCTGGATGGGGTGGTCTACCGAAGAGGCCCCTCGGCTAACGCTGAAGAGATTCAACAGTTATTCCTCCCCACTAAACATAGGGAGAGTGTGCTGCGGTCACTACATGATGAGCATGGACATTTGGGTGCAGAAAGAACTTTTAAACTGGTGCGAGATAGGTTCTATTGGCCTTGCATGAGGGCTGAAGTGGAAAGTTATTGTCATTCCTGTCTGAGGTGTATTCAGAGAAAGACTCTACCGACCCGAACTGCTCCAATGAGCCATCTGCAGAGCCAGGGACCCATGGATTTGGTGTGCATTGACTTCCTGTGCTTAGAGCCGGATGCTAGTGGGCAAGGGAACATTCTAATAGTGACTGATCATTTCACTCGTTACGCCCAAGCATTTTCCACAAAAGATCAACGCGCTCCGACAGTGGCCAAGGTGTTGATGGAAAAGTTCTTTGTTCATTACGGACTGCCAAGGAGGATACACTCTGATCAGGGTAGAGACTTTGAGAGCAGACTGGTGGGGCAATTGTTAGAGTTGTTGGGAATCCAAAAGACCCGAACTACACCATATCACCCTCAAGGTGATGCTCAGCCTGAGAGGTTTAATCGCACACTGCTAAACATGCTGGGGACCTTGTCGAATGTGGAGAAGCAGAGTTGGAGTCGACACATAGCTACTCTGGTGCACGCATATAACAGTACGGAGAGTGATGCAACTGGATACTCACCGTACCGTCTTATGTTCGGAAGGGAGGCTCGACTGCCGGTTGATTTGGCATTTGGGTTATCTCTAGACCAGACGTCAGTAGCTTCCCATAGAAACTACGTGGATAGACTTCGAAAGAATTTGGCTTCTGCATTTGAACAGGCCCGGTTGACCTCGGGAAACAGGGAGCAAAGAAACAAAAGGAACTATGACTTGAAGGTCCGAATACAAGATCTACAACCCGGTGATAGGGTCCTATTGAAGAACTTGGGTGCTGCTGCGAGACACAAGTTGGCGGATAGGTGGAGTTCCCAGGTTTACATTGTCTGCAAACAACTGCCAGGTCTACCAGTGTATCAGATTCGCCCGGATGGAAAGGCTGGGCCTCTCAAGAACTGGCACCGGAATCATTTGTTACCTTTGAGAGAGGCTGTGAGAATGCCAGTTGGGGACGAACCGCCTCTGCCGAATCCGCCTGTTCCACGTTTGCCCCCTGTTACTCGGTCTCAACAGACCCGAGTTGCCGAAGAGAGCGAAAGGGACAGTGAAGAAGAGAGTTATTGTCTAGACTGGATGCGCTCACCAGAGCCTGAGGAGGTTGTCGCTGTTCCTGAGCGGTGGGAGAGTAATTTGAGGCCTGAAGCTCCTGAATTTCTGCTAGAAGTCCCTGAGACTACTGAAATCCCTGAGGCTCTTGAATTTCAGCTGGAAGTCCCTGAGGCTGTTGGGATCCCGGTAGCTCCGGAAGTTGACGCTTATTCCGGCGATTATAGTTCTATGCCTTCGCTGGAGGGATCATACTCCGAAGACACGTCTGCTCCAGTGATAGAGAGAAGGATTGAGCCAACACCTGTAGTACTTCCACCTGAAGAGGAACTGATTGAGCCAGAACCAAAACGCTCTGTTCGACCGCCCCAACGACTCACCTACGACTCACCAGGACATAGCACTGAAGAGGCCATCACCACAGTACGGAGGTTGCCCGAAGTGTCTGCTATGCTAGCTGAGGTAGCCCAAAATATGAGTCAACTTGAGGAAGTGTTATTAACTCACTATATGTATGCTGCTGAACCTGTGCATGTTATGTAAACTGTATTCAATATTGTGGAAATGTAATGTAACTGTTGTACTCTCCTTGGAGAGACCCAAGAGTTCTAGGAGGGGGAGAGTGTAGCGCTGTGTTAAAGACCTTGCTGTGGCATTAAGTATTTTTGGCCACAAGATGGAGACAGTCGCGATCGGAGACACTGGACATTGGAACTACATTTCCCGGCATGCTTTGCAAGGAGACAGGAAGTGGGTGGGGACTGGACACTTACATCCTCCACCTCGTGGAGAACGCGCCAGAGCGCGCCAGGGAACGAGAGAAAGCAGACGTACTGAAGAGATCGCGAGAGGGCCTAGGCCAAAGCCCGAGTGAGACCTGTCAGTCCGGATTGGATCACTCCACCTGAGGAGAAGGAGACTTGCCAGAACCCCGGCATTGCTGCAGACCGGAGGAATCGAACGGAGAGCAGGCGGTGAGCTGGACAAGCTGCATGAAGTCAGACAACGGATCCGGCCGCTAGTATCCCCAGTCAAAATCCGGTGGAGGGACGTCCTGGGTCAGCGGAGCCTAAAGCAATCGTCGGATGGGTGAGAGGCCTCCAAGGCTGTGTTGTGATTAAAGGTCAAGCTGCTGTTTTCTCTTTAAAGTCCACAGGGCCTCAACTGACTAGTCAAAGACTTTCCTTCTATAAATTCACTGGCCAGTTGAATAGTACCCGGGTACCACACATACATATACACCTTTTACATTCCGGGACTTAACCTGTGCAGGACTCATTCTGTTACGAATCGGAACAGGGGTTAAAGATAAAGATACGTTCCGAAGATATATTTTTCTCTTTTCCGCTGCGCGTTTACCGCAATACGAAGGGATTGTATGTTTTGGGTTTCGCTACGTGTCCCCTTTTTCTGAACTATCGGGAAATTGCATTTCTTTTATGTTCGGTTGCGAATATTTTATTTTCCGAAATACGAAGCCTCGTGTTTCGTTTCTTTTCCGCTACGCGTTTTACCGTGATACGAAAATACTGTAATAATACTTATGAATACCGTGTCTCAACATCTGCTCATTATTTTAGTAAACTATTTAAATGATAAAAACTCACAACTGTGTTGGAGTATATTTATTCCCTAGTGCGGGGAGACTGACCCGTGGTTCATTTTCAGCGGCTCCTCCGGGAGTGAGCGTTACACCCCGTATATGGTATTTATATAAAGTTATCAGATCCCCTCTAAGGTGCCGTTTCTCTAAACTAAACAGGTTTACGCTTGTTAGCCATTCCTCATAACTTAAATCTTCCATTCCCTTGATTAATTTAGTTGCCCGTCTCTGCACTTTTTCTAGCACCATTTTTTCTTTCTTAAGACAGGTGACCAAAATTGCAATAGTCAAGGTGTGGTCTTACCATTGATTTATAAAGAGACAAAATTATGCTTTCGTCCTGAGAGTGAATGACAATACCTGCTGGCCTTGGGGACTGCGGTTCGACACTGGGCATTGTTATTTAGTTTGAAGTCTATGATTATTCCCAAATCCTTCACCATAAGTGGCTTGAGTGTTCCTCACTCCAAATTTTATAACCTTGCATTTATCTACATTATACTCCATCTGCCATTTAAGTGCCCAGTCCCCAGGGGCGGACTGACCCATCCGGCACTGCCCAAGGGCCCGCAGGTTGGTGGAGGCCTGGTTTGGGGCGACACAGTGGGCCCCCACCGGTTTCCCTCTGACGATGACTGAAATTGAAAGGCAGCCAGCAGCGCACTCTGAAAATGCCGTGGTAGCACCTGCACCGCGCCCCTCTCGTGACGTGTCACGTGAGGGGCAGCGCAACATTTTCAGAGTGTGCCACTGGCTGCCTGTCTATTTCAATGATGATCAGAGGGAAACCGGCGGGGGCCCACTGTGTCTGCCCAAACCGGGCCCCTACCAACCCGTGAGCCCTCAGACAGTGCCGCCGAGGAGCCGGTGAGCAACCCGGGGGCGGATGCCGAACAATTTATATATGGGGGAATTTAATGCCCAACAGTTTATATACTGGTGGGGGGGTCTGTGATGAATCCACTGAAGTATTGGCAGACAACAAGGAGCTTGATAAGAACAGACTTTACTCAGCAGCATCCATCTTAGAATGACTGCCACTCCCCGCCCCCTGATCACATGACTGTTAACTGTTTCCTAACAAGCAGAATGAACTAGGCATAACTATAATACACTTAATACATAACATGAAGCATACACATCATTACATCTTCCCCTTCAAGTATAAACACTTAATATGATACAAAGTCTTTCCATAGTTTTGGTTTAAAAGATCGACCATAGCGGGAGAAAGTAACCGCTTCCTCACTATCAGAATCGATGTCCAATTGAGTCACCTCCAGCATTATCACAAGATGATACACTTATGCTGTCCTCAACGTCCTCAGTAGACATTATATCCGTGTCCAGGAATTCAGTACTGTCTTCATTTTGCTCCTTATTTTCATTGTCGTTTGGTTGCCCCAGTGGAGTATCCGAGGCAGTGTCTGGGCGAAGATGACCAGTTTCAATCACATACGATCTCGGAGAATCGGCTTCACTGACAATGCGAGCAGGTTCCCATGTATCTCCAGTGACTCTGTGCCTCACAGCTTGCCCAGCCCTGAGAGGATGAAGCGACTTGGTATTTTTGTCAAAATACAGTTTTTGTTTTTTCACGTTAATGTTCCTCTGACCTGCTACCTGCTCCTGTGGGATAGAGTGAGGCTGCAACTTATGTGGTGCAATAGGTACTATGGTCCTCAGCGCTCTACCCATTAGCAACTGTGCGGGTGAACATAAACCGTCCTTGGGTGTTGCACGATAGTTTAACAGGCCGAGGTACACATCCTGACCTGATGATTGAGCTTTCTGTATAATAGATTTGGCTATGCCAATGTAGCGCTGCTTTAAAGACTGTGTTCTGCTGCATTTAAATATTATGGCCACCAGAGGGAGACAGAGACATAGTGGACTATGCTGGACAAAACTGAACTACATCTACCATCATCCTTTGCGGGAGGACAGGAAGGGGGTGGGATAGGAAGAGGAAGGAGATCAGCGGCTTCGTGGAAGGAAAGGTCAGAGTGAGCGGAGCAGTGAAAGGTGGAGGACGCACGTGAGAGCTGTCAAGGATCGCGACCAGGCCGGAGTACAGACGCTGTCTCACTGGTGCTGGAGATCGGGACAGTGACCGTGCTGAGACCTACCTACGCAGCGCTGAGAGGTCTGGATGATGAGCTGGTTCCGGCTGGACCCCGAGTTAGGAGACCGCACTGATCGATTGGGAGTGCAGGCGGTGGATCGTTGTTCCAGTTGCAGAGATTCGGCAAGCAGGGAGCGGATCCAGTGGCACAGAGTCCCAGTACACAGCGGAGAAGATCTTTGATCGGGTGCTGGACAGTTTCGTCTATCGGATGGGTGAGAGGCCTCCCAGGCCGCAGTTCCCAAATAAGAAACGCACGCTGCAGTATTGTTTAAATCCACAGGGCCCCAACGGTGACTAGTAGAAGATTGTTTTGTTTCATTTCATTCACTGGCCAGTTGAATACAGTACCCGGGTACCCGAGACAATACACATACACATTTTTGAGCTATTATTCACGGGACTTACACTCCAGAACTGAGGGGGGTTAACCGTTTCTTTTGCCGCTGCGTGTTTTTCCCGAGTTACGAATTCTTGTCATTTAAATACCGTATATACGTAATATATGCTGCTTTATTGGGATCAGTAAAGAATATAATACATAAAAATCCACAACAGTGCTGGTTTATAGTTATTTCCTAGTGCGGTGAGACTAACCCGAGGTTTATCCAGCGGCTCCTCTGGGAGTGAGCGCTACACCAACATACTTCTCAGCTAACCCATTGGCCTGTGGGTGATATGGACTTGTGGGTAAGTGCGGGACACCCCAGTCACGCAAAAAACAATGGAATTCAGAACACGAAAATTGTGTGCCATTATCATCGGACACAAGTTCTTCGCACAGTCCATGTCTGGAAAGTATTGTTTTGAGAGCCCATATGACTGTTGATGCTGTTAGATTTTTCAGCTGCACCAGCTCAAAGTATTTGCTGTAATAATCTACTGCTATCAGGTAGTGATTGTCCTTGAAATGGAAAATATCTGTGGACAGTCTCTGCCATGCCCTTGATGGAGAATTCCACGGTGTGAGAGGTTCCTTTGCATTGTTCTTTTGAAATGTTTGGCAGGTTTCACATTTCTTCACAAGTGACTCAATATCAAGGTCCAAATTAGGCCGGTAAAACACCTCCCGTGCTCTGCGCTTACATAGGGTGATGCCCAAATGTCCATGATGAATTTGGTCCAGTACTTCTGCCTGCTGTGCCTTAGGAATAAGAATACGGTCTCCCATGAATATGATATCAGTATGAATGGATAGTTCATTTCTCACAGGCCAGAATCCCTGCAGCTCAGGACAAAGTTTATTTCGTTTTTCTGGCCAGCCATTGCACATGACACGTATGAGTTTTTCTAGTACTTTATCCTGCTTGGTATCTTGTCTTATCATCTCCAGTCGTACATCAGATATTGCAATATTCACTAGTACCTTATGTACCTGTTCTTCCAAGTCAGGTTCATCTCTGGCTTTATGATCATCTGGAAACACCCTAGACAATGTGTCAGCCATTGGAATTTCCTTTCCAGGCTTATATTTCACCGTGAGATCGTATCGCTGTAATTTCATAACCATCCTCTGCAAGCGTGGAGGTACAGAAGAGAGCGGCTTCTGCAAGATGTATTCCAATGGCTTGTGGTCTGTTTCTACAACCACAGGTCGCGCATATATGTACTGGTGAAATTTCTCGCATCCATTCACAATGGCCAACATCTCCTTCTCAATCTCAGCATAGTTGGCTTGTGTTGTAGTCAGCGCACATAAAGCATATGCCACAGGATGTCCTTGTTGAATCAGTACAGCACCTAACCCAAACTGAGATGCATCCACCTGAAGCGTAGTGTCACAGTTTACGTCAAAATATTTTAGTATTGGCCCTGGATGTTTAGTGATCACTTTTTTCACTTTGTCAAAAGTCTTCTCCATGTTTGCATCCCAGGACCACATAGCATCCTTCTGTAGCAAAGCACGTAATGGTGCTGTCTGCTGAGCAAGACCTTGGGAGAATTTGGATAGATAGTTGAAAATGCCCAAAGACGTCTCCAGTTCCTTCCTGGAAGTTGGGGCCTTCATAATAATAACTGCTGTTATCTTCTTTGGATCAGGCTTCAAACCATCTTTGGTTAGTATGTGTCCAAAATATGTAACTTCGTCTACTCCAATTTGCATTTTGTTTGGATTGAGTTTCAGATTTTTCTCACGACATTGTTGGAGTAAAGCAGTGAGGTTTTTATCATGTTCTATATGATCCTTTCCATAGACCAACAAATCATCAATTATTACTTCCACGCCATATAGACCATCAATCAATTCATGTGATTTCTTTAGAAATATCTCCTGTGCAGACGCTATGCCGAAAGGTACCCTTGTGAATCGCCAACGCCCAAAAGGAGAGTTGAAAGTGGTCAGATAACTGCTGGCTTCATCAAGATGCAATTGCCAGTAACCAGACTGAGCATCCAGTACACTAAACACTGTTGCCCCTACAAGCTTGTGGGCTATGTTTTCAATGGTGGGGAGATTGTAGTGTTCTCTCATTATTACTTTGTTCAAATCACGTGGGTTAATGCAAATACGGATTGCACCTGTGTTTTTCTTTTCCACCACGACCATAGAACTCACCCATTCTGACGGATCTGTGACCCTTTTTACTACTTCCAGCTTCTCCATCCTAGTTAGTTCTTCTCGCACTTTATTCTCCAGGGTTAGAGGTATTTTCCTTGGTGCGTGAATGACAGGCTGTGTACCCTTTTGTATACGTATACGGCTGATCCCCGGGAGGTACCCTAGGCCCTGGAATAGATCACAGTACTCACGCTTAATGTCATCCTTTGACAAACCGCTATGCCCACCATCCACAGTCATTATAATCTGTACAAGACCAAGCTCTTTACTTGTTTTTAGACCTAATACTGCTGGGGCTTGTGTGTCGATCACAAATAGTTGTAAAAGTTGTTCAGATCCCTTGTGAGAACATATGACATTACAGCAACCCATTACTTTAAGCTTTTTGCCACCATATTCCATCAGTTTCGGTAGGTCCTGAGTTTCCAGAGGGCATTCATCCCTGAGGTATTCCAGGTATACGTGGCTTGGCAGACAATTCACTTGTGCTCCTGTGTCTATTTTAAATTTGACTGGAGTTTTGTCAGCCCCTAGCTGTAAGGTTACATTAGCTTCATCTGCAAACTGATGTGATTTCTGTACTGCTGCAAGGTATATCGATGTGCAATCTGAGTCTGACCCTGCATTGTCGTCATTATTCTCTATGGCATGTACAGCCCGTATTTGTGTCTTTGTAGTGTGTGAAAACCCATTACATACCCTGGCAAAATGTCCCTATTTCTTGCATTTATTGCAGGTCTGCCACCTTGCAGGACACACAGCCTCTTTATTGTGCATATTTCCACAATAGTCACAGGTTGCTGGTGTGTTATTTTTCCCAGTAATGTACTTGCTTTTGATCCCTTTGTGTCTTCTTTCTTGCCAGTACTGCTGCTTTGATTTTCTATAGCATTGATCTGGTGCTGTGTTCCTCCCAGGACCTGCATGTCTTTTCTTGACATTTCATATGCTCTAGCAATCCTTATGGCTTTCTCTAGATTTAAATCTTCTTCCTGCAGCAGCTTTTCCTGAACTTCTTTAAACTTACTGCCCATCACAATACGGTCTTTAATCATATCTCCAGCATCATGAAAAGCACAGTCTTTAGCCAGCAAGCGCAGCTGTGTCACCCATTCATCCACAGATTCACCTGTACACTGATTCCTCTCATAGAACACTTTCCTTTGCACTATGGAGTTTTTCCTGGGGTTGCAATACGCTTCAAACTTTGCAAACAGTACCTCTGTTTTTCTCTTGTCCTCTGCAGTCATATCCCCACTTGCTTGCCACGCTCTGCACACATCACATCCTTTTTGTCCCACACATATCAGGAAATGAGCTGCTTTTTGTTGATCAGTCCATTTGTCTGCATCTGGGCCTGCAAACACAAGTTCTATCAGCTACCTCCATTTTGACCAATTTTCAGATATGTTCCCTGATTCCAAATCCAGGGAAGGAATGTTCTTTGTGTTGCTGTTTGCTGCCATGTCTCTCTGACCTCACTTCTGGTACCATGTGATGAATCCACTGAAGAATTGGCAGACAACAAGGAGCTTGACAAGAACAGACTTTACACAGCAGCATCCATCTTACAATGACTGTCACTCCCCGCCCCCTGATCACATGACTGTTAACTGTTTCCTAACATGCAGAATGAACTAGGCATAACTATAATACACTTAATACATAACATGAAGCATACATATCATTACAGGGTCTTTATATACTGGGGGGGTCATTATTCCCCCCCAGTATATAAATTGTTGGGCATTAGATCCCCCCAGTATATAAACTGCTGGTTAGATTTCCCCCACCACCAGTATATAAATTGCTGGGCATTACATAGTTTACATAGGCTGAAAAAAGACATGCGTCCATCGGGTTCAGCCTCTCCCACATCACCTACTGCTGTTGATTCAAAAGAAGGCAAAAAACCCAGTCTGAAATGCTTGCCAATATGCAACATACTGGGAAAAAATTCCTTCTTGACCCCAGAATGGCAGTCAGATTTCTCCTTGGATCAAGAAGCTTTTACCCACATATTAAATATTATAACCCTTAATATTCTGTGTCTGCAGGAAGTCATCCAGTTGCTTTTTAAAAGTCTGTACGGTTTCTGATCCAACCAGCTCAACAGGCAGAGAATTCCACATTAGATTCCCCCAGTACATAAATTGCTGGGCCCCAGCAATTTATGTACTGTGGGGAGGGAAAACTAATGCCCAGTAATTTTTATACTGGGGGGGGGGGATCTAATGCCCAACAATTTGTATGCTGGGTGGGTCGAATAAAATTTAGTTTTATTGCTCTGGATTCTGTGATAAGCTCATACACACTGCACATTACTGTGGGTTTTATTGCTGTGGAGCTCTCTGATATGCTCATACACACTGCACATTACTGTGGGTTTTATTGCTGTGGAGCTCTGTGATATGCTCATGCACACTGCACATTACTGTGGGTTTTATTGCTGTGGAGCTCTGTGATATGCTCATACACACTGCGCATTACTGTGAGTTTAATGGCTGTGGAGCTCTGTAATGTGCAAGGTGTCAGTAATGTACAGTATCTTTTAAAGTGTTCAGCAGTTTCCCACAGGGACTTTCTGTGCCGCGGTGCAGCCTTAGCTGCAATGATTGGGTGATAGCTGCTGCAGCAGTGCGGTGGCCATCTGTAAGTATGGAGGGGGCACAATGGATCCCCCAATTCGCTGCTGGGTCCAAGTGGATTTTCAAAAAGGTTATTTTTAGGAGTTCAGAAATAAATTCTTTAGCACAATAATGTACATGTGGGTGTTGCGTTGTAGGTGGTGGGATTTTCTATGGGTGTGGCCTCCTGTGGGTGCGAAACAAGGGGGCCCCATGACCTCCTATTGCCCGGGGGCCCCATTAGTTGTCAGTCCGCCCCTGCCAGTCTCCCAATCTATCTAAATCTCTCTGCAGCGAAGTAACAACCTCCTAATATTGTATTACTTTTCCTGGTTTTGTGTCATCTGCAAACACTGACACGTGACTTTTGATGCCTATTTCAAGGTCATTTATAAATAAATTGAATATAATTGGTCCTATAACAGACCACTGAGGGTCAACAATGGTGTCCATTTGGAAAATGTACCATTTATGACCACTCTCTGTACCCTAAGAACAAGGATTTTCATCTAGACCAATTTTTCTTAATTTCCTCTTGTGTGGCACTGTGTCGAAGGCTTTGCCAAGAATCACAAAAAGTAAATCACATCCACTATGCCCCCCTGATCTATACTTCTACTTACTTCCTCATAGACTGCAATTAGGTTAGTCTGACATGATCTGTGTTTCATAAAACCATGTTGATTTTTGCTAAATACATTATACCTCCCAATGAATTCCTGAATAGTATCCCTTAGTAACTCCTCAAATACTTTCCCAGCCACAGATGTTAAGCTCACAGGTCTCATTCCCAGGCAGACATTTTGAACCTTTCTTGAATATAGGGACCACGTCAGCTTTTCTCCAATCCCCTGATACGATTTGTGAAAGAAATGAATCTTGAAAGATTAAAAACAGAGGTTTACATATTTAAACACATAGCTCCTTCAGTACTCGCGGGTGAATTCCATCCGGCCCTGGGGCTTTGTTCACATTCCCTTTGTTTAGATGCTGCAACACCTTTTCTTGAGTCAACAATCACATTTTACTAGTAAGTTTGTATCACTGATTTGCATGTCTCCTGTTATGTTTCTCTTTGATAAATACTGAAGAAAATTTTTCATTCAAAATTTTTGCCTATATCAATACCCCTGACATTGCATTGAACCTACACTTTCACTCTTGTTTTTTGGTTTTTTAGAATTTATGTACCTAAAGAATCTTTTAGGGTAGGTCTTGCTCTCTTTGGCTATCTCTTTTTCATTTTCTAGTTTAGCCCATCTAATCGCTTTTTTACCATTTTGTTCACAGTTGCACTTTACTCACGGCGAGAAGAAGCAGCAGATTGTGCCGCCCTTTTCACTGCGGAATGAGAGGTGAGTATTATTATTCTTTATTTATATAGTGCCAGCATATTCTGCAGTGCTAACCAATGGACGCCATATAGACTGGGTTACAATACATTAAGACTGAACAACATTTGGATAAAACAGTTGTCAGGGTGGAACCTAGCTCGAGCCATGGTGGGACCCAAGGTTCAGGGGGTCTGAGCCTAGTGTGCAGGGAACCACGCTGATTGTACCTGGATTACGCAGATGCTGGATATACTGAAGCACAGTACAAAGGACAAAGCAGGTGGGTGGTCAGGAAAAAATCCGAGGTCAAGGGGTTGGCACAAGGCGGGTAGTCGGTGGGCGAAGCAGAGGGTCTGGTACACAATAGGCAAGAGAGACACAGGAACACAACTTATCAGGACAGGTAGCAACTCAATACTGAAGCAAGGTATTGTGTAGGGAGTGGTCCTTTATGGACAGACAGGGGGTGTGGGTGGGTGTGTGCTTGGTGCATGACTGATTAACCCCTTTCGGTGCTGGTAGGTAGTGCTGACCATGAGGGCAGCACCTTTCATGGAGCTGATTCAGCAGCAGGCATGGTTCCTGACAGTATCCACTCCTCAAGGGGAGGCCTCCAGATGACCCAGATTCGGCTGGTAGCTGGGCACCTGCGCACAAGATGACAAAGTCCACATTCCTGATACCAGGTCCCAGTTGGGCATAACGAAGGATCCTTGAATCATATAGGGTCCCGGTTCTTCATGTAGAGGATCTGAACACGTAGATACCTGGAAACAGATGGGCACAGATAGGGGTCAAGGGCACTGGAATACATGGTGCCCACGTATGCAGAGGGCATCAGGGCAACCTGCACCATGTCTTCAGACTCTTCAGCCAGGGCTTCTGTATTATTGGACTGAATACGTTTATTCTGCTGGCGTCTCCGAGTTCTGGCTTTGGATGCTTTATAGGTCTCGCCCTCCAGGGTGCTATGGACAGTAAAATCGTCCGTCATAATAGTACCCACATGATGAGGTGGCACCACTGTAGGAATTTCATTTTCTTTAGGATTTATCACAGGGGTAGTCACTGAGCAGCATGAAGTCCTGCCAGGGATTCTTATGGGGAAGAGTGGTGTAGCCCCCAACATACTCTGTGCATTGATCCAGGGGTCCCCTGGAGTGCCGAGCAGTCTGAAGCTGAGGCTCACCATCTGAGTCCACGGTGTCCCAGTCCTCTGACTCGGGGTCTTGTGGGAACCTGTGCCAGGGAGATGAAGATGGAACTTGCTGGCTGGGAGTGATGGGAGTCATTGTCAGTGTCAAGTTAGCAGTTTTGGGCAGCTTAACTGTTTCTCTGAGGTGTAGAGCTTCCTCAAACCTCGCCAGATCTTCTTTGCGAACTATAGTCCCAATGGATGCGTATACACAATCCTGGTTTAGGGGTTCTGTTTCCATAGGAGTGTGGATGATAGTGGCTGCAGTGGATTTCGGATAGGAGAGTGTCAGGGGCATAAGCAGCACCAGTCATTAGCTGTTGCCTGGGAGTGATGGGAGTCCCACCCGGAACCTGGATGGTCATAACATCCATATGAGTTGACTGGTCTAGCTCCTCAGGTACCTGTGGTTTCGTAGTCCATCAGAAATTCAGAATCTGAATTCACCGTGGTGATGTTTTCTGTTTGTCTTGGGATGATAGACCCCTTCTCCTCCTCAGAGCTGATCTCCTCCAGTATCCTACCCCTGGATTTAGCAGACTTGATTTTCCTGGGAGTAGGTGTAGACTTTGGGCTGGGACGCAGCCTTAGAAACAGGAGCCCTTCTGGCTTCATGCTTGGTCCAGGGTTCAGCCTTAGGAACAGAAACAGGCCTGGATTTCTTTGCTGGTTTAGAAGCGGCTGCAGGTGTAGGCACTGGAGATGGTCTTTGGATCGTAGCCAGGTTACCCACAGGAGCTTGCCTTTTGGGGGTCTTTTGGGCCACTGTACGAGCCAGTGGGAGTCAGCCCAGCAATATATACAGAGACCCTCAGCCAGAGGCGTAACTAGAAACCTCAGGGCCCCGGTGCAAGAATCCATGAAGGGCCCCCCCTCGTCGTCGGCTGTGGGGAGGGGCCGACGACGAGGGGGGGCCCTTCATGGATTCTTGCACCATTGAAGTCAGCAGGGCGTACCAGATGCCCTGCGCCTTCAAAACCCACCCTCCGCGCAGGCCCCAGATACTAGTCAGCCAGTATCAGACCCCCAGTAATTAGTCAGTATCAGACCCCCATAATTAGCCAGTATCAGAGACCCCCAGTAATTAGCCAGTATCTGAACCCCAGTAATTAGCCAGTATCAGAGACCCCAGTAATTAGCCAGTATCAGACCCCAGTAATTAGCCAGTGTGAGAGATCCCCAGTAATTAGCCAGTATCAGAACCCCAGTAATTAGCCAGTATCAGAACCCCAGTAATTAGCCAGTGTCAGAGACCCCCAGTAATTAGCCAGTATCAGACCCCAGTAATTACCCAGTATCAGATCCCTAGTAATTACCCAGTATCAGACCCCAGTAATTAGCCATTATCAGATCCCCAGTAATTAGCCAGTATCAGAGACCCCCAGTTTTTAGCCAGTGTCAGACCCCAGTAATTAACCAGTATCAGACCCCCTGTAATTAGCCAGTAACAGAACCCCAGTAATTAGCCAGTGTCAGACACCCCCAGTAATTAGCCAGCCAGGGACCCCCCAGCTTGTTACATACTTACCATAGGTAAGTATGGTCTTCAATATCTCCACTTCCCCTCTCTGCACGTGCTGGACACTTCCAGCACAGCAGGGGAGGCTCTGCTTTGCATGGCTGTGGAGGGGGAAGGGGCGGGGCCAGCTGTGAGCAGCTGTCCTCTTCTTCCTCCTCCTCTCCCCCGGCAGGGCCTTTACTTCTGGTGTAGCGTGTGGGAGTTTAATCCCACACGATGCCGATCAAAATGGGAGAGCAGGTGCTTGACCCCTGCCTGGACTGTGGGGCAAGCAGGGCCAGTCTGGGCCCCCCACCCATCTGGTTGTGGGCCCCCGGACTCAGGGGCCCGGGTGCAGTGGCACCAGCTGCACCCCTGGTAGTTACGCCCCTGCCCTCAGCTAGTCTCCGGGCACGTTCCTCTGGGCTAGCGGGTCTTGACTTTTCCTCACAGGGGGAACACACACCTTGATGGAGGGTTTTCTCAGAGAGTCCATTACTTTTCAGAGGTCCTCAGTACCATACTTAGCTGATAATTAATCACATCCAGGACTGGCAGTAACCCCTCGGGTTCAGTTGTGGGCTTCAGTATTCTGTCAGGGTGGCACCTAGCTCGAGCCATGGTGGGACCCAAGGTTCAGGGGGTCTGAGCCTGGTGTGCAGGGAACCACGCTGATTGTACCTGGATTACGCAGATGCTGGATATACTGAAGCACAGTACAAGGGACAAAGCAGGTGGGTGGTCAGGAAACAATCTGAGGTCAAGGGGTTGGCACAAGGCGGGTAGTGAGTGGGCGAAGCAGAGCAAGAGAGACAGACACAGGAACACAACCTATCAGGACAGGTAGCAACTCAATACTAAAGCGAGGTATTGTGTAGGGAGTGCTCTTTTATGGACAGACAGGAGATGTGGTTGTGTGTGTGCTTGGTACTTGACTGATTAACTCCTTTCAGTGCTGGTAGGTAGTGCTGACCATGTGGGCAGCACCTTTCATGGAGCTGATTCAGCAGCAGGTATGGTTCCTGACAACAGTACAGGAGGAAACTCCACTCCCGATCTTTCTCCCTCAGGTCAGTGACTGTCTGTTTGGGATCTCTGTCTGGATGGCCTCTCACTACCCTTAAGATAAATATGTCAACGACAGAGTCCTTCTAAATCCCCTCTCTAACTCTACTCCGATTTCTGACTTCTCCACAATTGTGGACGGTATCACCATCCTCCCCTCAGCCCAAGTTCGCTGCCTCGGAGTGACTCTCAACTCCAGTCTTTCCTTCAGCCCCTATATCCAATCATTTTCCTCATCTTGCCACAATCACCTCCGCAGTATTGCCAAAATTCATCCATTTCTGACTGCCAACACAACCAAGCAACTTATCCACTCACTTGTTATTTCCCGCCTGGACTACTGCAACAACCTCCTGGTTGGCCTTCCTATCTCCCGCCTCTCCCCCCTGCAGTCAATCCTAAACACATCAGCCTGGCTTATCCATCTCACCTGTCACTCTGTCTCCGCCGCTCCTCTCTGTGAATCCCTACACTGGCTCCCCATCCACAGCAGAATCAAATTCAAACTACTCACCCTGACCTACAGAACCCTCATGAACGCCTCTCCTCACTATCTGTCCTCACTAATCACCAGCTATACCCCAGCCCGCCCTTTAAGATAGAAACATAGAAACATAGAAAAATGTCGGCAGATAAGAACCTTTCGGCCCATCTAGTCTGCCCAATTACATGGATACTTTACCTGGATTTATCTTTTGTTTAGGATAGCCTTATGCCTATCCCATGCCTGCTTAAATTCAATTACTGTTTTGGCCTCTACCACTTCAACTGGAAGACTGTTCCATGTATCCACCACCCTATCAGTAAAATAATGCTTTCTGATGTTACTTTTAAACCTTTGCCCCTCTAATCTAAGACTATGTCCTCTTGTTTTGCTACTTTGTTTCCTTTTAAATATACTCCCTTCCTCTACCTTGTGGATTCCCTTTACGTATTTAAATGTTTCTATCATATCTCCTCTGTCTCGTCTTTTTCCAAGCTGTACATGTTAAGATCATTAAGCCTTTCCTGGTAACTTTTCTCCTTCAAGCCGTACACCATTTTAGTAGCCCTTCTCTGAACTCTCTCTAAGATGTCTATATCCTTCTGGAGATATGGTCTCCAGTACTGCACACAGTACTCCAAGTGAGGTCTCACCAGTGCTCTGTACAGTGACATGAGCACTTCCCTTTCCTACTGCTAATACCTCTCCCTACACAACCAAGCATTCTGCTAGCATTTCCTGCTGCTCTATTACATTGACTACTACTTACCTTTAGATCCTCTGAAATAATAACCCCTAAATCCCTTTCCTCAGATGTTGAGGTTAGGACTGTATCAAATATTCTATATTCAGCCCTTGGGTTTTTACGTCCCAGGTGCATTATCTTGCACTTATCCACATTAAAACTCAATTGCCACAGCTCCGACCATTTTTTTAGTTTACCTATATCATTTGTCATTTGGCTGATCCCTCCAGGAACGTCAACCCTGTTGCAAATCTTTGTGTCATCAGCAAAAAGACATACTTTTCCATTAATACCTTCTGCAATATCACTAATAACAATATTAAATAGAATGGGTCCAAGTACTGACCCCTGAGGTACCCCACTGGTAACAAGACCTTGCGCCGAATAAACTCCATTTACCACAACCCTCTGTTGCCGGTCACTCAGCCACTGCCTAATCCATTCAACAATATTGGAATCCAAGCTCAAAGATTGCAATTTATTGATAAGCCTTCTATGCGGAACAGTATCAAAAGCCTTACTGAAATCTAAATAAGCAATGTCTACTGCACCACCTGTGTCTATTATTTTTGTTACCCAATCAAAAAAATCAATAAGATTAGTTTGGCATGATCTCCCTGAGGTAAACCCATGTTGTTTCTGATCCTGTAATCTATGTGTTTTTAGGTGGTCAACAATCCTTTCCTTTAACATGGTTTCCATTAATTTCCCCACTACTGACGTAAGACTAACTGGCCTATAGTTCCCAGATTCCTCCCTACTACCCTTCTTGTGAATGGGCACAACATTTGCTAATTTCCAGTCTTCTGGGACGAATCCCGTTAGCAAGGATTGGTTAAATAAATCTGTTAACGGTTTTGCTATTACATCACTGAGCTCTTTTAATAATTTAGGGTGGATCCCATCAGGCCCCATTGACTTATTTGTCTTTACTTTAGACAGCTGCTGTAGAAACTCCTCATCTGTAAACTGATATGTAATTGTCTCGTTAGTGTTTCCTCCTAACTGAGGTCCCTTTCCTTCCTTTTCTTCTGCAAAGACTGAACAAAAATATTCATTGAGGCAGTCAGCGAGACTTTTATCCTCTTCTACATACCTTCCTTCCTTTGTTTTTAATCTAACTAATCCTTGTTTTACTTTTCTTTTCTCGTTTATGTATCTAAAAAATGTTTTGTCCCCCTTTTTTACTGACTGAGCTATTTTCTCTTCTGCGTGTGCTTTGGAAGCTCATATAAATTGCTTTGCCTCTTTCTGCCTAATCTTGTAGATTTGCCTATCTTCTTCACTCTGAGTTGTTTTATAATTATTGAATGCTGTCTTTTTGTTCTTCACTATTTTGGCCACTTCTGCAGAGTACCACAGTGGTTTCTTCCCTCTTTTGTTTTTGCTAACAAGTCGAATGCAATTGCCTGTGGCCTTCAATAATGCTTCCTTTAAATAATCCCATTTCTCCTGGACTCCCTTTGAACTCCTCCAGTTGGATAATGACTCATTCACACAAAATCTCATTTTAGAAAAATCTGTTTTTTTAAAGTCTAAAACTTTTGTTTTTGTGTGGTGCGGCTCCATCCCTGTTCTTATATTAAACCACACTGACTGGTGGTCATTAGATCCCAAATTTTCACCTACAACAACGTCTGATACCAAACCTCCATTTGTGAGTATTAAACCCAATATGGCCTCTTTACGGGTCGGCTCCTCAACTACTTGTGTTAGAGATAATCCCAGTAGGGAGTTTAGAATATTTGTACTCCTGGTGCACTCAGCTGTTTTGGTTTTCCAGTTCACATCAGGAAGATTGAAGTCCCCCATGATAATAACTTCCCCCTTCATTGCCATTTTGGCTATTTCCTCAAGCAGCAGATTATCTAGCTCTTCTACTTGTCCAGGGGGTCTATAGATCACACCTACACGATCTACTGTATGATTGCCAAATGTTAGCGTAACCCAAACTGACTCTATGTTCACCTCGCTCACTTTTATTTGGTTCGTTTTTATGTTGTTTTTCACATACAGGGCCACTCCTCCTCCTTTCCTACCTTCTCTGTCTTTTCTATATAAAGAGTACCCCGGTATTGTTATGTCCCAGTTATTTTTCTCACTGAACCATGTCTCAGTAACCGCAACTAAATCTACTTTTTCAGCTGCCATCATTGCCTCCAGTTCATTGATTTTATTGACTAAACTGCGAGCATTTATAGACACGACTCTGAGCTTGTCATTTTTTTTTGCCCGCATGTTGCTTGCACCCTCCGATTTAGTTTTGGGGGACAATCGGGCAGATTGTTTTTTACCCTTTTGTCCCCCCCTCCTAGTTTAAATATTTCTTTGCGAAACATTTGAACTTCTCACTGAGAACATATGTTCCCCTATGAGTAAGATGCAAACCATCTTTTTTATACAGTTCCTTTCTGCTCCAATTAGAGCTATCATGGGACACAAAGCCAAATCCTTGCTCTCGACACCATTCCCGAAGCCACAAATTAAATTCCCTATTGCGCATCTGCCGAGCCTGAATGTTATGCACAGGCAAAACTTCAGAGAATGACACAGTGGACGCAATCTACTGTATTTCACCTCCAAGAACACAAAAATCTTCATTAATCTCAGAAACCTCATTGCTAGCCAAGTAATTTGTCCCTAGAAAGACTAGAACATCCACTTCCCCTTGCTGCTTTGCTTGTTTGACAATATTGAGAATACGTCTCTTGTCTATACGAGCAGTAGCCCCAGGAAGACATCTCACCAAACCACTACTCTCCAGCTCAACACCTCTTATGATAGAAGGCAATTGTTGCTGGGTGATTCTATCATGTTCCACCTTTTCCTTATTGTTCTTGGTTGCAGTCCTGCATACCTTAGGCATAGGGAATGGTGGTTCCTCAACTATGGTGTCTGAGCCTACTTCCGTCTCACCACTACACTCTGAAAGTGCCTCAAAAGAATTAAGAAGAGCCACAGACTGTGGGACATGCCTTCTATCCACAACTCTAAGTCTACCAGATCCTACAGTAGTCCATCTGCCACTCCTAGGAGGCCTCTGTGGCAGTGGCTTTGTAACAGTCATAGCCATAGCCTGAGTTTGTGTAACAGATAATTTACAAATCTCAGACTTCAAACAGGCAATTTCCTGCTGCAATAAAGAGAGCTGCCTACATATCAGGCACACTCCAAACCTCCAAAAATTGGATCTAAAAACAAATGCATGACAGCTCTTACACTGGACCAAGCCTGCCATTATAAAAGAATGGATTTAAACCAACAAATCTTACCTTTTTGTAGGTTTTCTACCTCCTGTCTAACCTCAGACTACCTCCAGAGTATCTCCAGAAGATCACTAAGTGCTCACTTTGAAGACTTCACTTAGAAGGCTTCCCAAGCTCAATTAGACCAAGCTAATATTCCACAAGCTTTATATCATCACCTAAGAACACCTCCCCCAGCAAGGAGTGGACAAGTTTAACCACTTTAGCAAATAGCACGCAATCGATTCCAATTGTATGCTAATCAGTAAGAGGAATGAGTCACCAGCCTAACCTAATTTACACACCAGACCTAACTTAAAACCTTAAGATGAATAGAAAAGATCTGTTTGAAACAAAAATCAAAATCACTCACCAGAAGATCTCCTCTAAGTGCTCTAACAATGACCTGCGCCTGACTTCCTCCATCACTACCTCTTCACATGCCAGACTGCAGGACTTTTCTCGTGCGGCGCTGATCCTATGGAATGCGCTCCCTCGCAATATGAGACTGTCCCCAAATGACTTCATTCAAACGCTCCCTAAAGACCCTTCTGTTTAGGGAAGCCTACCACCTGACTCCGTAACAAGACATCCAACCAACCCAAAAACAGTCCTCACCTCTACCTGCATTAGCTCATCACCGCAGTCCCCCCATCTGTTTCTAATTAGGGATGAGCTGTTCAGGTTCGGACGGTTCAGGGTTCGACCCAAATTTAGCCTGTTCGGGCGGATCGCGAACCCCGAACATTTCCGGGTGTTCGCCGCATGTTCGACCACAATGGACCACAATGCATTTTCCCACTGCCTGAAGCTCGTAATTGGCTACAGCCTTGCACCTGACCACAGGTCTGGTGCAAGACTGGTTGAACACTATGCCAATCACCGCTCAGAGTCCTGATTGGGCAAATTTTGCCCAATCATGGGCTCACAGAGCTAAGTCCCGCAGCACACTATATAAGGTTTCAACGCGCCGATTCTGCACGCATTTCAGAGGAGATTTCAAAGCAGATAGTTGTGTGTGTTGTTACTGCTGGTCTGCCACGCTACTGGGGGGGTCTGGGGGGGTCTCATTTCGACCAAATATCAGGGAATTTAGGTGATGTGTGTCTTGTTAATGTGCCAGCAAGTTTTTTTGGGGTTTACAACTTTATTTAAAACATTTGTGTATTGAGGTGATTTTCTGGGTCTTGTCACACTGTGCCAGCAAGTCTTTTTGGGTCTCATTTATACCAAATATCATTGAATTTAGGTGATGTGTGTCTTGTCTCTGTGCCAGCAAGTGTTTTTGGGGTTTACAACTTTATTTAAAACATTTGTGTATTGAGGTGATTTTCTGGGTCTTGTCACACTGTGCCAGCAAGTCTTTTTGGGTCTCATTTATACCAAATATCATTGAATTTAGGTGATGTGTGTCTTGTCTCTGTGCCAGCAAGTGTTTTTGGGGTTTACAACTTTATTTAAAACATTTGTGTATTGAGGTGATTTTCTGGGTCTTGTCACACTGTGCCAGCAAGTCTTTTTGGGTCTCATTTATACCAAATATCAGGGAATTTAGGTGATGTGTGTCTTGTCACACAGCCAGCAATTTTTTTTGGGGCTCACTAATTTCTTTAAAACATTTGGGAATCAAGGTGATCCGTGGCTCGTCATACAAAAAGTACCACGCTGTATTTTGGGGCTCACTAATTTCTTTAAAACACTTGTGAATTAAGGTGATCTGTGTCTCGTCATACAAAAAGTACCACGCTGTATTTTGGGGCTCACTAATTTCTTTAAAACACTTGGGAATTAAGGTGATCTTCTATGTCTCGTCACACAGCCAGCAATTTTTTTTGGGGCTCACTAATTTCTTTAAAACACTTGTGAATTAAGGTGATCTGTCTCTTGTCACTGGCTGCCAGCTATCAGTGTGTCTCACTGAGTTATACCAGAGTTATTTAAATCTTTATACCAGAGTTGAATCAGAGTTCTGTATATATTAATCTATATATCACTCACCATGTCTGAAAGAACAAAAAGGACAGGCAGACGCTCCCAGCCACAGATAAGAGGGCAAGCAGCCCCTGTGTCGGGAGGCTGTGTCTCTGGTCGTGGTGGACGTGGTGCATCCTCTGCAGGGGCACGTTTGTCCTTTCTAACTGGTCCTGGCTGTCTTAAGCAGCAGCAACATACAGAGGACTTGGTGGATTGGCTAACCAGGCCATCCTCATCCTCCGAGTCCTCTGCCAGCCAGGCTTCTAGTGCTTTACAGTCCACCTCAGCTGCCAAAGCATCTAATGCAGCCTCCATGTCCACAGCTACTCCTGCCGTAGCCTCGCTATCACACACGGAGGAGTCAGCTGAATTGTTTGACTACAATGAGAGTGACATGCTGCTTGAGGATGCGCAGCAAGTCACAGTGCTCTGATTCAATCTCTGAGGTTGAGCAAGGGAGTATAATCAACCTAGAGGAAGGAGGTGCCAGTGATGACACACAAATAACTGGCACTCATGTTGCCCCAGCAGCTGCAGCATACTGCCAAGTTGGCTCCAGTGACGAGGAGATAGGGGGTGAAGATGACATTGATGATGATGAGGTCACTGACTCCACCTGGGTGCCAGATCGAACTGAGGAATCAAGTGAGGAGGAGGGGGAGGAGGAGGAGGCACAGCAAACACGAGGCACAACATCCTCTGTGACCAACTAGCACTAGCCAGTCCAAGGCATCACATGTCAGAGCTGCTCCAGTGCAGAGCGCTGTTGTCTCAAAGAACACATGCAGGAAATCTGCTGTCTGGGAGTTCTTTAAGAACTGTGCATCAGACCCCAGCGTTGCTATTTGAAATCTATGTCAGAGGAGGCTGAAGCGTGGGATAAACACCGGACACTTGCGTACCACGTGCTTGAGGCGACATATGAACAAGTGCCACACATCCCGTTGGGGCAAAACTTTGCGTAGGTCCTCCTCCTCCTCATCTGTCTCTACCCACACTGTATGTCCTGCCATGCAAATTGCCTACAACCTCCACCGACAGGGATGATGCTACAGTAATGGATGTACCAGCAGGTCCTTCCTCACAATGTGACATCATCCCAGTAAGGGAAGGGGTGGGTCCTAGTGGCGCAGTCTCTTTTGAGGGTGGTCAATTAGGGGTCTCAAGGCATATAATACAAATTGTGCCTACATATACAAAGATAAAAGCGGTATTCCCAGTTGGGAAGTGCACGGTCGAAAAGACCACTTTGGTGCAACCGTGAATGGTGACACTGTGCGTGTGAAAGTAAAATGCGTACACTTCATAAAAAACACAGTTGAAGTTCAATGCAAATAAAGTGCATACGAAGTCACATAAAGTGCAAATGCGATTATAAGTGCATAAAAATGTGTTTTAAAATGCATATGAAAGTCTTTATAGCAGTTGCTATATCAAAGTCCTGCTTTCTGAATTAAAAGTGAAAGCAAAAAAAGGGGGGGGGAAACAGTCCAACCGTCCATATGTTCTATATTGGAAATATGGGAGAATCCAATCCGGTCACCACGTAGACATTCAAATCTTTGCGTGAAGTCCTGATGTGGTGTCTTCGCCTAGTTCCTATATGGACTCACAATTCCCAAAAGGGGAAAAAATGGGGAGGAAAGGGAGAGAGATGATAGGTGCCTATAGACAAGGGAACACGTATGCTTTTTAGAGCCTCGTTTACCGGCTCTAGTGTGAAGTGCCTTGGGCCTGGTTGAGGGTAGCCTCTGTCCTTTATAATTTGCTTGATTGTCTCAGGTACAGAGAGGTAGAAGAAGAGAGAGACATCCTCATAGTGTAGCTTGTAGCCAAATGCTTAAATGGGTAAGGTGAAAAAAATAGACAAACTCACCGATGTTGGAGCCTTAAAATTTCAGGCTCAACTTGTTAGCGTGTGGTACTTCCTATTCGGTGGGTACCTTCACCTCTCTTGTCTGCAGGCAATCCTTCTCTCTTGTATGGATGATGAGTGGGGATAAAAAAGTGGAGCATGTAGGACATGTGCTGTTTAAAAAGAGTCTTAAACAGAAGTGATGAAAGAAATTTAAATTTAAAAAGGATTTATTGGGACAAGTAAAATTGAGTATAAACAAAGTTTAAAACAATAGTTAAAAAAGGTAGGGGGGAGTCACAATGTGGGAGACGTGTTTCGGCACTCTCAGTGCCTTCCTCAGTCCATGTGCAGGTGAAAAATGAAAAATGGGGGATCATCCCAGTAGCTGAAGATTTACGCAGTCAGATTACGTTGCCGCAGCTGCTGCAGCGAAAGAAAAAATATAGTCCCAACCATCCCCAAGCACAGCGTCTAAATGCCAGCTTAGCAAAATTACTCGCATTGCAGCTGCTGCCTTTCCAGCTGGTGGACTCTGCTCCCTTCCGTGAATTTGCTGAATGCGCTGTACCACTGTGGCAGGTTCCAAAACGCCATTACTTTTCACGCAAGGCCATTCCAGCACTATACCAGCACGTGGAAGACAATGTTATCCAGTCATTGGGAAAGGCAGTCAGCAGCAAGGTGCATGTCACTTTAGACACGTGGTCCAGCACGCATGGACAGGGTCATTACATTTCCTTCACGGCACACTGGGTAACTCTGATTGCAGCTGGGAGGGATCCAAGACGGGGCTCTGTGCTGGAGCTTGTTCATCCACCACGCCTCCAGAAAGCTGCTTGTATGAGGTCTGTCTGCTCCACCACCACCACCTCTTCCTCCTCCTCCTCTGTCTCTGGTGAAGTGGCAGTTAAACCCACGCCTGACAGGGTCTACGCAATGGCTCAAGCAAAAAGATGCCATACTGTGCTTGAGCTGGTTTGTTTAGGGAACAGGAGCCACACCGGGTCAGAAATTTTGTCAGCTCTGCAGGGGCAGGTGCAGAGGATGGTTAACACACACGCCAGCTTGAGCTGGGAATGATCATCTGCGATAATGGCAGCAACCTTCTCTCCGCCCTACGCAAGGGTAAATTGACGCATGTACCATGCCTAGCACACGTCCTAAATCTGGGTGGTACAGCGTTTCCTAACCAAGTACCCAGGGCTGCCAGAGCTTCTCATCCAGGCCAGAAAAGTCTGCAGCCACTTCAGACTGTCATTCCCAGCAAGCGTTCGCCTGGCAGAAATTCAAAGAGAATTCTACCTTCCCACAAACCGTCTGATCTGTGACATGCCCACCAGGTGGAATTCAACATTAGCAATGCTGCAGCATCTGCACAAGCAGCAGAGGGCCATCATCGAGTACCTGTGTGAGTATGGCACAAGGACAGGTTCAGGTCAACTTGGTTCCCCCCCCGCAGTGGCTGATGATCAAGGACTGTACTGTCACCATTTGAGGAGGCAACGAGGATGGTGAGCAGGGACAGTGCATGCATCAGTGACACAATTCCTTTAGTGTTCCTGCTGGAGCACACTCTACGAGGATTTATAGATGTGGCTCTAGAGGCAGAGCAGCGGGAGGAAGAGGAGGCCTTCCCTAGCTCTGAAGGCCCCAGTCTTTCCGCAGACAGCATTCCAGCGGGTCCTACTCAAATCAGACAGGAGGAGGATGAGGAGGACTATTTAAGTAGTGGGGGCATTGAAGGTGGGGATTCCTCAAGGCAGGGTTTTGTGTGCCCAGAAACAGAAGGGCTTGTGCGTGGCTGGGAGGAGGAAGTGCACGATACGGTCATCCTCATTGACCAGGAAGACTCAGCAGCTAATGCCACCTCCAACCTACGCTGCATATGCTCCCTAATGATGCAAAGCCTGCTAAAGGACCCCAGGATTCGTGCTATCAAGGAGAGGGATCATTACTGGTTGGCAACCCTTCTTTATCCACGATACAAGGGGAAAGTTGCAGAGCTCATCCTGCCCGCACAGAGGGAACACAGGATGACAAAACTTGAGGACGCTCTAAAGCAAAACTTGTGTAACACCTTTCCAGGCACTGTTAGATTACCAAGTGCTACTGCTGACACACGTGCTTCTGAGGCTGCAGGTGATCAGAGGAATAGCGGTGAAGGCCAGGGCCGCTCGACTGATGCATTTTTAAATTTTTTTAGTCCTCGACGCCCAGGGACGTCAAATGTAGGCACCCATTGCCAGCGTCTTCACCATATGGTGCAGGACTACCTAGGGGCAAGTGCAGACCTGGATACCTTTCCAGCAGATGATCCACTGGTTTACTGGGTGTTGAGATTGGATCACTGGCCAGAATTTAATTTAATTGTCACAGACAAAAGAGTGCGTCTGTCCACCGACTCTGTAGACCGGCTGACATTTATAAAAATTAATCAGTCCTGGATCAGCAGCTATCAATCCCCTGATGCCGAAGTAACGGAATAGATCGGGTATGTCTTCTGCATGCACAAAACCTCCAGCACTGAACTCTTCCACAATACCACAAAAGGGTTACGGTGTGAATGCACTTGCTGCCATGAAAGACACAATATTTGGCTGCACTGACGCCTGTGCCAGATTTATATTATTTTAATTTTGAGAACATCAGGGTCCAACCCTGCACTCTTCCACAATACCACAGAGGGGTTACTGTATGATGATACTTGATGGCCTGGCACCAAAGGCACAATATCTGGGTGCACTGACGCCCATTACCAGATTCATATCTTTTTAATATAAGACCGCATGGTCCACCCCTGCACTCTTCCACAATACTACAGAGGGGTTACTGTATGATGATACTTGATGGCCTGGCACCAAAAGCACAATATCTGGGTGCACTGACGCCCATTACCAGATTCATATCTTTTTAATATAGGACCGCATGGTCCACCCCTGCACTCTTCCACAATACCACAGAGGGGTTACTGTATTATAGTACTTGCATGCCTGACACTAAAGGCACAATATCTGGGTGCACTGCCATTGACGCCTGTATCAGATTCATATCCTCAGAGGGGTTACGGTGTGACGGCACTGTTGCCGACGCTAAAAAGCCCAATTTTAAAGCACCTATTGTTACTTTTCATCCAACAAGTTTCACAATAATTTAGCCAAAAAAACACTAAACTTTTTCTGCGCGTCCTAAAATGTCTTTTCATACAGACTGCCGCCCAAAGCAGTTGTTTATGGATAGATTAAAGGAAAAGCATTTACCGTCATATGAAACGTCATCTTTTTGTTTTAAAGTGTTCTATACATCCTAGAAATCCGCCACTTCACGGGCAGGTTATGGACCTCCTAGGCACAATATTTGAAGGAATTTTTCGTTTTATTTTTATCCCTTATTTCATGGAAAAACTCACTGTCCCTTTAAAAACGTTTTTTTTAAAACTTTTTGTCCTTGTTCCTGTCCCCCAGGGCACTACCCGGACCCCCATACACCTTTTATGGCAAATATGTAGCATATATGCCCTCTTGGAGGGCACTCTAAAATACCGAATTTTCAGCCCATTGACTTGCATGGGGGTTCGGGTTCGGATCCGAACAAATGGGAAGTTCGGGATCGGCCCGAACCGATCTCGGGGGGTGTTCGGCTCATCCCTATTTCTAATCCCCTCACCCATCGAGATTGTAAATTCCCACGGGAATAGGGCCATCATGTCCTCATGTATCTGCTGGCAGGAACACTGATCTGCCTCCTGTATGTATTGTAGAATTTTCCTGTCTTTACCCATTGCATCTTTTGTACAGCGCTGCAGAATGTGTTGGTGCTTATTTAATATTATTAAATGAGGGCCCCATTTCCTTGGGAATTTACAATCTAGAAGGGTTAGATGTGGAAACATGAGGAGAGGACTGCAAGATTAGAGTGTGGACTGGTTGGGGCAGCAGAGACAGAGCAGTGGTTGAGGTGGATGAGCCTGGTAGAGGCTTTCAGAATGGATTGTAGTGGGGAGAGGCGGGAGAGAGGGAGGCCAGCTAGAAGACTATTACAATAGTCAAGTCAGGAGATTATGAAGCATGGATGAATTGCTTTGTGGCATCAGCGGTAAGAAAAGGCAGAATTCTGCAAATTTTACGTAATTGGTAATGGCAGGAGGAGGAAAGAGACTGGATATGGAGGATGAAGGAAAAAACAGCATTAAGTGTAGCTCTGAGACAGTGACCCTAACTTGATGGGGAGATAGTATTACCATCGACCATGATAGAGAAGTCAGGAGGAGGGAGCTCAGTCTTCGACATGTTAATCTTTAGGTGGTGAGAGGCCATGCAGGAGGAGAAGCCAGATAAACAGTCGCTGACTTTGGAAAGGACAGGAGGAGAGAGATCAGGGGTGGAGAGGTAAATCTGAGGAAATTAGAGGACAGGCAGAGGAAGAGGCAGTTCGAAACTAGTTTTTCCAAGAGCTTAGAGGTAAATGGAAGCAGGGATACAGGACGATAGTTGAATAGAGAGCTGGGATCGAGGGATGGTTTCTTTAGTATAGGGGCAACCTGGGTGTTTGAAGGCGGATGGGAAGGAGCCGGTGGATAGAGATAGGTTAAAGATGTGTGTGAGAGCAGGGGTGAGGGAGGATGAGAGTGGAGGTATTAGAGGTGAGGGAATTGGGTCGAGCTGGCATGCAGTGAGATGTGAGGAGGACATTAAGGAATTGACTTCCTCCTCAGTGGCTGGGAGGAAGCAGCAGAGTGGAGGTGGTGGATTACTTGCTTGTGTCGGGATGTTGCTTCTGATAGTGAGTGTTTTATTTAAGAAGAAATCAGCGAGAGATTTAATTCGGAGGGTGGGGGGGTTCAGTGTGTTAATTGATTCTGAAAATGTAAAAATATTTAACAACAACAAGGGGTTGTTAAAATTTGTCAAAAATTCCACCAGCAGCTTGGAATAGCTCACTTGTCGAGATGCTAAAAATAGATTTGTAGCGCTGTGCTGAATTGGACTTTGAGAATAGCAGCATTATAGGGGGAGCTAGAGCGTTACGTATGTGAAAGACTTTGAGAGACTTAAGGACTCCATCTCCCAGAAATCTCTGGGAAGAGGACAGGAAGTGGGCGTGCTGGTGCCAAGAAAGACATCAGAGCCTCATGCATGGCATGGGGAGAACAAGCAGAGCAGCGTGAGAAGTCAGATGTATGAGAGACACTGTCCGGGATCGAAACCAGGTTGGAGCATGTGCAGGTTGCGTTGTCCAGTGCTGGAGATCGGGTAAGGAGTGTACATCATCGTATACCACATTCCGCTGAGCAGTTCAGATGACAAGCATGTTCCAGGAGGACCTCGAGTAAGGAGGGCCACGGATCGAATGGGAGTGCAGGCAGCGGATCAGTTCCTGACTGCGAAGATTCGGCATCGGGAGAGTGGATTCGTTGGCACCGGGTTCCAGTCAGCTGAGAGAGAGAGATCCTTTGGTCGAGTCATCGGTTCTGGACAAGTTGTTCGCCGGATGGGAGAGAGGCCTCAAGGCCTACAGTTCCATAACAGTGCGCCCTTAATTGATTGCTTCAAGTTACAGGGCCCCAACGTTGACTAGTCGAAGATATTTTTGTTCATTCACTGGCCAGTTGAATCTAGTACCCGGTACCCTAGGACACCAATTTATGAGCCTTTTTGAGCGGGACTTAAACTCACAAACTGAGGGGTATTAACCGTTTCTTTTCCACCGCGTGTTTTTCCCGCGTTGCGCATCCTGTCATTTATCCAAACTTAATTACCTCATGCTTCAAAGTATATGTGTATTCAATGCCACTTTATTGCTCCTGTAAAGTATATAACTTAGAAAATCCACAACAGTGTGCTGGTGTATAGTAATTTCTAGTGCGGTGAGACTATCTCTGGGTTTATTCAGCGGCTCCTCCGGGGGTGAGCGCTACATGTGGGGGCTTATCCAGGATTTCTGTCTCAGAGTATACCGCAATTAAAGGGTTAACATGGATCCAGACACAGCTGCAGAATGGCGTAAGGAGCAAAATGGCCAACTAGGGTTAAGTGTAGTCATGGACTTTCCCGCAGACACTAGAGCCGAAGACCAAATTCCCCGGGCCATGGCTGCGCTGATGCCTGATCATCGGGGGTTAATAATGGACATTAAGGTGAACCCAGAGACTTCTCACACATATGTCTCCCCCTGTGTATCACTACGCTGACCAGCCGGTTCTCGCAAGGCAAGATCCGACTGGTCTTGTGACCACCGGCGTCTGCTTCAATAGAGTCCTATGGACTCCATTGAGAGGATGCGCGCAGCTGCGCTTAAAGCTGCCGTGTGCATCCCGGGGGTTACGCGCGGTAACAATGCAGGCAGCATTTTTTTGCGCCTGCATTGTAATCTAGCGGTAAAGCGGGTGCGCTAGGGTGAAAACTGCGAGCACAGTTTTTCCTCCCTAGCGCCCCCGTTTTACCGCTAGGACCGTAATTTAGCCCGTGTTTTTTTATTTATCAAGAGGAAACGAAATACCAATTTTCAGGCCTGTAACATCTTGTGTTTTTGAGCTATAGGTATCCTGTTTAAAATATTCAACCCCTTTTTCACCCCCTTAGGGCGGAGTTTCCAAAAATCCTTCCTTAGTGGGTGCCTACGTCATAAAAACAGTGCACCTTCAAAATTTCACATTCCTAGGTTAAACGGTTTCAGCTGGGCGTTGATGAGTCAATCAATCAGTCAGTCAGGACTTTGGCGTTTATATATATACTAGCTTTTGCCCGCGGCTTCGCTCGCGTGGATTTTAGGATTCGTTAAAATTGATTTTTTTAAAAGAAGCTTGAGGTTTTTTTGGTAGAATCCCCCCACTTGGGATTTTTGGAAAATTGTAAAACACGTGTTTTTTTATTTTTCAAGAAGAATGTAAGTGCCAAATTTCACACCCGTAACATCTTTGTTTTTTGAAATATAGGTATACTGATAAAAGTATTATTCACATCCCTTTCCCCTGGATTTTCAGAAAATGTTAAAACATGTTTTTTTTTGCACGAAGAATGTAAATATCGAATTTCACACCTGTAACATCATTGGTTTTTGAAATATACCTATAGTGATAAAGGTAATCATCCCCATTTTTGCCCCCCCCCCCCACTATATTTTTGGAAAATGGTAAAATACTTGTTGTTTTATTTTTAAGATGAATCTAAATACCAATTTTCACATCTGTAACATCTTCTGTTTTTGAGATATAGGTATCCTGTTGAAAAGTATGCACCCCCTTTTTTCACCCACCACGTGGGATTCTTGGAAAATGGTAAAACATGTGTTTTTTTCTTTTTCAAAAAGATTGTAAGTGCCAGATTTCACAACTGTAACATCTTTGATTTTTGAAATATAGGTATACTGATAAAAGTATTCAACCCCCCTTTTTTCCCCATCCCACTGGATTTTTGGAATATGGTAAAATAGATTTGTCTTGAGAAACAAAAAAACACCTAACGGGTATCTGACACGTAGGTATCTTGTTTAAAAGTATTCACCCCCTTTTTTTTTACCCCCCACTTGGATTTTTGGAAAATGGTAAAACACGTGTTTCTTTATTTTCAAAAGATTGTAATTATCAAACTTCACACCTGTAACATCTTGGTTTTTGAACTATAGATATACTGATAAAGTATTCAGACCCCTTTCCCTCGACCCCCCCCTTTTTTGGATTTGTGGAAAATGGCAACACACATGTTTGGATTTTTTCACGAAGATTGTAAATACCAAATTTCACACCTGTAACATCTTTGGTTTTTGAAATATAGGTATACTGATAAAAGTATTCAACCCCCGTTTTTGCCCCCTTCCCACTGAATTTTTGGAAAATGGTAAAATAGGTGTTTTTTGTTTCTCAAGACGAATCTAAATACCAATTTGCACGTATGTAACATATTCTGTTTTTGAGATATAGGTATCCTGATTAAAAGTATTCAGCCCCTCCTTTTTTCACCCCCCCCCCACATTTTTGGAAAATGGTAAAACACCTGTTTTTATTTTTCAAGAAGATTATAAATACCAAATTTCACGTCTGTAACATCTTTGATTTTTGAAATATAGGTATAATGATAAAAAATATTCAGACCCCTTTCTCCCAACCCCCCCCAATTGGATTTGTGGAAAATGGCAAAAAACATGTTTGTTTTTTTCACGAAGATTGTAAATACCAAATTTCACACCCGTAACACCTTCGGTTTTTGAAATATAGGTATACTGATAAAAGTATTCAACCCCCCTTTTTGCCCCCCGAGGAATTTTCAGAACATGGTAAAATGCGTGTTGTTTTATTTTTCAAGACTAATCTAAATACCAATTTTCAGGACTGTTATGTCACGGTTCCCGGATCCCACCACGCAGTACTTAACGCCCAACACTCCACAGAGCCCAAAAGCTACCAACAGAGTAGCCGTGAAGAATCCCTAACTGTCTGGTCCTTAGAATTGGCCAGGTAAACTAGCTAGACAGAAAAGGGTTAAGCAAAAGACAATGTTGTAATACAAAACCAGGTTAGCAACACGGAGGTAGTCAGATGAGCCAGAATCAGGAATACAGAGTATAGAATAGTCAAATGGAATAGCCGGGTCGTTATCAGTGCAGTAGCGTAGTACAAGAAAATAGTCTAGGGCAACGGAAGGCAGAATAGTCATAAAACAAGCAGAGGTCAATAACAGGTTAAATCACAATAGACATAGATATACGTATCTGGTAGCGCGACGATAGTCGCTTCTTGGTAGGGATGTGCACCGATTTTTTTTTCGATTAGATTTTTCGAATTTTTAAACTTTTCGGCTCGTTTCGACTGCTTTCTGTTTCGATTCGGTTCGGCTCGATTCGGTTTTCGGGTACATTTTTTTTTTCGGAATATCGACTATTTTTCGTATTTTCGGGTAACTTTACTAGGTTTCTGTATCGACTTTTCGTTATTTCGGAAAATTTTCGTTTTTCGGAATTGTACATGGTTTTCGGCATATCGCCCATTTTTCGTTTTTCGGAACTTTTCGTTTTTCGGAATTGTACATGGTTTTCGGCATATCGCCAATTTTTTGTTTTTTCGGACTTTTCGTTTTTTCGGAACGTCTGTTCTCGTTTCAAAGCTGTCTAACTCTATTCGTTTTGATGAAAACTACTATGGTTTACTTTTTTAATACTACTTTATATATTTTTTATAATAAATTTTTGGTTTGTTTTTCGGATCCAATAATTCATTATGTCGATACGATAATTCTGGCGATTCTATCGTGTTTTTTTTAATTAACCCTTTCGCTGCTGAGGCATTTCCCGCCTCTGTGCTGAGCTCATTTTTACCGGTTTTGCTCATCATGTTTAAACGTGTTTTTGAAGGCTTATTTTAGTATATGACCCAGACATATTATATATCGTTCTTTCCGTCAGACTCGGCAGATTCATAATATGTCATTATTATATGTATACGTCATGACCTGTCTGTATATTATAACAAAAAATGCAATAAAATATGATTTTTCAATAATTTACAACGTGTAAAGTGGTTTTTTTTCACATTTTAAGATGCGAGCAATTGCGGTTATATTTTGTATGGGTGCGCTTGTTAAACAAATTAGAGATGGGGTCTCGTTACAATTTTTTTTGGGGAAAATTACAACATTTTTAACAAACGCACCGCATACAAAAATCATTAGTGCAGTATCATTGTTCACATTATAATTGAAATGGGAACAATATTGCTGCATTAACAAAACAAAAAAAGAAAAAAAAATTGTTTATTTTTTTTTATAAATTTTTTAAATATTTTTTTATTTTTAATTTTTTTACAAACGTTTTTCACATTCGTGTTTGGTATCGTTGGAACGGCCATGCTCTGGCGATCCAACAATACCAAACTTTAACCCCTAGCTGCCACGGATCGGGAGATAGGGGGTTCATTTTGGAACCCCCTATCTCCACCATTGGTGGCAGCTAGGGGTTAACTCCAGGACTGGCGTCATCGTGCTATGCACGATGACGCCAGTCCTCAGGGGAGTTCCAGAAGCTTGGCCGACATCCGACATCCTCATGGATATGCCCCAGCTCCTCATGGATATTGCCCCAGCACCTCGTGGATATGCCCCAGCTCCTCGTGGACATGCCCCAGCTCCTCGTGGACATGCCCCAGCTCCTCGTGGATATGCCCCAGCTCACACATGGATTTTCCCCAGCTCCTCGTGGATATGCCCCAGCTCACACATGGATTTGCCCCAGCTCCTCGTGGATATGCCCCAGCTCACACATGGATTTGCCACAGCTCCTCGTGGATATGCCCCAGCTCCTCGTGGACATGCCCCAGTTCACATGGATTTGCCCCAGCTCCTCGTGGATATGCCCCAGCTCACACATGGATTTGCCCCAGCTCCTCGTGGATATGCCCCAGCTCCTCGTGGACATGCCCCAGCTCCTCGTGGACATGCCCCAGCTCCTCGTGGACATGCCCCAGCTCCTCGTGGATATGCCCCAGCTCACACATGGATTTGCCCCAGCTCCTCATGGATATTCCCCAGCTCACACATGGATTTGCCCCAGCTCCTCGTGGATATCCCAGCTCACACATGGATATGCCCCAGCTCCTCGTGGATATGCCCCAGCTCCTCGTGGACATGCCCCAGCTCCTCGTGGACATGCCCCAGCTCCTCGTGGATATGCCCCAGCTCACACATGGATTTGCCCCAGCTCCTCGTGGATATTCCCCAGCTCACACATGGATTTGCCCCAGCTCCTCGTGGATATGCCCCAGCTCCTCGTGGACATGCCCCAGCTCCTCGTGGACATGCCCCAGCTCCTCGTGGATATGCCCCAGCTCACACATGGATTTGCCCCAGCTCCTCGTGGACATGCCCCAGCTCCTCGTGGATATGCCCCAGCTCACACATGGATTTGCCCCAGCTCCTCGTGGATATGCCCCAGCTCCTCGTGGATATGCCCCAGCTCCTCCTGGAATATGCCCCAGCACATGGATGCCCAGCTCCTCATGGATATGCCCCAGCTCCTCATGGATTTGCCCCAGCACATGGAATGCCCCAGCACCTCATGATAATGGCCCAGCTCACCTCCGCCGCCTTTTTTCACTCCCTCAGAGCGTCCGGCGGCGCGGAGCTTGGGCGCTCGCCAGGGGGAGCCACGTGACCAGCTGCGATTGGCTGGTGACGTGTTTCCTCCAGGCGAGCGCCGAAGCTGCATGCTTCGGACGCTCGCAGGGAGCGAAAAAACGCGGCGGAGGGTGAGACACCCGCCTTAGGGTGACGGTGTCACCCTAAAGGCGGGTGTCACCTGGTGCGGGCCGCACCCCGCCCCCATGTTACGACGCCACTGGTATATACATTTAACGGCCGCACGCCCACGGACTTACTCTATCCAAACAAAGTTCAGAATGATGTGAAACATTGGGACTTTTTGGATAGATCGATTTTCGACTATCCAGAAGTTAAAAAAATAAAAATGGTCGAAATCTAATGCAAAAGTCCTGATGTTTCACATCGGGATGTCAGATATTAATAGGCTTGTGCACCGATTTTTTTTTCGGTTCGATTTGTTCTGATGTTTAAAATTTTCGATTGTGTACATTTTTTTGGAATATCGACCATTTTTCGTATTTTCGGGTCACTTTGTTCGTTTTTTGTATCGACTTTTCGTGATTTCGGAAATTTTCTTTTTTTTCGGAACGTCTGTTCTCCTCGTTTCAAAGTGTCTAACTCTATTCGTTTTGATGTAAAGTACTATGGTTTACTTTTTTATACTTTATATATTTTTTTTATAATAAATTTTTGGTTTGTTTTTCGGATCCGATAATTCATTCTGACGATACGATAATTCTGGCGATTCTATCGTGAATGGTCTGACTTTAAAAATAAAAACCAGAACAAAAATGTTTTAAAACGGAAAAATAGTTGATCAAAATGATCTGAAATGAAAAAAAATAATAAAATAAAATGATTTAAAACAGACAAAAATATAAATTAACCCTTTCGCTGCTGAGGCATTTCACGGCTTCCCTTCACGCCTGTGTGCGGCACTGCGGTCTGCTGCTGAGCTAATTTTTAACAGTTTCGCTCCTCTTGTTTAAACGCGTTTTGAAGCCTTATTTTATAATATGACCCAGACATGTTATATATCGTTCTTCCGGCAGACTCGGCAGATGATTCATAATATATCATTATTATATGTATGCGTCATGTCCTGTCTGTATATTATAACAAAAAATGCAATAAAATTAGAATTTTCAATGTTTTTTTACAAGGTGTAAAGTGTTTTTTCACATTTTAACATGCGAGTGTTTGCGGTTATATTTTATGAGTTGCGTTTGTTAAAAAAAATTGAAAAGGGGACTTGTTATATTTTTTTGGGTGACAATTACACTATTTTTAACAAACGCACCCCATACAAAAATCCTTAGTGCAGCATCATTGTTCACATTATAATTGAAATGGCAACAATATTGCTGCATTAACAAAACAAAACAAAAAACCTGTATTTTTTTTTTTTATTTAATTTTTTTTAAATTTTTAACATTGTCATGTTTGGTATTGTTGGAAAGGCCATGCTCTGGTCGATCCAAAGATACCAAACATTAACCAACCGATAGCTGCCGCGGATCGGGAGATAGGGGTTCCAATGAACCCCCTATCTCCACCATTGGTCACAGTTAGGGGTTAACTCCAAAACTGACGTCATTGTGACGAGGTCTTGGGACTGTCAGCAGCTGCTGTTCCCCCACGCTGTTGTCTTCCTGCAAAGACGTGACCATGTTGGCGGGCAGCGTCTTAGCGGGCAGCGATGGGAGAGAGAGAGCTCATAGCTGGGAGGAGGTGTTGTGTGAAGCTGCAAACAGGGACAAATAAACTAGACCTGAGCCACACTAAGGATCTTTGGGTTGTGTCGGAGAAGACTTCACGCAGTGCTGCCATCAATATTTTTTGATAAATTCTTGGTTATACAATGAATGTGACTGTGGACAAAAATCCGTGTTGTTGTGACATCGCCTAAGCTTAACAAAAAACCAGGCCACGTCGGTAATCAAATCTCAAGGCCTTACAACAAGGTTGTATTAGTGTGTGACATTTTTTGGCCAGGCAGGAAGTGTAGAATGTGCACAGTCACATTCATGGCCACAAATATGTTGACAAATTTATGACAAAGGGTCCATAGAAATGTCAATACATTTATGTACATATAATTTTAACAGTGTGGAAACCAAGCAATACATATTAACTTATTAAGTAAGGAAAAGCAACGCACACAAACAGGAAAATAGTGAAAAAATAGAAAATTTATTTACAACATATTAACATAGGGAAGGGAACATGCCAAGGATGGCAAACTGCCCAACAAGTTACTGGCATTTGAGGAGATGTTGGAGCTGGTCCGCATCTTGGACTGCAAAGATTACGATTGCTGTAAGGGCCCTTACGGCAGGAAGAATAACACCCGCAAGGATCGTATCCTTGAAAAGCTACGCACCACCATCCTGGAGCTGTTCGGGAAGGATGGACGAAGGACCATCTCTGAAAACGCTGGTCCGACCTCAAGGCACGCGAGCAGGAGCAGCTGAGGCACATTCTGGAGGAGGCTGCCACTGGTCTCACTGCTGCTCCAGGAGGTCTGCGGCATTGGTTATGTGCTCCCGCAGTTCCTGGAGCAGTTCTTGTAGGGAGTTGACGGCGGTAGCTGCCAGGCGAAGCTCACCGATCGCCTCCCGTCGGCGTCTGGCTTCTCCTTCTATATATCCAATAAATGAAAGAAGGAAAATACAGTAAGTAAAGCAGGTTTCTATTTTTGAATGAAAGTCTTGAAAAAATATAACAGTAGTATATACCAGAGCTGGCGGCCTCCTGAGGCTCCGACTCCTCTGACTCCTCCTCCCCCACCACCACTGTCTGCATATCCAGTGCTATATGTAAGAAATTAAAGAAATAAAAAATACAGTAAACAACAAAACTGATTTATTTTTGAACAAAAGTCGATACAAAATACAACAGTAAAAAAAAAAAAACCTGGACTGGCGGCCTCCTGCTGCACCGGCTCCGGCTCCCTCTCTCCATCATCGCCATCCTCCTCTTCCTCCTGCTCCACCTCCTGCTCCTCTTGTGATATACATAAAAAAAAAATTAAAATACAGTAAACAAAAAATGTTTCTGTTTTTGACCAAAAGTCGTTGCAAAATAAAACAGTATATACCAGCGCTGGTGGACGCCCGTGGCTCCCCCTCCTCCTCCGCTGGGGCACTGGTCCCTGCCCGGGCAGATTCTGCGTCCTGTGCCTTCTTCTTCCTGTCTTCTGCCAAATCCAAAAAATAACACGTAAATAATGCAGACTGGAAAAAATGGTGTATCTATACAATATATTGCCGAAATTATTGCGACACCCCTCCACTACCCACTAGCACTACCAGCTTGACCCACCACTACTCCCATCTCATAGTTCTAAAGTCACAAAATATTTATTTCCTCTGCACAGACATATATTACCGTTCATTTATATATTTTTTTCAGAAGTAAACATTACGTTTATTCAATAAAAACTATTATTTGTGTTGTGTGCATACAAAGCGCATTGTGTGACTGCTTTTAGTTATTTTATAGAAGGCCTCAGCCTCAGTTTCACTTTCAGTTTCTGCTAATAATAAAACTGGATATTGCAGAAACAACAACAGAAATCCACCATTTTGTTTTGAAATTTGCATCTAAAGCATTCAATGACACTGCTGCAGCAGCTGCTGAGGCTGTATTGAACACAGCTCTGTTTGGATGCACTTTCAGAAGAACTACATGTCCCATCCTATCACTTAGCAGAGACGCAGAGATTTTTATTGATGCGCAGGTGGGAGCCAATATTGGGCAAGCTGCGGGTCTTCTCGTATGCATCACTCAATCACAACAACCTCCCCCAGCACACTACAGACTAACACACAGTGCCAAAAAGAAATCCTGCATTGTAACTTCATCTATATACATCAAATATCACAATTTTCACGAATACGTAAAATCACAAAAAAGAAGAGCTATGGCAAAACTGCATGTATGACGAGTCGTGAAAACGCAAAGCTATACACAATCACATTGCATGAAAAAAGGACTAGATAAATCAGCGTATTTCTGTGCACATTAGCACATGCAAGCACATTATTATTATTATACAGGATTTATATAGCACCAACAGTTTGCGCAGCGCTTTACAATATAACATGACACTTACGTTTCGCTATGACGCGACGGATGCGCCTCAGCTGCTCCTGCTCGCGTACTTTTAAATCAGACCAGCGTTTCCTGAGCTGGTCCTTTGTCCGGTCCTTCCCGAACATCTCCAAAATGGTGGTGCGTAGCTTGTCAAGGATACGATCTTTTCTGGCGTTATTCTTCCTGCGGTAAGGTCCCTTCCGGCAATCGTAATCTTTGCTATCAAAGATGTGGACCAGCTCCAACATCTCCTCAAACGCTATATTTTGGGCCCGTTTCTTCCTGGGTGCAGGTGGTTCATCATGAGATGATGACGAGGTCTCCTCTTACAGCGGCCATCATGAAGAATAATAAAAACAATATTTTGTTCAAAAAGTTGTCAATAAAACTGGCTCAATAAAGTTACGACATGTGTGCGCGCGCGCGCATGCGCGACCCGCGGACGAATCGGATCTGACCAAAATACGAAAATTCTTATCGGATCTTTGGAAACAATAAAAAAATTTACAGAATCAGCCATATAACCGATACTAGTTAAATATACGATGTCCAGACTTACCGAAATGGTACCGAAATCCCGAATGGAACTGAAATCATGAATAGAGGGAAAATAAATTTCGATTTGACACATTTCAAGTCCGTTCGAAAATTCCGAAAAATTTTCGATTTGGTAAATTTTTCGTTTTTTCGGAAAGTCTGTTCTCGTTTCAAAGCAATAGATTTCGATTTGACACATTTCAAGTCCATTCGAAATTCCGAAAATTTTTCGATTCGGTTCGGAAAACAGTTCGGATTCGACTTTTTCGGATCTAAAAAATTTCGGAATTTCGGCCGCATCGAAAGACCCGAATCGGGAAATTTCGTGAAAATTCCGAAATTCCGAAACCCGAAACGCACATCCCTACTTCTTGGTACTCAGGTGGTTCTCGTGTTGTACAACATCCACATGGGTTTTACATAAAAGAAGCAAAAGAAATATAATGGTGCAGAACGTATTTATTAAATATTGATATAATGCAACCGAGCTATTTCACTCACAAAAGTAGAGCCTTAGAACTGGCTCAGAGTGGTGGAGTGCATCCGGGTCCTTTTTCTTCTTATTACTTATAAAGGAGAGCCGCGCCTTTCACAATCGATGTCCCCTCTCGGTCATCGAGATATAGGAGAGAACATACAACCAGAGGAACTTCCTCGTGCAGATCAACCAATCAATATGTATAATAGAGCATATAGAGTATCAACTCACATTAGTTGGTGCTTCTAGCCAAGCTCTAGGGAATAGTGCCAGTGGATTTGTTGAAGGTCAAAATCCGCGAAAACTTCGACAGATACCAGGACATAGGGACCAGATTAAAAAGAACTTTAATAAAATATAAAATAAATAAAAAAAATCAAATCTGGCACAGCCAGATCGCCAGGACGCGTTTCGCCGTGTACTACGGCTTCCTCAGCTGGTTTACAGGGTAAAGTGTGTCCCCAAATACATATAGATCCCGTAATTGGGATTGAATGAGTCCCCATGTGTCCATAATCAGTCGGCGTGCGTTCCGCGCCTCCATCCGACTGAATCTCGATGCGCGCCGCCATTTTGCGCATGCGCTCCGGCGTCGAGTGCGTTCCATGCGTTCCATCTTACGTTTCCGGTTCTCTTAGTTCCCCGGTCAGCGTAATTGGCTATTATTTAACAGATCTGCATGCGAATACAATTCAAAGGTGACCTCCTGCGGATCATCCACTATCAGAAAGGGAATATCAATATTCTTTGATCCGCAACCACAGTAGTGACACACATGCTCTCTCTCAGTGTATTTCTCAGAGGGGAGACCGATGTAATTATTGATCTAGTTAACTGTAGCATACTCAATAGTGAATTGTGGGGATATATATTAATGTGACTAATTAGAGATGGGTAATAGATATTGTAAATAAACAAGTGGTGAATAAAATTCTATAATACAAAGGAATAGTTACATAGTTACATAGTTACATAGTTATATAGGCTGAAAAAAGACATGCGTCCATCGGGTTCAGCCTCTCCCACATAACCTACTGCTGTTGATCCAAAAGAAGGCAAAAAACCCAGTCTGAAGCGCTCGCCAATATGCAACATACTGGGAAAAAAATTCCTTCTTGACCCCAGAATGGCAGTCAGATTTCTCCTTGGATCAAGAAGCTTTTACCCACATATTAAATATTATAACCCTTAATATTCTGTGTCTGCAGGAAGTCATCCAGTCGTTTTTTAAAAGTCTGTACAGACTCTGACCCAACCACCTCAACAGGCAGAGAATTCCACAGCTTTATTGTTCTCACCGTAAAATAACCCTTCCTATGCTTTAAGCTGCTGAGGCATTTCACGGCTTCCCTTCACGCCTGTGTGCGGCAAAAAAAAAAAGAGAAATATCACAACCACAACGATATTTACTATATCTTTAAATTTGTTTATTTACATTTTCATATATATATTCTACTTATGCAATCCGGGCCATATACATATTTGGTATCTATAATCTTTCACTTAGATAAAGCCTGCCCATATTTAATATTTAAATCTTTTATATTATGTTACATTAAATATTTAGTTTACACATACCTAATAATATCCCCTTTTTTATGGGGTTCCTTTTTTCAGATCAGCACATTTATTCTATAGAATAACTATTCCTTTGTATTATAGAATTTTATTCACCACTTGTTTATTTACAATATCTATTACCCATCTCTAATTAGTCACATTAATATATATCCCCACAATTCACTATTGAGTATGCTACAGTTAACTAGATCAATAATTACATCGGTCTCCCCTCTGAGAAATACACTGAGAGAGAGCATGTGTGTCACTACTGTGGTTGCGGATCAAAGAATATTGATATTCCCTTTCTGATAGTGGATGATCCGCAGGAGGTCACCTTTGAATTGTATTCGCATGAAGATCTGTTAAATAATAGCCGATTACGCTGACCGGGGAACTAAGAGAACCGGAAACGTAAGATGGAACGCATGGAACGCACTCGACGCCGGAGCGCATGCGCAAAATGGCGGCGCGCATCGAGATTCAGTCGGATGGAGGCGCGGAACGCACGCCGACTGATTATGGACACATGGGGACTCATTCAATCCCAATTACGGGATCTATATGTATTTGGGGACACACTTTACCCTGTAAACCAGCTGAGGAAGCCGTAGTACACGGCGAAACACGTCCTGGCGATCTGGCTGTGCCAGATTTGATTTTTTTAATTTATTTTATATTTTATTAAAGTTCTTTTTAATCTGGTCCCTATGTCCTGGTATCTGTCGAGGTTTTCGTGGATTTTGACCTTCATCAAATCCGCTGGCACTATTCCCTAGAGATTGGCTAGAAGCTCCAACTAATGTGAGTTGATACTCTATATGCTCTATTATACATATTGATTGCTTGATCTGCACAAGGAAGTTCCTCTGTTTGCATGTTCTCTCCTATATCTCGATGACCGAGAGGGGACATCGATTGTGAAAGGCGCGGCTCTCCTTTACAAGTAATAAGAAGAAAAAGGACCCGGATGCACTCCACCACTCTGAGCCAGTTCTAAGGCTCTACTTTTGTGAGTGAAATAGCTCGGTTGCATTATATCAATATTTAATCAATACGTTCTGCACCATTATATTTCTTTTGCTTCTTTTATGTAAAACCCATGTGGATGTTGTACAACACGAGAACCACCTGAGTACCAAGAAGCGACTATCGTCGCGCTACCAGATACGTATATCTATGTTTGTTGTCACACTGGTTTTGGGGAAACCTCTATAGGTCTGGTTTGGCATTGGTACACTGGTGGTGGTACAGATTTGGGCGCTGACCATCTTTCTGCGTTTAAATCACAATAGAATTCAGGTTCAAGGAGCTCAGGTATGGATAACCACGATCTGGCAACTGCTGAGAATTAACTGAGGCTTTTTAAAGACCTTCACCAGGCCGCGCCCCCCACTCAAGCCGCGCCTCATGCAGCCACCTCCCTGCCTGTCTCCATTTAAACCGGGCGTTGGTCAGCGAGCAGCATCAGACATGCTGCCCTCAAGCACACAGGTAAGGCTGGAAGCCCCAAACGTTACATGTTACATCGTCTGTTTTGGAGATACGGGTATCCCGTTTAAAATATTCAACCCCCTTTTTTCGCCCCCCCACTTGGATTTTTGAAAAACGGTAAAATACGTGTTTTTTTATTTTTCAAGAAGAATCTAAATACCGATTTTCACGTCTGTAACATCGTCTGTTTTTAAGATATGTTTAAAATATTTAAAATTAAAATATTCAACCTCCTTTTTTCACCCCCCAGTCAAATTTTTGAAAAACGGTAAAATACAGGTTTTTCTTATTTTTCAAGATGAATCTAAATACCGATTTTCACATCTGTAGCATCTTCTGTTTTTGAGCTATAGGTATCCTGTCTAAAATATTCAACCCCCTTTTTCACCCCCTTAGGGGCGGAGTTTCCAAAAATCTTTCCTTAGTGGGTGCCTACATCACATAAACAGTGCACCTTCAAAATTTCACATTCCTAGGTTAAACGGTTTCAGCTGGGCGTTGATGAGTCAGTCAGTCAGTCAGTCAGGACTTTCGCGTTTATATATATAGATACAGTCAGGTCCAGAAATATTGGGACATCAACACAATTCTAACATCTTTGGCTCTATACACCACCACAATGGAGTTGGAATGAAACAAACACAATGTGCTTTAACTGCAGACTGTCAGCTTTAATTTGAGGGTATGTACATCCAACTCAGGTGAACGGTGTAGGACTTACAGCAGTTTGCAGATGTGCCTCCCACTTGTTAAGGGACAAAGGTAATGGGACAATTGGCTTCTCAGCTGTTCCATGGCCAGGTGTGTGATATTCCCTCATTACCCCAATTACAATGTGCAGATAAAAGGCCCAGAGTTCATTTCAAGTGTGCTATTTGCATTTGGAATCTGTTGCTGTCAACTCTCAAGATGAGATCCAAAGAGCTGTCACTATCAGTGAAGCAAGCCATCATTAGGCCGAAGAAACAAAACAAACCCATCAGAGAGATAGCAAGAACATTAGGCATGGCCAAAACAACTGTTTGGAAAATTCTCAAACAGAAGGAGAAGGAACGCACCGGTGCGCTCAGCAACACCAAAAGACCCGGGAGACCACGGAAAGCAACTGTGGTGGATGACCGAAGAATTCTTTCCCTGGTGAAGAAAACACCCTTCACAACAGTTGGCCAGATCAAGAACACTCTCCAGGAGGTAGGTGTATGTGTGTCAAGGTCAACAATCAAGAGAAGACTTCACCAGAGTGAATACAGAGGGTTCACCACAAGATGTAAACCATTGGTGAGCCTCAAAAACAGGAAGGCCAGATTAGAGTTTGCCAAACAACACCTAACAAAGCCTTTACAGCTCCGGAACAAAATCCTATGGACAGATGAGACCAAGATTAACTTGTACCAGAGTGATGGGAAGAGCAGAGTATGGAGAAGGAAAGGAACTGCTCATGATCCTAAGCATACCACCTCATCAGTGAAGCATGGTGGTGGTAGTGTCATGGCGTGGGCATGTATGGCTGCCAATGGAACTGGTTCTCTTGTATTTATTGATGATGTGACTGCTGACAAAGCAGCAGGATGAATTCTGAAGTGTTTTGGGCAATATTATCTGCTCACATTCAGCCAAATCCTGCAGAACTCATTGGACGGCGCTTCACAGTGCAGATGGACAATGACCCAAAGCATACTGCAAAAGCAACCAAAGAGTTTTTGAAGGGACAGAAGTGGAATATTATGCAATGGCCAAGTCAATCACCTGACCTGAATCCCATTGAGCATGCATTTCACTTGCTGAAGACAAAACTGAAGGGAAAATGCCCCAAGAACAAGCAGGAACTGAAGACAGCTGCAGTAGAGGATTGGCAGAGCATCACCAGGGATGAAACCCAGCATCTGGTGATGTCTATGCGTTCCAGACTTCAGGCTGTGATTGACTGCAAAGGATTTGCAACCAAGTATTAAGAAGGGAAAGTTTGATTTATGATTATAATTCTGTCCCATTACCTTTGGTCCCTTAACAAGTGGGAGGCACATCTGCAAACTGCTGTAAGTCCTACACTGTTCACCTGAGTTGGATGTACACAGTGGCATAGCGTGGGTTGTCAGCGCCCGGGGCCAGCCAAGAATTGTGCGCCCCCCAACCTGTGGACACGTTATCATGCCCCGATTCCCTTCCACCATTAGGGCATTGAACCCCTTAACTGTGATACAATGTAATGTGCAGAGTGTATGAGCGTATCACAGTGCTCCACAGCAATAAAACCCACAGTAATGTGCAGCTCACACATGGATATATATTGCCCCTAGCAGCTCAAACATGAATATATTTGCCCCCAGTAGCTCACACATGAATATATTTGCCCCAGTAGCTCACACATGGTTATATTTGCCCCAGTAGCTCACACATGAATATATTTGCCCCAGTAGCTCACACATGAATATATTTACCCCAGTAGCTCACACATGGATATATTTGCCCCCAGTAGCTCACACATGGATATATTTGCCCCAGTAGCTCACACATGGATATATTTGCCCCAGTAGCTCACACATGGATATATATATTGCCCCCAGCAGCTCAAACATGAATATATTTGCCCCAATGCCCCAGTACCTCAAACACCAATATATTTGCCCCCAGTAGCTCACACATGAATATATTTGCCCCCAGTAGCTCACACATGAATATATTTGCCCCAGTAGCTCACACATGGTTATATTTGCCCCAGTAGCTCACACATGAATATATTTGCCCCAGTAGCTCACACATGAATATATTTGCCCCAGTAGCTCACACATGGTTATATTTGCCCCAGTAGCTCACACATGAATATATTTGCCCCAGTAGCTCACACATGAATATATTTACCCCAGTAGCTCACACATGGATATATTTGCCCCAGTAGCTCACACATGGATATATTTGCCCCCAGTAGCTCACACATGGATATATTTGCCCCCAGTAGCTCACACATAAATATTTGCCCCCAGTAGCTCACATATGAATATTTGCCCCAGTAGCTCACATATGAATATTTGCCCCAGTAGCTCACATATGAATATTTGCCCCAGTAGCTCACACATGAATATATTTGCCCCGGTAGCTCACACATGAATATTTGCCCCAGTAGCTCACACATGAATATATTCGGCCCCAGTAGCTCACACATGAATATATTTGCCCCCAGTAGCTCACACATGAATATATTTTCCCCAGTAGCTCACACATAAATATATTTTCCCCCAGTAGCTCACACATAAATATATTTGCTCCCTCTTCCCCCCCACTCACCGGCCCTGAGGGCCTGCGGGTCGGTAGGTGGGGCTGGTTTGGGGCATCATAGCGGGCCCCCTCTGGTTTCCCGGCCTTTGATGGTCATCGTGCTCTTCTTGGGCAGCCAGCGGCGCACTCTGTAAATGCCGCGGTGGCACCTGCAGCCCAGTCTAAGCACGTAGGCACTGGCGCCGCCCCTCACGTGACACGTCACGTGAGGGGGCGGTGCAGGCGCCATCGAGGCATTTCCAGAGTGTGCCGCTGGCTGCCTGTGTGCCCTGACCGCACAGGGCAGGGAAACCAGCGGCGGGGGCCCACTATGGCGCCCCCCAAAAACTGCGCCCGGGGCCACCGGCCCCCCAGCCCCCCCACGCTACGCCACTGGATGTACATACCCTCAAATTAAAGCTGACAGTCTGCAGTTAAAGCACATTGTGTTTGTTTCATTCCAACTCCGTTGTGGTGGTGTATAGAGCCAAAGATGTTAGAATTGTGTCGATGTCCCAATATTTCTGGACCTGACTGTATATAGATAAATATCTCTATACTATAAAAGAGTAAGGCTTTGGCTGTCCGTCGCCAAAGCCTTACTGCGCATGCGCGCGCAACCAGCGGCGGTTGGTTGCGCGCGCATGCAACCGCCGCGGCACGAGCCGGCTGCCGGCTCGCCGCGGCGGTTACACATGCACACAGCAGCCGGGTAGAGGCTGCGCTCGCAGCCTCTACCCGGCTGCCGCGCGCATCCAACCCCCCGAGCGGCGAAGGGAAAGTTTCCTCCGCCGCTCGGGGGTTGGATGCGCGCGGCAGCCGGGTAGAGGCTGCGAGCGCAGCCTCTACCCGGCTGCTGTGTGCATCTAACGGGTCCCCCGAGCGGCGAAGGGAAAGTTCCCTCCGCCGCTCAGGGGTAGGATGCGCGCGGCAACCGGGTAGAGGCGCAGCCGCGCGCATCCTACCCCCCGAACGGCGTAGGGAAAGTTCCCTCGCTTCCGCTTTGAAGGACCCAAGCCCCGGTCACGTGACCGCGGCTTGGGTCCTTCAAAGACCGGAAGCGGGGAAATCTTCACTTCCCTGGCGCCGCTCGACAGGTAAGTATGAGCGCTGGTGGGGGTGGGGGGGGGTCAATATCCACGAGCTGGGGGCAAATCCACGAGCTGGGCAAATCCACGTGCTGGGCAAATCCATGACCTGGGGGCAAATCCATGAGCTGGGGCAAATCCATGTGCTGGGCAAATCCATGTGCTGGGCAAATCCATGAGCTGGGGCAACTCCATGAGCTGGGGCAACTCCATGAGCTGGGGGCAAATCCATGTGCTGGGGCAAATCCATGAGCTGGGGGCAAATCCATGTGCTGGGCAAATCCATGAGCTGGGGGCAAATCCATGTGCTGGGCAAATCCATGAGCTGGGGCAAATCCATGTGCTGGGCAAATCCATGAGCTGGGCAAATCCATGAGCTGGGCAACTCCATGAGCTGGGGGCAAATCCATGAGCTGGGGCAACTCCATGAGCTGGGGGCAAATCCATGAGCTGGGGCAAATCCATGAGCTGGGGGCAAATCCATGTGCTGGGCAAATCCATGAGCTGGGGCAAATCCATGAGCTGGGCAAATCCATGAGCTGGGGGCAAATCCATGTGCTGGGGCAAATATCCATGTGCTGGGGCAGTATCCACATGCTGGGCAATATCCACGTGCTGGGGCAGTATCCACGAGCTGGGGCAGTATACCCACAATAGACTGCCTCTGGGCAGGCTGGGGCAGTATCCACGTGCGGGGGCAGTATCCACGTGCGGCGGCAGTATCCACGTGCGGGGGCAGTATCCACGTGCTGGGGCAGTATCCACGTGCTGGGGCAGTATCCACGTGCTGGGGCAGTATCCACGAGCTGGGGCAGTATATCCACGAGCTGGGGCAGTATATCCATGAGCAGGGGCAGTATATCCACAATAGACTGCCCTCTGGGCAGGCTTTACAACTAGTAGATATATATTGTGACAGTGTGATTAGGGGCAGGGTGGTAGACCACAGGTTTATCAGCAGACAAATGGAGATCTCACCTTTTCCCATATAGGGTTAACACACAACTGATTCCTGATTAGGACTCCTCTGCCCTTATAGAAGATGTGGTTCCCTCTGAGCGGGCAGTCTTGGTGCTGAGTGCAGCAGAAAATAAAGCACAATCCTGAACACAGAAGGAGAGTATATTTGATTTTGTTTTCACTGATTGGTAAGTGGCTTAGCCACCCAATATTTCAGACAGGAATTCTGAATGTTTATTTAGCCTCCACATGAAGGTGGAGGCGTTTGTTTTATATTTGTTTATTTTGTTGTTGTACCCATGTATTGGTTTGATATCGCTTCAGGTGATAATCCTACGTGATATGTCTTTTAAAATAGTTTGCGTCGCTTTGGATGAATTATTTGTACAGAAGGTTTACAATTACAGCTATGTTATTAACATGTGGATACAGTGAGCACAAGATGGCTGCTGCCATGTGGCTTCAGTGAGTCCCAAGATGGCTACCGACCATGTGACTCATTGAGTCTTAAGATGGCTGCCAGCCATGTGGCTTCAATTACCACCAAGAAAATAGCGACCAACCATATGGCTGGCCATGCTGCCACAATGAGTACGTAACAAGCACAAATTGTACAGAACCTAAAATGCACTTAATAGCATCCAAAAAACAAAGTAATTCTTGCTATTCTGGCAGAGTTATATATAATCACGCAGAGCCTATACAGCACAGTTTAGTTTCTAAGCCTATGCAGCAATAATATTTGGTTAATATACACAATTCTGTCTACACCATTTATATTTTAAAACTTATATCAGCCGATAACGTGGGATTTATTTATTTATTTATTTTAAGATTTTACCAGGAAGGATACATTGAGATTTCTCTCGTTTTCAAGTATGTCCTGGAATGTAATATAGCAAGTAAAAAGAGAAACACAGATGGATGGTTAATGAATTTACTTTGGCAAAAGTAAAAGATAATTAATAAAGCAATATAAATTGTCCAATTCGGAGCAAACAAATATTATACAATTAATATTAACTATTGCATGACTGTCCCCAGAGATTACACTGAAATAACCTAATGGTCCGGAGTTTAATAATACTAAATAGCTCTCCCCTGAGATTAACATAAGAAAAGGAAAACATTAGTTAACATAATAACGCACTAAATTCTGGACCCCAAGAATTTAAAGACATGCATTGGTGATTTTTAACTGCAAAAAAGAATTCAGAAACAGCAGTCGTTTTCCCATCACAATTTGCAAGACACCCATGGCGTGCACAGTCCATTTGTCCTGCTCAAAAGCCACAGCAGAAAGACCCCTCACTTTCTGTCTTTTTCTCTGGATGAATCAAAGGAGCTTGGGCTAGAGTCTCCACCCACCAGAGTGGGTTCTATTGATTGAATGTCATGTGACCTTCCTGGGAGGGGGGTAGTTGGCTTATGTCACATCCTGACCACAGAACATGGCCAGACAATGAATGTTCTGCTCTTTAGTGCCATCTAGTGATGGTCATAAAATATTACATGTGGTTTTATTAATTGTTCATTTGGACTGGAGTAGATCAACATTTTCAGGAATCCAGTGCCATAACAACCATGGGCGTCCGCAGCATGGGGCAAGGGGGCACGTGCCCCCCTGGATCAACAGGCTTAAATTATGATAATTTATTCACTGCATGGCTGCAGTTCCTGGGCTCTCCACTAGGCTGCAGGAGCGTCACATCCCCACTCCACCTCCAATCCACCTTTATGCTCCCGCTCACTTTGCACGCTGGGAGAGGCAGGGCTGAGGTGCAGCTGCTTCTATGGGCCACAGGCTGGGATGCTGGACACAGGAAAAAAAGTAATGATTCTCAAATAAATCCATTTTTATTAAGTTTGCTGCCAGTCTTTATTAATGAGAGTCCCTTGATCTGAGGTCTAGTTTGTCTGTCTGGGGAAGAGGGACACAAAATGATTAGTAGCAATCTGGTGGGGACCTGTGTTAAGCTCACAGAGCTTGCATGAGGTACAGGCCAGGGCAATATTGGCAGTATACAAGCGCTCTAGGCAGGGTCTTGCCTGGGCAGTGGGAATGAGGACCCTGCCCCAGAGCTTACAATCTAAGAGGAGAGGGTACCCTGCTCCAGAGCTTAAAATCTAAGAGGAGAGGGGATCCTGCTCCAGAGTTTACACTCTAAGAGGAGAGGGTTGAGGAGAGGAGATATGTGTGTGTGTGTGTATGTGTATGCAGGGAAGGTGAGTGTGCATAAATATATGTATATATATGTATAACACATGGGGGGTAGCACTCAACCTAAACTAAACATTCGGTGCGGGTGTAGCTCAAAAATAAAATACAAACAAAACCAGGGAGAGAGCACTCCAGTTGAAAAAACACATTAAAAAAACATGCAACAACAGCTTCATGCATGGGTGCATAATACCAGCTTTTACCACATGTTGAAAAATTCTTAAATCTAAGCTTTGTTGAATAAAATGGTGGGGATATATATATGTATACAGTCAGGTCCAGAAATATTGGGACATCGGCACAATTCTAACATTTTTGGCTCTATACACCACCACAATGGAGATGGAATGAAACAAACACAATGTGCTTTAACTGCAGACTGTCAGCTTTAATTTGAGGGTATGTACATCCAACTCAGGTGAACGGTGTAGGACTTACAGCAGTTTGCAGATGTGCCTCCCACTTGCTAAGGGACCAAAGGTAATGGGATAATTGGCTTCTCGGCTGTTCCATGGCCAGGTGTGTGATATTCCCTCATTACCCCAATTACAATGTGCAGATAAAAGGCCCAGAGTTCATTTCAAGTGTGCTATTTGCATTTGGAATCTGTTGCTGTCAACTCTCAAGATGAGATCCAAAGAGCTGTCACTATCAGTGAAGCAAGCCACCATTAGGCTGAAGAAACAAAACAAACACATCAGAGAGATAGCAAGAACATTAGGCATGGCCAAAACAACTGTTTGGAACATTCTCAAAAAGAAGGAGCTCTTTTGAGTTGAGCTCAGCAACACCAAAAGTCCCGTGATACCACGGAAAACAACTGTGGTGGATGACCAAAGAATTCTTTCCCTGGTAAAGAAAACACCCTTCACAACAGTTGGCCAGATCAAGAACACTCTCCAGGAGGTAGGTGTATGTGTGTCAAAGTCAACAATCAAGAGAAGACTTCACCAGAGTGAATACAGAGGGTTCACCATAAAATGTAAACCATTGGTGAGCCTCAAAAACAGGAAGGCCAGATTAGAGTTTGACAAACAACACCTAACAAAGCCTTCACAGTTCTGGAACAAGATCCTATGGACAGATGAGACCAAGATCAACTTGTGCCAGAGTGATGGGAAGAGAAGAGTATGGAGAAGGAAAGGAACTGCTCATGATCCTAAGCATACCACCTCATCAGTGAAGCATGGTGGTGGTAGTGTCATGGCGTGGGCATGTATGGCTGCCAATGGAACTGGTTCTCTTGTATTTATTGATGATGTGACTGCTGACAAAAGCAGCAGGATGAATTCTGAAGTGTTTCGGGAAATATTATCTCCTCACATTCAACCAAATGCTGCAGAACTCATTGGACAGCGCTTCACAGTGCAGATGGACAATGACCCAAAGCATACTGCAAAAGCAACCAAAGAGTTTTTGAAGGGATAGAAGTGGAAAGTTATGCAATGGCCAAGTCAATCACCTGACCTTAATCCCATTGAGCATGCATTTCACTTGCTGAAGACAAAACTGAAGGGAAAATGCCCCAAGGTAGATGCGCAATAGGGAATTTAATTTGTGGCTTCGGGAATGGTTTCGGGAGCAAGGATTTGGCTTTGTGTCCCATGATAGCTCTAATTGGAGCAGAAAGGAACGATATAAAAACGATGGTTTGCATCTTACTCATAGGGGAACATATGTTCTCAGTGAGACGTTCAAAGGTTTCACAAAGGAATATTTTTATATTTTTTTCTTCAAAAAGTTTATTGTGAAAACTTCATCATAGGTAACAGATGGACATAAATCTGGGTTACAGAATATGTTGCAAGAAGTACATATAAAACAATATTCATAATACGTCAAGTATTTATACATATTTTTTAAATATAATAAGTAAGATATTTTTGTTCGAAATTAAAGGATATGCATAAGAGGATATTTTCAGATCATCTGCGGTTAGACCCTAAAACGTTATCTGGTTCAGGAAAAGAAAAAGACCAGAAGAGAGAAAGAAGAGAAGAACAGGAAGAAGAGAGGAAAGGAGAGGAGGGAAAAGAAGAAAAGAAAAAGAAGAAGAAAAAAAAAAAAGGGGGGGTTGGGTCTGGAATCAAAATGTGAGTAACGGGGATAGGAGGGGGGATAAGGAAGGTAAGTAATTGGTGGGAGGTTACCAGAGGTGAGCCCGGAACAGTCCAACAGTACCACAATTTAAGAGATAGAATCAAAAGGTAGCTTGTCCAGTTTGGGATGTGAAGGAGCTCCAGGCACAGAGGGCAGTCAATCCAGTCCCAGAGAGTCCTATGTAGGGCAAGTAGTCTCTAACCAGATCTTAAACGGTGAGGAGGAGATGAAAGTACTCCAGTGGTACCATATGTTAGTCTCGGTTCCAAATCGCTGTTCCGAATACAACATCTCTGTCTCAATGGATCTAATGGTTTCAACTTTCACGATTAAATCCCGTGCGGACGGTGTGGCCGACGAGTTCCAATGAAGCGGTACAAGCGTGCGAGCAGCCATAAGGATCCGGAGAAGCACCGACTTCTTCAGAGATTTCAATGAGAAAGTCATTTGGCCAAGAAGAAAAATCTCGGGCGTAAAATCCAACTCCACATCCGTGGTGTGTTTAATCAGTGTCCGGACCGCCTCCCAAAAAGGAACGAGAAGGGGGCAACTCCACCAGATATGGAGAAAGGATCCTTGGTGTTGTTGACATCTCCAGCAGTTGGTAGAATGAGTTGGACTAAAACGTGCAATCCATAGTGGGGTAGTGTACCACAGAGCTACTATCTTAAAGGACGTTTCTTTCAATTTGGAGATGGCAGTGCCATGATGTGTGAGTTCAAAGGTTTTGGCCCAGTGGTGTTCTGGAATGGAAACGCCCAGCATGGAGTCCCATTTCCCCACATATGTCGGTAATTCCGTGTCTGTGGATTGCAAAATGTGGTATAAGGTGGAAAGACTGTGCGACAATGAGATACCTACAGCACAAAACTTCTCAAAGGGTGTCATCGGTCTGGTGAGATTAGTACCGTTGGGGAGCGACAGTAGAAAATGACGGATCTGCGTAAAGTTGAAGACATCTAGAAGGGAGAGTGGATGGCCCTCCTCGGATGTGGGGATCTGTTTAAACTGACCTTTATCTAGCACATGTGTGGCAAGTAACCTTGGGTGAGAGGTGAATCGTGTCCGTAAAGTGGAACGAACTCCCACTGGGAAGCCCGGGTTGTGTGTTATCAGCAATAATGGTGCTGGGAAGGAGGACAGTGAGTAACGGATTCTAAGTGTGTGCCATACACGGACGGTATTTGCTACCGTGAGTATTGGCCGACACGAGGGTGACAATTGATCCGGAAGCAACCAGGGTAAGGCCCATAAAGGGCTGCGTGCGAGAAGAGTTTTCAGGTCTAGCCATTTGCGTGTAGGGTACGGATCCATTCAATCAAGGATTCTGGTGAGCTGAGTCGCAAAATAGTATAGACGAATGTCAGGTAGGGCTAGTCCGCCCATAGAAGTAGGTTTGCACATTGTGTCAAATTTCAGGCGAGGTCTAGCGTTCGTCCAAACAAAAGTGAGGAAATAGCTACGAAGAATACGGAAGATCTCCGCAGGGATGGCCAGAGGAATGGGTGGAAAGTATAGGGTATCTAGTGGCGCAGTAATTAAGGTTACTCCTTATGTGATATCTCAAAGGCTAGTTGCATGTACCATACAGATCATCAGTATACAATACAAAGTGCAAATGCAAATCACAGAGGGTATAGATGCTAGTACAGTAGTCTATGTATGCAATAAGAATAAAGTGCAAATGCAACGGTGAAAACACAGTGTAATAATGAAAATCGAGGTTCTAGCTATAGTAACCAATATAGTCCATAAAAAAGACTATCTGCCAATGTTCGAGAAAGTCTCTGCTATTGGTTTTCCGGTTCCTAAGTGGATGGGTGATGCATCAAAAGTGCTCAAGATTAGTGTCAATATTACCCCTTCCACAAACGTAGCGGACTTGTTTGGACGTGTCCGTTCCTCTAGTGGTCTTGATGGACTCCACAGCAGGAGATATAGATGGGAGAAAAAGGGGAGATGATAGTGCAAAAACGTCTATATGTGTGATTCACGGTGAGTAAAATTGCACACTTACAGATACCAGAGTCTAATTGAATCCAGGCTCTGGAGTGGAACGCCTTGTGCCTAAATGTAGGGTGGTCACTGCCCTTCTTTAAAAGGTCTTCTTACTCCACCTCAGCCGGGGGACACAAGAATAGAGAAGAGACAACGCTCTCATAGCATGATACCAGTCTTGCAATTATGTATTAGGAAAGAGAAAAAAGTCACACTCACCAATACAGGAGCCTTAATGGTCCAGGCTCAACTGTTACGCATGCGGTGCTCCTTATCGGTGAGCTCCTGAACCTCCTTTAGCTGCTTACTCTGCACCGGATCGTGACTCGTTAGGTATCTTTAGTACTGCTTTACCAAGTTCAAAGGCTAGCAACAGCTGAGAGCGGCCATTACCCAAAACATACAACGAGGACGCGAGCCTACAGTACGAAGAAAAACCAGGATGGCCAAGCGCACAAGACCTCCATTCGTAGTCTTACATCTGATCTTCCTGTAGCCAGACACTTCCGAGAATTTAGACATAATGTCTCACAACTACGTTATCAAATTCTAGATAGGATTCTTCCCTTATCACGGGGTGGTGATCGAGATAGGCTATTGTTACAGAGGGAGGCGAAATGGACGTATCTGTTGGATACAGTGTCCCCTCATGGTCTCAATGAGAAGCTTGAGTGGCACTGTTTCCTATAGCTGCACCTATGAGGCATCTGCAGTCTAGGTGAGCTGTTTTTTCCTTTTTTCCCTCCTCTATCATGATCCTCCTCCCTACCTAACCACCTTATGTCATTTGCTGTGATTGCAGATCTGTTCCTTTTAGGACATATATTGTTCTTTTTAATTAGATCATTAGCGTATGCTTTGTGGTTCATTTTATGTTTTATTACACTTGTCACTTTGGTTGTTATCACTGCAAGGTTAGGCAAGGTTTTGATTTATTTCATTTTTACAGATTGGACCTGTGCTTTGGTCCTTCCAGACACCATGGAGATGGGGAGATCATTATGAGAAGTTTAAAACCACATCATTGAATTATTGTTCGCTGAATGTAAACACCAATTGAGGTTACCTATCTGCTGATTGGTTCTGAATTACATGTGGGCACTGCGCGATTTTGCGCATGCGCGGTTCCGCTCTCGCCGGCTTCACGGGGCGGTCCTTGACCGGTGCTTGCTTCCTGTATCGATTGTCCGCCATTGTTATAACGCCGGTTGGCGTTTTTATCGCAGCATGAACCTATGTGAAGTTTCTATTACCTACAAACGGTATGAAAGTGTTAATGAATGATTACTTTATTCTCTCCATGAGTGTGTGGAATTTCTGTACCGCCTACCCTGTGTATGTAATGTATATAAAGGGTTTACTCTGTATTGTATGTATTGGGGCACTTTGCACTGAGGAAAGGGTTGTATCCCTGAAACGTCTGTATGTGTGGTCTCTTTTCTAATAAATGAGGTGGCACTAGTGCACCTTGGTTACAGCAGCGCTGTTTGATCTCCTTTTTTGCTTCTCCGCTCACCGATAAGGAGCACCGCATGCGTAACAGTTGAGCCTGGACCATTAAGGCTCCTGTATTGGTGAGTGTTAGACATGTGCACAGCACAAAATTTCGTTTTGAACTAATGGATTAGTCCTAAAATGCAATTTATTTAGTTGCTAAAGAAATTCGTTTTCAGTTCTTTAGTATGAAAACTAATTTCATTCCTCCGAAAACCAGCGGATACAATAACTATTGTAGTGGCTCCTCAGAGGGCTGAGATCGCTGCTTGTTACAGTATCTCTCACTCTCAGCACAATGTGCCAGGCAAAGCTGTTACAGTAACTGACTGCTGCTCATCACAGTGCTCAGAGTTTCAGTAAAACTAGTAAATAATATTTTTATATATAAGAGGTTAGAACAATATTATTTCCTTGTTTTACTGAAACTCTGAGCGCTGTTAGTCAGTTACTGTAACAGCTGAGCCTGATACATTGTACTGAGAGATAATATAACAAACAGCCGATCTCAGCGCTCACAGCCACTCGATTTAAAGGGCTAAAAATAAAGGCTCCTCTCTGTATAATGTATAGAACATCCTCCTGCATTAATTAATACCCCTCTCTGTATAATGTATAGAACCTCCTCCTGCATTAATTAATACCCCTCTCTGTATAATGTAGATAACATCCTCCTGCATTAATTAATACCCCTCTCTGTATAATGCATAGAACATCCACCCGCATTAATTAATGCCCCTCTCTGTATAGAACATCCTACTGCATTGGCATGTGGAGGGTGCAGAACTTCGGAATGCAATGCTTATCCAGCACAGGAGAGGGAACTTTTACTTAAACTTTGTATCTCTGTGGGGGAGACACCGGAATATAAAAGCAGGGGAGAGGGAAAATATTAACATAAATCGATCTGAAAGCTCAGATGAGATGACTGGTGCAAATTGATTATTATAATAAAATAAAGCACTTTAAATCTAGGGAAAACCTTCAAATAAATCACACTGAAGGCTCATAATGACAGAGTAACTGTGAGAGCTGGATACTAAATGTATTAGACGTAAAAAAAAAACTTTATAACAAGCAGCACTGGGAGAGGAGAGGGACTTTATATAAAACATGTATTATATGATGAGGAAAGGGGGATAGTGCTCCTGGAGAATATAAAATGTATCAGAGCTAAGCCCCTATTATGCAGAGCGGGAGGGGAAATAACACACATTTTATAAAGTCCCTCTCTTCTCCCAGCGCTGCTTGTTATAAAGGGGTTTTTACTATCCAGCCCTCCTCTGTCTTTAGCTTTCAGTGTGATTTATTTGAATGTTTTCCTTCTCCAGCTGCTTTTATCATCTTGTCTGCCTCATAGACATGCAAGGGTTAAGTAAAGGTTTCCTCTCCTGTGCTGGCTGTCTGTGCTGCGAGTGAGTATTCTGGAGCTCTATCACTGTCAGATTTTCGGGTAGGGGTCGGGAAGGATTACGCATACAAACCTTTTCTGTAGCTTTGCGATGTTGCACTTCATTATTGGCCTCCTTCACTCCTCAATGTAATATCACAAAAAGGACTGAAACAAAAATGTAGTGCATTTTATTTTAGTTTCTTTCGTTTTTTGTACTGAGCAGTTTTGTATCTCTTGAGTCATACCAAAACTAAATTATCCCAAAATTCGGACTAAATCGTTTTAGTACTAAAACGAATGCACATGTCTAGTGAGTGTGACTTTTTTCTCTTTCCTAATACATAATTGCAAGACTGGTATCATGCTATGAGAGCGTTGTCTCTTCTCTATTCTTGTGTCACCCGGCTGAGGTGGAGTAAGAAGACCTTTTAAAGAAGGGCAGTGACCACCCTACATTTAGGCACAAGGCGTTCCACTCCAGAGCCTGGATTCAATTAGGCTCTGGTATCTGTAAGTGTGCAATTTTACTCACCGTGAATCACACATATAGACATTTTTGCACTATCATCTCCCATTTTTCTCCCATCTATATCTCCTGCTGTGGAGTCCATCAAGACCACTAGAGGAACGGACACGTCCAAACAAGTCCGTTACATTTGTGGAAGGGGTAATATTGACACTAATCTTGAGCACTTTTGATGCATCACCCATCCACTTAGGAACCGGAAAACCAATAGCAGAAACTTTCTCGAACATTTATACCCTCTGTGATTTGCATTTGCACTTTGTATTGTATACTGATGATCTGTATGGTACATGCAACTAGCCTTTGAGATATCACATAAGGAGTAACCTTAATTACTGCGCCACTAGATACCCTATACTTTCCACCTGATCCTATCTGCACATCCTCTCGAGAGCCTGTGCTACCCTCTAGTCGGCGGCACCAACCCATATCTACATTATTATATCTAGTTAAGAGCGCCTCCACCGAACCCCCCTTTTTTCTCCTGATGGCCAGAGGAATTGTTTGCAGTAGATATAGAATCCGAGGGAGGACGTTCATTTTTAAGACCCCTACTCTGCCCAACCAGGATAGCTTCCTGGTGGACCATTCTATGGTGTCACGTTTGATATCCTTTAAAAGGGGGTCAAAATTCAGTGAGGGAATTCAGGAAACTTCTGCGGAGAGCCAGATTCCAAGATATTTAATTTTGTCTTTACACCACCGAAATTTAAATAGTTTTTTAAGATGAATCTTCTCGGTCTGAGACATGGAGATATTTAATATCTCTGATTTGTCCTCATTAATTGCCAGCCCTGCGATCTCCCCAAATGTCTTCAGTTCTTGAGCCACAGCAGGTAAGGAAGTGTTCGGTGTTGTCAAAAGGAACATAAGGTCATCTGCGTAAGCAGATACCTTATGATGGTATTGTTTCCCTTCTAGACCAGTGATCGCAGAATTAGATCGTATAGAGACCAATAAGGGTTCCAGCGATAGGGCAAAAAGCAAGGGGGATAACGGACATCCCTGCCTAGTGCCGTTCAGTATTGGAAAACTCGGCGTCAATGTCCCGTTGACCCGTACTCTAGCCGTTGGGGAAGAGTAGAGTGAGGATATCCATGTAAGGAAATCTTGTCCTAAGCCAAACCGTTGTAAGACTCGCATGAGATAGGGCCATAAGACCCGATCAAATGCTTTCTCAGCATCTGTGGATAATAAAATAAAAGGGGTTTCATTCCATTGGGCTAATAAAATGGCATTCAGCACTCTAGTGGTAGCGTCCTTCGCCTCCCTCCCCGGGATAAATCCCACCTGGTCAGAGTCAATCAGTGATGGTAAGTGTCATTATAAACTTGTGGCTAGAATTCTCGCCAGGATTTTAACGTCAGTATTGAGAAGGGATATGGGGCGATAGCTGGATGGTAGCAGATGGTCTTTACCTGGTTTTGGAATCAGGGAGATTGTTGCCGCCAGCGACGAAGTATGGAACTCCCCTCCAGAAAGCATGGAGTTGTACACAGCTAGTAAGTGAGTATTTAGTTCTGGTTGAAGTAGCTTAAAATATTCCACCGGGAGACCATCTGGCCCGGGCATTTTGTGCTTTAGAGTGTTTAAAGGCTGCGGTTAGCTCCTCAGGTCCTATCAGAGTTCCCAGGGCTGTTGCTGATTCAGATGTTAGCGTCTTGAGGGGTTTATCAGCTAGGTAGGCGTCAATATCTGATACAGCGAGGTTAGGAAAATGTGTACGTTGAAGCGAGTATAGAGAATGAAAATAAGAACGGAACTCCTCAGCCACGAGCTCTGGCTTTGTTGTAATTTCTGCAGTTTTGCGGTGAATTCGGGGTATGTATGCTCTCAATCTCCTAGATTTAAGAATCTGTGCCAATAAACGGCCCAGCTTGTTTTCATTAAGAGCGAAAAAAGATTTAGCTTTAGTGGCCAAAAATTTGAGATCTACGGAGAGATGCAACGTGAGTGAGGCTCGAGCCAGAAGTAACCGCTGAAATATTGCGGGGTCGGTTTTCTCAATATGTTGCTTTTCCAGCTGTCTCACCGCCTCAAAGAGCTCAGCCTTCTGGGCTTGACAAAGTTTCTTGGCCGTAGTGCCTTTACTTATTAGGAAGCCTCTAAGGACTGCCTTGTGTGCTTCCCATACGGTAGATATTGGGACGTCCGATGTAAGGTTTTCTCGAAAATAATCAGAAAGTAACTGTTGGGTCTCAGCCAAGATCACAGGGTCCTCTAGAAGGGAGAGGTTAAGCCTCCAGGTACGTTCCCGTGGTACATGCATTGGGGAGATCAATTGTGTCGTGATAGGTGAGTGATCCGACCATGTCCTGGTGTGGATGGTAGCGGAGCGCACCCCGTCAACCGCCTGTTGCTGCATAAAGATGTGATCTATCCTAGTGTAATCCGTGTGTACAGCGGAATAGTACGTGTAGTCGCGTTCTGTCCCATGAAACGCTCGCCAGACATCCACCAGCCGGTGGCTGTCTAGTAGACGTCCAAGACGGCTCAAGATACATCGAGGGGTGGAGGATACTCCAGCCGAGGTATCCAGTTTTGGATTCAATGCAATATTAAAGTCCCCTGCGATAATCAGTGTCCCTTCCTGGAATGTCTTAAGAGAGTGGAGGATTGAAGAGAGGCAGCTGTGTTGGGCTTTATTGGGCAAATAGACAGAGATAAAGGTGAAGAGCGAGCCCGCCAATCGACCTTTGACAAACAAAAAGCGACCCTCCGGGTCCCGTTGGACCCCCGTTTCCTCAAACATGACTTCTTTAGCCAGGAGTATAGCCACTCCGCGGGACTTACTCCCTTGAAAGTTACTGTAATATCCTGTAGGGAAATTACGATCATGCAACGTTGGAGCCGAGGCCCCGCGAAAGTGCGTTTCCTGTAAACAGACCACCGTCGCCCTCTGTGCCCAGAGCTCCCGCAAAATTTTCGTTCTCTTTTCAGGCGTATTTAAGCCTCGGACATTATATGACAGGAGGTTCAGTGTCCCTGGCTGGAAGAGGGTGGACATGTTGGCGCTCCCCTGTCAGGTATCCCACGAGGGAAGGGAGATAGTCGACGGTGGGTGGGGAGGAGAGAAAAAAAAAGGGGGAGGGTGGGGGAAATAAAAAGCAAAGGGAGAAGAAAGTGAAAAAAGAAATCGTTGAGGCAACCGGTGTAGCCAAGAACTAAGAACAGAGGAAGACACAGGACGTCCCCTGAATTGTTCCCAGGGTCAATTACACCATACCTCGCGGGGGTAGATGGCTCAGCGCCTGGCGCTGAAGTTAGAACGAGTAAAGTAATAGGCGGATATAATGAGTAAAATTCACAATTGTGATTAAAATATGGAGAAGCAACGAACAGACCCAATGAGATTATTTTAACATCTGCAGATTATCCCGATATGGGAGGAACAAATAACTAATACCACCATAACAATATGCAGTAAGTAACAGTAGACCGAAGAACAAAAAGTGCAAAAAGCATCTATATATCGGCATTAAAACAATGTATATATAACTAATATACCCTATCATCCAGCTGTGCGCAGCCGGCCCCATCGGTCCCCTCCTCTGTATAGATTCCAACAAATAACCAGAGAACATGAGACCATTCGATTTATATCCCAATGTGGCCCTTCCTCTCTAAGAAATAAAATTAGTCGTAGTTGACAAAAACCCACCCCCTCCCGTCCCAACATCTTTATTGAACTAACATGTTATTTATTTAGTATTATTATAACAAAAATTATTATTATTATTTCTTAGTCTTTTTTTTTTTTCCCCCTTTCCTCCCCCCCTTCCTTTCTGCTTCCGTTGTCCGTTTAGGTTGTCGCCGGTTATCATGAGTCCCCTTTTGTCCCCCCCCTATCGCTAACATATATACATATGTACTTCATCTTTTTCTTATTTACTTTTCAGTAGTAGCGTCAGTATTTTTACTATTTCTTTTCTTTTTTTTTTCTTTTCCCTCCCTTTTTATTCTCTTATTCTTTTATGGTATATATATATATACATACTTTTATACACATGTATAAAAAAAATCTTTTTTTTTTTTTTTCTCCCTTCCCCTTTTTTCTCCCCCTCCCTTTTCCCCCCCCTTCCCTCCACACCCTTATTCCTCCCTCTTCCCCCTCCCGTCCCCCCTCTTCCTGCCCCCCCTCCCCCTTAATCACTAACTTAGTCCCATAGTATATGCAGTTTTGTTGTTTGTATACAATTTTAAATATCCCCCCACCATCCACAACATGTAGAAGAATGCGGCCCGTGTATAGAGAATTTACAAATTAGGGGTAGAAGAAACACATACCGGAAGCCCTCTGAGTTTCCGCATAGCATATACCTGAACAGCGTGTTTGACTGCTATCACCTTCTATAATCGTCTCTACTCCCTCCCCCTTTCCTTCAGCTTCTGAAAAAGGCAGTCATAACCATGGTACTGTGTCTCAAGTTTAGTAACGGAAGCAGCGGTAACGTTTCAAGTAACTATAAGTGAAAGTCAAATCCCCTTTCCCGCCCATCCCTCCCCAAGCAAAACGTCTCGTTTATAATGGCGCATGGTGAGGAAACAAAAAATAATAAAATTCAAGAATGTGAAAGAAAATATCATGAGGAGGTCAGTGCGGGATCTACCAGTAAATAACGAATCTGTCTATGTCTCTGAAAGAATTATACGATGGTTAAGAGGGTCCTGGTGGGGAAAGCCGTCCCAATCGTCTCAGCTGTAGTCAAAAAAGGTTAATAGGATCCAAAATTACGCGAGATCCCCACGAGGCCATGAAGAGTTTAACTCCCCAGATCACATAGGGGCCGTAGTAGAAAAGTGGGCCATCACTCACCGCCATCCACAGGCCCCGTTGCTACCGGCGGTGTCATCCGTCTACGAGGGCGTTGGCGACGTTGTGACAGAGCTCCACTCGAATTAGAGGGTCGGTAGTCAAACAGCTCCCAGGTAGGTATCGTCAACTCCGGAAGCTCTAGTTGTCATAAAAAGTCGGGAATATCCTCCGGAGAGCGGATAGTGAGCCATGTGTTCTCGGAGCGGACTGACAGTGATAGGGGAAATCCCCAGCGATACGGGATCCCAGCCTCTTGAAGTGCTTGGGTGACCGGCCGCAGAATGCGCCTGGCCTGCAAGGTGGTGGGGGAGAGGTCATTAAAAATCTGGATCCTCGCTCCGTGACAATCCCACAGAGGTTGTGCCCTAGCTCGGAAATAAACTCGGTCTTTGAGAGCGAAGTCTGTGAAAAAACAGATAATATCTCTAGGGGGTGCTGTAGGCAAGTCGGGCTGGGGTCGGAGGGCCCGATGTGCTCGGGCCAGATCTTCCGGCATCACGCCTTTAGCTCCCAGAATAACGTTGAAGAGGGCCGATAAATATCAATGGAGCACCGTCTCTTGTTCGGGTACCCCGCGGATCCTCAAGTTTTGACGCCTGGACCGATTATCCAGGTCGTCAAGGTGTCTCCAGACCACGGACATCATCGCAGGGGTATCAGGAGTAAGGGTTCCTACCTCCACCGTTCTTTCAGCTGCTTGCCCGAGTCCTCGTACTCTGGCTTCCACCTGCTCCACCTCCGTTCGAAGGCCAGCTATCTCGTGTTGCAGGGATTCACGCACTTCTGCCACCATATCCCTTATGTCTTGCCGGGTAGGCATCTCTGCTAGCGATTTTTCTATTCTTTGTGACGCCGCGCCTAGATCAGGCAGGGAGAAGGCAGTTCCGGCGGGAGAAGCCGCCATGACAGGCGGATCGGCGTGTGGCGGTGTGAGGGCCCTAGACGCAAAAAATGCCTCAAGATGTTCGGGAGTCAGTCTGGTCAGTGCTCTAGGGGTTGCACCAGTGTTGGAGCGTCTTTTCCCTCTTACCATGACGGGTCTGCAATGCATAAAGTGCTCAATCTCTCGTGGTCTGTCTGGAGCTCACCTAATGTGCGGCCATCACAGTCACTCGTCAAGCCACGCCCCCACAAAGGAATATTTAAACTAGGAGGGGGGACAAAAGGGTAAAAAACAATCTGCCCGATTGTCCCCCAAAACTAAATCGGAGGGTGCAAGCAACATGCGGGGTAAAAAATGACAAGCTCAGAGTCGTGTCTATAAATGCTCGCAGTTTAGTCAATAAAATCAATGAACTGGAGGCAATGATGGCAGCTCAAAAAGTAGATTTAGTTGCGGTTACTGAGACATGGTTCAGTGAGAAAAATAACTGGGACATAACAATACCGGGGTACTCTTTATATAGAAAAGACAGAGAAGGTAGGAAAGGAGGAGGAGTGGCCCTGTATGTGAAAAACAACATAAAAATGAACCAAATAAAAGTGAGCGAGGTGAACATAGAGTCAGTTTGGGTTACGCTAACATTTGGCAATCATACAGTAGGTCGTGTAGGTGTGATCTATAGACCCCCTGGACAAGTAGAAGAGCTAGATAATCTGCTGTTTGAGGAAATAGCCAAAATGGCAATGAAGGGGGAAGTTATTATCATGGGGGACTTTAATGTTCCTGATGTGAACTGGAAAACCAAAATAGCTGGGTGCACCAGGAGTACAAATATTCTAAACTCCCTACTGGGATTATCTCTAACACAAGTAGTTGAGGAGCCGACCCGTAAAGAGGCCATATTGAATTTAATACTCACAAATCAAGGTTTGGTATCAGACGTTGTTGTAGGTGAAAATTTGGGATCTAGTGATCACCAGTCAGTGTGGTTTAATATAAGAACAGGATGGATGGAGCCGCACCACACAAAAACAAAAGTTTTAGACTTTAAAAAAGCCGATTTTCTTAAAATGAGATTTTGTGTGAATGAGTCATTATCAGACTGGAGGAGTTTAAAGGGAGTCCAGGAGAAATGGGATTATTTAAAGGAAGCATTATTAAAGGCCACAGGCAATTGCATTCGGCTTGTCAGCAAAAACAAAAAAGGGCAGAAACCACTGTGGTACTCTGCAGAAGTGGCCAAAATAGTGAGGGACAAAAAGATAGCATTCAATAATTATAAAAAAACTCAGAGTGAAGAAGATAGGCAAACCTATAAAATTAGGCAGAAAGAGGCAAAGCAATTTATAAGAACTTCCAAAGCACAGGCAGAAGAGAAAATAGCTGAGTCAGTAAAAAAGGGGGACAAAACATTTTTTAGATACATAAATGAGAAAAGAAAAGTAAAACAAGGATTAGTTAGATTAAAAACAAAGGAAGGAAGGTATGTAGAAGAGGATAAAAGTCTCGCTGACTGCCTCAATGAATATTTTTGTTCAGTCTTTGCAGAAGAAAAGGAAGGAAAGGGACCTCAGTTAGGAGGAAACACTAACGAGACATTTACATATGAGTTTACAGAGGAGGAGGTTCTACAGCAGCTGTCTAAAGTAAAGACAAATAAGTCAATGGGGCCTGATGGGATCCTCCCTAAATTATTAAAAGAGCTCAGTGGTGTAATAGCAAAACAGTTATCAGATTTATTTAAACCAATCCTTGTTAACGGGAGTCGTCCCAGAAGACTGGAAATTAGCAAATGTTGTGCCCATTTACAAGAAGGGTAGTAGGGAGGAATCGGGGAACTATAGGCCAGTTAGTTTTACGTCAGTAGTGGGGAAATTAATGGAAACTATGTTAAAGGAAAGGATTGTTGAACATCTAAAAACACATAGATTACAGGATCAGAAACAACATGGGTTTACCTCAGAGAGATCATGCCAAACTAATCTTATTGATTTTTTTGATTAGGTAACAAAAATAATAGACACAGGTGGTGCAGTAGACATTGCTTATTTAGATTTCAGTAAGGCTTTTGATACTGTTCCGCATAGAAGGCTTATCAATAAATTGCAATCTTTGAGCTTGGATTCCAATATTGTTGAATGGATTAGGCAGTGGCTGAGTGACAGGCAACAGAGGGTTGTGGTAAATGGAGTTTATTCGGCGCAAGGTCTTGTTACCAGTGGGGTACCTCAGGGGTCAGTACTTGGACCCATTCTCTTTAATATTTTTATTAGTGATATTGCAGAAGGTATTAATGGAAAAGTATGTCTTTTTGCTGATGACACAAAGATTTGCAAGAGGGTTGACGTTCCTGGAGGGATCAGCCAAATGACAAATGATTTAGGTAAACTAAAAAAATGGTCGGAGCTGTGGCAATTGAGTTTTAATGTGGATAAGTGCAAGATAATGCACCTGGGACGTAAAAACCCAAGGGCTGAATATAGAATATTTGATACAGTCCTAACCTCAACATCTGAGGAAAGGGATTTAGGGGTTATTATTTCAGAGGATCTAAGGGTAAGTAGTCAATGTAATAGAGCAGCAGGAAATGCTAGCAGAATGCTTGGTTGTGTAGGGAGAGGTATTAGCAGTAGGAAAAGGGAAGTGCTCATGCCACTGTACAGAGCACTGGTGAGACCTCACTTGGAGTACTGTGTGCAGTACTGGAGACTGTATCTCCAGAAGGATATAGACATCTTAGAGAGAGTTCAGAGAAGGGCTACTAAAATGGTGTACGGCTTGAAGGAGAAAAGTTACCAGGAAAGGCTTAATGATCTTAACATGTATAGCTTGGAAAAAAGACGAGACAGAGGAGATATGATACAAACATTTAAATACGTAAAGGGAATCCACAAGGTAGAGGAAGGGAGTATATTTAAAAGGAAACAAAGTAGCAAAACAAGAGGACATAGTCTTAGATTAGAGGGGCAAAGGTTTAAAAGTAACATCAGGAAGCATTATTTTACTGAGAGCGTGGTGGATACATGGAACAGCCTTCCAGTTGAAGTGGTAGAGGCCAAAACAGTAATTGAATTTAAGCAGGCATGGGATAGGCATAAGGCTATCCTAAACAAAAGATAAATCCAGGTTAAGTATCCATGTAATTGGGCAGACTAGATGGGCCGAAAGGTTCTTATCTGTCGACATTTTTCTATGCTTCTAAGAACAAGCAGGAACTGAAGACAGTTGCAGTAGAGGCCTGGCAGAGCATCACCAGGGATGAAACCCAGCGTCTGGTGATGTCTATGCGTTGAAGACTTCAGGCTGTGATTGACTGCAAAGGATTTGCAACCAGGTATTAAGAAGGGAAAGTTTGATTTATGATTATTATTCTGTCCCATTACCTTTGGTCCCTTAACAAGTGGGAGGCACATCTGCAAACTGCTGTAAGTCCTACACCGTTCACCTGAGTTGGATGTACATACCTTCAAATTAACCACTTCGATGCGGAGGACGCGCTCAGCGCGTCCTCCGCATGTTTGCTGGTGTGCGGAGGACGCGCTGAGCGCGTCCTCCCTTTGGGGTCAGCGTTCGGCCGGGTTCCGGCCGATCGCTGGCCCCCCCGGTGCGGGCTGACATCCTCGATGTCAGCCCAGCATCCGGAACCGCCGCCGCTGAAATTAGGTGTCATCGCGACAGCGCGATGACACCTAATTCAGGCGCCCCCCCGCATATGCGGAGGAGGCGCCTGAAAGGGAGGGGGGGAGGTCCTTCGGACCTCTCTCACTCCCAATCGGCGGCGTTGCGGGGGTTAACCCAGGCACCATTTGGAAGGGCACAGCCTGCCCTTCCAAATGGTGCCTGGCATTAACCCCTGGGGAGCTGGATCGCGAATCGGCGCTGAAAAGCGCCGGTTCGTGATCCTTTCCCGGAGCTGGCCGACATCCTGGATGTCGGCCAAGCCTCCGGGAACTCCCCCTGAGGACTGGCGTCATCGTGCATAGCACGATGACGCCAGTCCTAGAGTTAACCCTAACTGCCACCAACGGTGGAGATAGGGAGTTCCAATGAACTCCCTATCTCCCGATCCGTGGCAGCTAGGGTTTAAAGTTTGGTATGGTTGGATCGGCCAGAGCATGGCCGCTCCAATGATACCAAACACTACAGTGAAAAAAGTTTTTTTAAAAAAAATAAAAATTAAAAATAAAAATAAAAGTATATTTAAAAAAAATTATAAAAAAAAAAAAACATTTTTTTTTCTTTTCTTTGGTTCGTTAATGCAGCAATATTGTTCCCATTTCAATTATAATGTGAACAATGATGCTGCACTAATGATTTTTGTATGCGGTGCGCTTGTTAAAAATCGTGTAATTTTCCCCAAAAAAAATGTAACGAGACCCCATCTCTAATTTTTTTAACAAGCGCACCCCATACAAAATATAACCGCAATTGCTCGCATGTTAAAATGTGAAAAAAAAACACTTTACACGTTGTAAATTATTGAAAATACATATTTTATTGCATTTTTTGTTATAATATACAGACATGACATAACGTATACATATAATAATGACATATTATGAATCTACCAAGTCTGACGGAAAGAACGATATATAATATGTCTGGGTCATATACTAAAATAAGCCTTCAAAACATGATTAGCAAAACCGGTAAATATGACCTCAGCACAGAGGCGTGAAATGCCTCAGCAGCGAAAGGGTTAAAGCTGACAGTCTGCAGTTAAACCACATTGTGTTTGTTTCATTCCAACTCCATTGTGGTGGTGTATAGAGCCAAAGATGTTAGAATTGTGTTGATGTCCCAATATTTCTGGACCTGACTGTATGTGTGTGTGTGTGTGTGTGTGTGTGTAGGAAAGGGGGCTGATGTGTGTGTGTATATATATATATACATATACACAATATTTTTATATATTTGGAGTGGAGAGCCTGGTGTGTGTACCAGTATCTGTGGGGGGTGTCATGGTTTGTGTATACAGAGATTGGCATAAAAAAACACTTCCTTTAGTGCCTTGATCCTGGGTGTAAGTCTAGTGTTTTGCATTGAATAGCGTTAACAGACTAGAAAATGCAACCCTCAGGCTAGGGTCAGACGAAAGCAGTTTTAACGTGCGTTTAGACGCACGAAATCACGGCCGTGCTAGCAGCAAATGACGTCCAATGCCGGGGAACACACAAAGTACGGCCGCACGAAAGTTCGTCTGCGCAACGCAAGTGGCAAACGAATGCATTTTTTCTAAAACGTCAAACCGCTAGTACGGACGTACAGAGTGCGCTGCGTCCGCTAGAGGCGTGTGTGCGTGATTGGGAGACGTCAGACGCTGCTAATGTCCGGCCAACATAACGTCCAGACACAAAAAGTGTTTTATTGATGATCCGTACAAAATCACGGACGAAAAGGCGCATCGTATGACCGCTATCGCGTATTCCGTGAAAAAATGCGTCCATTCGTTCGAACGCACTTTTTCAAAGACAACGCGAAAAATGCGTTAGTCTGACCCTAGCCTTAAATCATACACTTACACCGTTATTCTTCTATTCGACTTGCAACATGTTTCGCAGCCTCTGTATTACTAGGCTTTATTTTATGACTGTCTCCTTCATGACATTGTCAAAAGGGCAGAATATGGATGCAATTAAAATTTTGCCCCCCCCCCAGGAAAAATTTCTGCGAACGCCCAATGTAACAACCCTGCAAGTCCATCAGGGTTATTCAAAGAGCTCCGAATTGTGGCCGAAAGGTAAACGAAGAAACTCAGGTTTCTCTGGCTTGTTCGGTGGGGTTAATCCAGATGTTTTTGCGAGTTTTGGTTAGTGTTCGTCAGGTTTGTGGCGGCTTTTCCCTGCATTACGACGGCCCTGTGTTGCTTGCTGAATACACTGCAGGGTCGCGAAATGGGATTGCCAAATCGCACCAAATTGAAGAGAAAGAAAAGTCACTGAACAATTCTCTTTAAATAACCCTGCATGTCTGCACAATAAATGAAATGCACTGATCCCGGTATTTAGTGGCTATATGACAATATACACATACAGACACACACACACACACATGTGTGTTTGAGCTTTTGGGTGCACACCCTAACGCAATAGGCTGTGAACACCTATGCTTCTATATAAACAAAACCTATATACAATGTAATGCTAGTCCACAGTCATAGACTGTATATAGTTTTTATTTATGCAGCAGAAACAGGTGTGCTCCACACTTTACAGGTTACATTACAGTGGAGGGAGGTGCAGTAGTGATACAGTGTATGTGTATTTATATAGAGGAAACATTGACTTTAAGGGTTACTTTACACCAGTGAGAGGGTGCAGTGTATGAATTAATGTGTAGACATTTTAGAAGACATGGTGCATACACATCGATTCATAGTCATCTTTCCTCTTTGCCTCTCACCTGCCATATGCCTTGGCTCCTGTTTCCTTTGTGGAGGTGTTATTCACATGAAAGATGAGCTATTGTGAGCCAACAGCACCATCCCAGAGGCCTTTGCTCCACGCCAAGTGCACAGATGGCAGAGGCTGACTATTCAGTCATTCAAGGTAATTCAAAGAGATGCGAAAAGTCACCGCACGTTCGGTGACTTCGTTCTTTTCAATTCGGTTCCTTTTGCCGATCCCATTTTGGTGACACTGCGGTGTATTCAGCAAACACCACAGGGTCCCCGAATTGCAGGGAAAAGCTGCCGGAAACCCGAACCGCAAAACCCAGCGAATGCACGCCGAAAACCCTCAAAAACATCTGGATTAACCTGACAAAAAACCCGAGCAGGAGCCGATCACACAACGAAGCCGCCGGAAAAAGCCGAGACCGCAGACAGAGTGAAGTGAATAAATTAGGAAAACAGTTTGCATGAATGATTGAAAAGTGAAACGCTGTTTGCAAAGAAACTACTGAGCGAAAATGTCTGAAATTTGCATATGAGGTCCAGGGAATGATAATAAAAAGGGCTGTTACAGAAAAAATAAGTAAACTTAAAAAAAAATAAAAAAAAATAGGACTTTTAAAAAAAAATAATTAAGAAAAATGCTTAAAATATCCTAAAAAATATATTAATAAAGAGACTCTTTACTGCAGAATTTTATAATGAACGGTTTATTAGATATTGAATTAAAATGGGAATATATTTAACATTGAAGCCTATGGGATTCTCCCGAATAAACTTGCCAAATTAAACCACCGAATGGCAGGGCATTTCGAGAACCTTTCACTGCTGGTTTGTGTTCTCTGAATAACCGAAGCAGTGCTTTTTCATGGGGTTTTCACTGCCCTCGAACAGGCACCGAACAGGCACCGTATGTTCAGGCAATTCGCCAGGATTTGGCGAATTGCCTGGTCTCTGGATAGCCGAATGGCCAAGAAAGGTAACCGAACGCTGATTTTCAGCATTCGGTTACCTTTCTCAAGCAATTCGGATCTCTTTGAATAACCCTGTATATGTTGCTGAAACCTGGGCAAAACATTGGTGAATGGTCAAATTGTACTGTGAATATTATTCACGGCTCGGAACGTGGCCTGGCTGGGCACTGACAGGGAAGGAGAGACACCATCAAGGTTATTCAGAAAGCGGTGAAAAGCAGGAGAATGACTGGAGAATGGAAAATTCTAGGTCAAAATAGCCAATTTGGAAAGTGAGATGAAAGGGAGAATTGTTCTGGTTTGGCTATTTTGACCTAGAATTTTCCATTCTCCAGTCATTCTCCACAGGGGTGAAATGGCTTGGCAGCGAAGGGGTTAATACACCAGGCTCTACTGTGCCCCCTGTGACCCTAACTAACATGTTATGGCCGTTAAGCATAAAGACTGGGGCTATTAATTTAACAAGCTGAGCTGTTCACTTAACCGCTCAATACTGTATTTCGACAAAGTCGCGAGCTTTGCTTTAGCGTTACAAAGAATGGGGCTAATCCCTGGTTGGGCGCTGCTTACACCTATGGGATAGTATATATCTCATTGACTGAATGTGGCTCAGTGTACACAAATGGGATCACATTAATTAAAAATGGATCAGTGCATAGTGAACGGCAATAAATCCTGTTGGACCGTGCTGTATATTGGAAATACAAAGTACAGACCGTGTAAATTACAAATTTTGTAAATTACGAAATTACTTATATTACAGTATAGATTATTCAAATTTGCATATATCTTTGCGGTGTGTTGGTTATGTTTCCAGTACGTCTGGGTTTGAACAGTTTTGTATGAAAGGAATGTGCAATTGTATATTGCTTATGTGCTGCTGCCACCTTGTGGCTAGAATCAAAATTGTGATGTGCTGTGTAAAAAACAGATCGCTGATGCTTCTTTCTTTCAAATTCAGCGGGTCTTGTGGGAATGAGCTCGTGGGAATGAGCAGAAAAAACATACATAGTGCACACTACAGTACAAAAAAGATTGGATGTATAATCACAACAATTTCCAACTCACGTGGATGAGAGCCTATGGTGTTAACAAGCTCACTCTTATTCGCTTTTCCGGTCCATAAAGGTGACCGGTATCCCTTCTTTGAGGCCGCCTCTTTCCTCGTCTACCGCAGGGGTCCGTCTGTCAGGTCCGAGTCCTCCTGGTGTGTGCGTCGGAAAAAACGGCCAAGCAGTGGGTCTGTGCTGCGCAGTGACAACAGGATACGGGGGTTTAAAAGTAAAAAGGGATTTATTGGTAACAATACAGTAAAAACAATAGTGGGAATATCCAGAACGCTTTTCGCCACACTAGCCTCTTCAGATGGATAATCCTGGTGTGCTGAGTGTTCGTTTTTATACGTTGTTCGGTAGCTCTGTCCTCTGATTGGTCCTCATTGGTTTCATTTTTGGTTTTCGCGCGGGCCTGGTGCACATGCGTGCACTGCTCCGGGTGGGTTAACGAGTCACGTGGTGATTTCTTACCAATTGGTGAGTCCCTTCATGTTCAATCGAGGGATCGTGTCTTGTGCTTATGTCACCGGTAGATGGAGTGGTAGAAGAGTGAAATTTCTATTTGGAGACAGGCATGTTCCTCTTAAAGGGAGCGAGGAGTGATTCTCATTTTATTTTTTGAGGGTGTATGATCCCGATGTGATTGTTAACAGACTTGATGATAGACTTAATTGCAGCCTAGATAGTAGGGGTTATATATTTGGAGGTCAGGTTGGAGATGTTTCCCTCTTGTGCCTGGATGTGAACTGATTGTGAAGTTTAAATGGTGGGGGCTGCGCAATTTGAGGTTGGGCTTAAGATATTACTTTTCCCTCTTATGAATGGGTATGAACTTTGGTTTGCTTTAGCGTTAGCTTGTGGTAAATTAATAGCTCCTGTACTCTGTAATGTATCGGAAACTCTACTTATTGGGTATCTTGAGAATAACAAGCTATTACAACGATGCTCATTATTATCTGCTTGAGACGGTAATCTGAAAAGAATATGGGCTTGTAGAGTAGAGTAGTGTTAAGGGATTTTGCGCTTGTATAATAGGACTGGTTACCGCCTTCATTGGATTGGTGCCCTTGGCCTACTCCTTGCTGTGACCCCCTCTTAACTAGGGTTTTAGAAAATTACAAGACATCTTCAGTAGTACACACAATTGAAGGGAAAGTATATATATATTTTTAAATCACAATCATCAAATTTTATCATAAGGATCAAGATAAATCCATCCTAATATTTTTGGCTTAAAAATGGATTTAGGGGGGTGTGGCCGGCTACCAACGGAGGCGGACGTGCTTGGATGGAGCTCCATATTTCTGCCGCCATTAAGGACCTTCAGCTGACTGAAACCGGGGACTTTTTGCTTTAAAGGTACCGGGGTGACTGGCCACTGGTGTAGTGCTGTCCGGAGGCCACTCGGACCCCCCCTCCGGACCAAAGACAACCCGTTTTGTGCCTTAAGTGCGTGCAGAGCACGTTCGGCCGGCAGCCATCTTGGGGCCTGGGCTTTAGTGCTACACGTCCGGGCCCTCCATTGACCTCCTTCTAGAGCTCCAGGTTGCAGTGGGCCACAGGGATGGAGGGCCCCTGTCCCCTGGCTGCTGCTCTGGAATCTGCAGCAGAGTTACCGGGGGTGGGCGCGGACTGGCGGTAACTGATCTGCCCATCACCCACCAGAACTTTAGGAGTGGTGTTGGAGGACCTGGAGGCCTGCCTGGCGCTGATGTCTGGGGACGACGAGAGCCCAATTATGTGTGGCACGTGGCGTAGGCTCATGGAGGGATTGAGGACGCGGCGCTGTCGGTGGCTGAACCTTCGGCTGGCGCTGAGGTGGATGTCTCCGGGTCGGAGGCTGCGTTTTCAGAACGAGGAGATGACGAGGAGCCGATCGGTGATGAAGACTTCAGGGGAGCAGTGGAGGATCCTGTGCGACTTGCTGTCGCTCCCCCTGCGCAGTCTATGTTGGGACTGCAGCGGATCATCGGGAGGATGTGTACCGGCGAGCTTCGCTTTACCCGGGCTTTGTGTGGCCCTTGCTGAGGTGGAGTTGGTCCAGCAGCTGTCCTCCTGCTGTGTTCCCCGTGAGCTTCCTCAGCGCGATGGAGCTGCGCGAGTGGCCCTCCTGCTGGACACAGGCTGAAGTGGTCATCTTTGGTCCCCTTTTGTGTTGCTGACCGGGGTCACTCGGGGACACAACGTGGCCTGGTGCCCGGCTTGCCCCTGAGTGCCCGGGCCGGGTGCCATTTTTACCCCTTGGCCCCCCGGTGGTCTTATGGACCGTCCAGGTATTTGCCAGGGCAGGCACAATTCTGGCCTTTGCAATCTCCCCATTCCCTCCCCCTTTTTTTTTATTTTTATTTTTTTCTGCTTGACGCCCTTGGCTGACTTTTGCATGGGATCTTTTTTGTTTTAATTTTATTTCTCTTGGATGAGTTTTGATTTCACCTTTTTGCACCCTTATGTGATGACCACTGATGACACTTCTCTTTTTGTTTATTCTTTACGTAGATTGTTTGCTGACTTCATACTGCTTATTGTTTTTATTAAATTACGATGTGCTTATGCCGCTGTTTATTTGTGGCCTTGCGCGGCCATTTTCTGTTTGTTCTACTGCTGATGAACTTACAAAATAACATTTTAAATACATAAAAAAAAACATGGATTTAAATAGACTATCAAACTGTCAGGGTTATTCAAAGATATCCGTCCTGGTAAAATACTTTGCAAATAAATAAATAGAGCCGATCTGGCCCTGAAATGTAACCGGACACTGAAATTCAGCGTACGGCTACATTTCCTGGCCATTCGGCTATTCAGAGAGCAGACAGTTCGCCAAATGTTGGCGAATTGCCTGCATGTACAGTGCCCGTTCAAGGGCAGTGAAATCCCCCATAGAGAAGCAATGCTTCGTCTATTCAGAGCACACAAAACAGCAGAGAAAAGTTGCCCTGCTGTTCGGTGGTTTCATGCGATTCAGGAGAATCCAAAAGGCTTCAATGTTAAAAATATTCCCATTCTAATTCAATATCTAATAAACCGTTTATTATTATATTCTGCAGTAAAATGTCTCTTTATTCCTAGATTTTTTTAGGATCTTTTAGGAATTTTTTTTTTTTTTGGTAAACTTTTTTTTTCACCGATTTTTCTTTTTTCTGTACCAGACCTATTTATTATCATTCATTGGTAAATATAGGTAAATTCCAGACATTTTCATTCAGTAGTTTGCTGAAAACAGCGTTTCAATTTTCAAACTTTTAAGCGTACTGGTTTTTTTTTCTCACCTCGTTCGTCTGCATGTCAGCATTTTCCGGCGGCTGCTCTGCGCTGTGATCGCCGGCTAGTCGGGTTTCTCCAGCGTTTTCGGTGGGGTTAATCCAGCTGTTTCTGCGGGTTTCGGTGAGTGTTCGGCTGGTTTGCACCTGTTTGCACCAGTGTTCAGTGTGTTTGCGGCGAGTTTTACCTGCTCTACGGGGGCCCTGTGGTGCTTGCTGAATGCACCGCAGGGTCGGCAAACTAGGATCGCCGAATTGCCCCCAAAGTACGGGGAACGAAAAGTCACCGAACGTGCGGTGACTTTTCGAATCTCTTTGAATAACCCTGTTTGATTAAAGCACCAAGTTACAACATTAATATTTATTAAGAGGCACGATTTACATTTCACATCATAGCAGTGAAAGAAGCATTTCAGCAATTGGAATTCTGTTTCTTTGTTTGCAGTAAGGGGTGGAGGTTTCTGTTTTTAAGTGCAGGGGTTAAAGCACTGATACCAGGTTACAGAGTGAACCGAGTAAGAAAACAGAAAACTCAAAGATTAAGGCTGGGGTCAGACGAGCTTCATTGGAGAGTGAAAGGAATGCCCGTGAGAGTGGATGTTCCTTCCTCTCGATGCCCATCTGGCCACCTCACTGAGTGCAGTTAGTCCTATGGAGGATTGAGTTTTGCAGCTCCGTCAACGTGCGCCCTAGCGCTTTTACAGAGAGGCTTTCAAGACGTCCGCAGCACGGCCGCTGTTGCACACGCTATTCATGTGCGCACAACAGCGTGTGGCCGGTCCCGTCACAGCATCACAGCGCTGTGACGGACGCGGAAGCCACGTTGGTACGGGCGCACCTAGTGCGCTCGTCTGACTGGCCTAAATTGCTTCTTTAATTTTACAACTAAAAAGGTAATTCAATCTGTAAAAAGGCTCGTCAAATAATGACATTAAAGAAAATCATGATGCAGGTGGTACCAGGAAGGATATATATGTGGTACAATTGAACAGTATGAATATATCCCATAAATACATAAAAAAATTACATTTTGAGACTTAAAACTGTCTACAGACATATGACAGCATACAACCCGCGTAGATGCCCAAGAAGAATCTTGGATTTCTGCTGGAGAGGGATCAGCAGGAATTCCCCCTCTTCCCCGTTTTTATACTTTAGTGGAAGCACTACATTATACCCAATTATGAAAGTAGATCTTGGTGCACACTTAAGAAAGATAACCCTGCCCTTCTGATCCAATGGAGCCACTAAATTGTGATTTGGCGCTGGCAAGCACAACTCGATGATTCAGGTAATTAGCCAATTTTTCATTATGCAGTTAGCTATGTTGGACAGATTTAGCTGCTCCTGGAGGCGTCAACTTCAAGCTCAGTGACTGGTGCTGTGTGTGAGGTTCCCTAAGGCTAGGGTCAAACGAAAGCATTTTTACACGCGAACGTAAAAAAAGTGCGTCCGAACGAAGTGACGTATTTTTTCACGGAGTGCGCGAAAACGGTCATACGGATCTGCAATTAAACGCGTAATCTAATTTACCAAATCAATAGGTGAATCAAAAATTAAGGTGAAGGGGTATAAAAAGCCATTTCGTGGATGGTGGCATTTCACCAAGATGGATGCACTGCAAGTGTTTGTGTTTGCTGCCACGGGCTACCTGTACCTCCAGCACAAAAGACAACGGCGAACATGGGTTCATCCCATCAACGCTGCCAGACACACTCATGGCCACTTTGTGACGCTGTACAGGCCACTGCGAGAGAGGGACCCCGTGAAGTTTTTCAACTACATGCGGATGTCCATCCCCTCATTCGATGAACTGTTGTCACAGTTACGGGAGCCGCTGACCAAGAGGGACACCATCATGAGGGATGCCATACCACCAGAGGAGATGCTGGTCATCACTTTGCGGTAAGTACTTCCAAACACCTGTATGCATGACTTCGCTGGCAGTCAGCAGACATTAGGGATGTGCGTTTCAGGTTTCGGAATTTCAGAATTTTCACGTAATTTCCCGATTCGTGTTTTCGGATGCGGCCGAATTACTGAAAAATTAGAGATCCGAAAACGTCAGATCCGAAACGTTTTCCGAGCCGACCCGAAATATTTACGGAATTTTCGAATGGACTTGAAATGTGTCAAATCGATATTTATTGCTTTGAAACGAGGAGAACAGACGTTCCGAAGAAACGAAAATTTCCGAACTTACGAAAAGTCGATACATAAAACGAGCTAAGTGACACGCAAATACGAAACATGGTCGAAATTCCGAGAAAAAAGTACACGGAAAACGAGTCGAGCCGAACCGAATCGAAACAGCGATAGGTAGAAACGAGCCGAATCGAAAAGTTTAAAAATCCGAAACATCGAACAGAATCGACCCGAAAAAAAAATCGGTGCACAAGCCTAGCAGACATGTGCTCGGTGTGCAGAGCCCCTATTGTCGGTCTGTAGTGATATGTACGCAAGCACATTCATACCCACCCACACGCAGGCATCACATTCCAAGACACGTCCAAAAAAACCTCTGACACTGACAAGAATGTATGTAAATAGAAATATATTGTAATAAACAAGAAAATAAATGAATAACATATTTGTAACATATATACAAAAGAAAATAACATGAAGGACAAAACATAACAGTGACAACAGGAACAGCATGTCAACCAAAAACATACAAGACACCTCACAAATCCTGGTACAGAGGAGCATCTGGCTCATGAGGACCATGTGTGGATCCGCGGCGGTACCCAGACTCTGGGGGAGGCCCAGCAACATGGGACATGGGTGGGTGGGTGGCGCCTGGCTGTGGCTGGCATAACCAGTGGCCTGATGGCGTTGTGGCACCGCACCATAGTAGACCGCAGCCTGTTCTGGACGGGACAGGATCTAATGGATGAGGTCCAGGGATCTGCGGCGGTACTCCACCTTTTGCGCCGGGGTCATCTGGTCCAGCAGGGATTGACAGGAATGGACAAAGGACATGTCCTCACTGTCAGTGATGGTGCAGCGTGGAGGTTGTGGATTGTGCGACCCCATGAACCTGACCATGGCCTGCTCGAAGTCGCTAGGCGGTCCCCTCCTCCTGTTGTGAGCCGGTCTGGTGCTGTCTCTCGGTGCTGCAGCTGGTACAGGTCCGGTCTCCACCTCCCCCTCCACCTGCGAGTCCGTGCCACCCTGGTCAACCTCCTCCTGCCAGCTGGCAGAACCCCCTGCCGGCAGGTGTTGCTCCTGTGACCCAGAGGTGGATGGCTGGTCAATGCTGCTCGCAGTTGGCCTTGGCTCCTGGGTCCTCCTGAGGAACGACAATTGTTCGGCGTAAAGATAGCTGTGCACCTTCCTCCTTGCCCCAGCTCCAGAGCGTGCAGCTGCCGCTTCCTTTTTCAGGACCCGGGTGTAGTTGTCCCTGATAGTGCGCCACTTGTTGCTAATTTCATGTGCTGCAAAAACATAATGACAGCGACATTAGGGTCGGTTCATATGATTTGATTATAACACAGATTTAATTCATATTTCCCAGGTATCTTGCTAGTGGATGCAGTTTGAAGGATCTGCATTACAACTTCCGCGTTGGCAGATCAACAGCTGGTGAGATCGTCCGCAAGGTCTGCCAAACAATATGGGAAACCATGAAGAAGCAATGTTTACCAACACCCACGGACGAGGCATGGGTAGCAATTGCAGCAGGATTTTGGGGGAGAGCCAACTTCCCCAATTGCCTGGGAGCCGTGGATGGCAAACATGTCCGCATAGTGAAGCCACTGCACAGTGGCTCACTGTATCAAAATTATAAACATTTCTTTTCCATTGGCCTACTGGCGGTGGCAGATGCCAACTATAACTTTGTGTATGTAAATGTCGGATCATACGGCAAAGACTCTGACTCCACACTGTTCAGGAACTCTACACTGTGGGATGAGCTCGAGAGTGGGACCCTGCACATACCCAGACCCGCACCATTGCCTGGCAGTGACGTGGCAGTCCCCTATGCCTTCGTGGGTGACAAAGCATTCGGCCTATCCACACATCTCCTACGGCCCTACTCAGGGACACACCTGACTGTGAGGAAGCGGGTGTTTAATTACAGGCTGTTGCGGGCGAGACGGTATGTGGAGTGTAGCTTTGGCATACTGACCAACAAGTGGAGGATTTTTCATAGACTGCTTGATGTAAATGTGGACTTCTGTGTGGATATAGTGAAATGCTGTTGCATCCTACATAATTATGTTCGTGCGAGGGATGGTTTTAATTTCGCTGATACCCTCACAGTTACGGGTCTGGATGAATATGCAAACGATGACATAATAGCTGTGAATAGACACAGCAACAGGTTTCGCGATGCTCTGGCTAATTATTTTACTAGCGATGCAGGGCAGGTGCCCTGGCAGCTGGGGAGCATTTAACATGTGACGGCACTTATTATGTTTGCCTTTACTTTTATTGCACATGCAATTTACATGTGATTATGAATTAAATAATCATGTACTCACTCTGTAGCTTCTGCTCTCTGTCAGACCACGTATCATACTCCAGGTACACCTCCCTCGAAACTGCAACCCATGCGCTGGCCTTTCTCAGTTTGTCCTTGTACAGGTCACAAGCCGTGTCCCAAATCTCGGGATGCTCCGCCACTGTCGCTATCAGACGCTCCACATCAATATCCAGACCAGCCATCTTCTGCAATTGCCAGGTACCACAACAGCCACCACAGGACACTTTTTTCGTCTGGACGTTATATAGGCCGCACATGTGCAGCGTCTGACGTCTCCTAATCACGCAAACACGCCGCTATGCCGCAGCTGCGCAATCTGTACTTCCGTACTAGCGGTTCGGCGTGCTCGAAAAAATGCGTTCGTTTTCCACTTGCGTTGCGCGGCCGGACTTTCGTGCGACCGTACTTCGTATATTGGCCGTCATTTGCTGCTAGTGCGGCTGTGATTATGTGCACCAGAACGCACGTTTAAAGTGCGCTGGTCTGACCCCAGCCTTATTCTGCCAACTTTCTCTTTCGTGTAATACATGATTGTGACCACTAGGGGATGTGAGCTACATTGTGGTAACCCACATTTGTCCACAGTTTAACATGATGCTATATCATGATATTTGTTTATTATTTATTTATTTATAAAGGATTTTACCAGGAAGGATACATAGAGATTTCTCTCGTTTTCAAGTACGTCCTGGGTTCAAGAACATTAAATTGTTACTTTGTATTTCTGTAACAACTGTAATACAATGCAAGATATTAAAAAAACAACACAAATATACAGATTAACAGAAAATAAATATGTAGGAAATATTCATTATGTTACATGTTTACAGGTGCATTCTGTATTGAGGTATGTTAATAGGGAGCTCTTGAGTGACTTTAGACTGGAGGAAGATTTGATGGCGTCTGGGAGGTTATTCCATAACTGCGGTGCTCTGTAGGAAAATGAGGATCGAGACACTTTCTTTTTGTACTTTCTGATTGCAAGTAAGGTGCCGGTCCTGGATCGGAGGTTATAGGATGAGGGAACAGCTGGAGGAAGCAGTCTATTCAGGTAGGGTGGCAGCTTCCCAGAAAAGCTCTTAAACACCAGGTTGGAAAGGTGAAGGGTACGTTTAGGCTCCAGCGACGGCCAGTTTAGCTCTTTTAACATGTCACAATGGTGGGTCATGTAGTTACATTGTAGCGCAAAGCGGCAGCATTAGTTATACAATGTGGTAAGTTTCTGAAGGTGTGTTTGCGGGGCCGCTGCATACACTACATCTCCGTATTCAATAGCCGGCATAAGCATTTGTTGTACAATTTGCTTTCTTACCGTGGGGTTCAGGCAGGATTTGTTTCTGTACAAGGCACCTAGTTTGGGGTAAATTTTAGATGAGAGTTTTTCGATGTGGGGACCAAAGGATAGATTTGGGTCTAACCACATACCTAGATATTTGAGAGAAGTGACTGTGGTCAGCGTGCCATTTGATTTTGTCCCCACACATAGATGATGATATCTCTCGATGAGACATACTAAACAGAATATTGGGATGATGGCATGATTGACTGCAATACTCAGCAATATCAATAGGTGTCAATATACTTTTTACACACATACCTGCTAATGACCCAAGATATGTTGTTCTTTCCTGCAGCGCTTGATACTTACTCAAGTTATTCAAAGAGATCCGAATTGTGGCCGAAAGGTATCCGAACAGTGAAATTCAGCGTACCTTTCCTGGCCATTCAGCTATTCAGAGAGCATGCAGTTCGCCAAATGTTGGCGAATTGCCTGCACATACGGTGCCTGTTCGAGGGCAGTGAAATCCCCGTAGAGAAGCAATGCTTCGTCTATTCAGAGAACAAAAACCAGCAGTGAAAAGTTGCCAAATTGCCCTGCTGTTCGGTGGTTTCATTCGACAGGTTTATTCAGGCGAATCCCATAAGCTTCAATATTAAAAATATTCTCATTTTAATTCAATATCTAATAAACTGTTGATTATAATATTCTGCAGTAAAAAGTCGCTTTATGTATAGATTTTTTTGGATCTTTTAGGCACTTTTCGGAATTTTTGTGATTTTTTTTTCCGTTTTTTTAAAAAAAATCTTTTTTCTTTTTCCTGTAACAGCCCTTTATATTATCATTTATTGGACCTTATATGTAAATTTCAGATGTTTTCGTTTAGTAGGTTTTTTGCAAACAGCGTTTCACTTTTCAAACATTCAAGCGTACAGTTTTTTTTTCTTTCACTCCATTCGTCTGCGGTGTCGGCTTTTTCTGGCGGCTGCTCTGCGCTGTGATCGGCAGCTGCTCAGGTTTATCCGGCGTGTTTGGCGGGGTTAATCCAGATGTTTTTGTGGGTTTTGGTGTGCATTCGCCGGGTTTTGAGGTGAGTGTTCGTCGGTTTTGCGGCGGCTTTTCCCTGCACTATGACGGCCCTGTGGTGCTTTTTGAATACACAGCAGGGTCGCCGAAATGGGATCGCCGAATCGCACCGAATTGAAAGAACGAAAAGTCACCGAACGTGCAGTAACTTTTCGATTCTCTTTGAATAACCCTGTAAATTGCAAATGTTTACTGAAAATGTTTAACTATTCCCCTGCTGATATAAAAACAGCTGTATGATAGAATCATATCAAATTATTCTGAAAAAATAGGGATTGTGGGTGGAATATCATGGTAACACATACCAAGGAACATATTTATCCTGTTTCTGATGGGAATATTGGTATAATTATTTTTCTAGATGGGGATTAAGGATGGAATATCATGGTAACACATGCCAAGGCACATATTTATCCTGTTTCTGATAGGAATATGGGTATAATTGATTTTATAGACAGGGATTATGGGTGAAATTTCATTATAACATATGCCAAATTATATATATTTCTTGCTTCTGATAGGAATATGGGAATAGCTATTTTTCTAGAAGGGGATTATGGGTGGAATATCATGGTTACATATGCCAAGGACCATATCTATCCTGTTTCTGATAGGAATATTGGTATATATTTATTTCTAGACAGGGATTATTAGTCGAATATTATGGTAACACATGCCAAGGAACATATTTAAACTGTTTCTGATAGAAATATGGGTATAATTTTTTTTTCTTAATTCTGTGTTTTATAAAAGATTTTTCAACAGAGTACACGGCAAAATGATGAAAAATGTGCACAGAATATAGAGAACATAGTCACCAAAATGCGTTTCACCTTTGCTGTGGCTTCCTCAGTTGGTACACCGAGGAAGCCACAGCAAAAGTGAAACGCGTTTTTGTGACTATGTGCTTTATTGTCACGGATCCCCCTGATAACCAGAAGTGTGGTCCCTTTACGCAGACCGCTCTCTACCCTTCCGATCCTTGAATGGTCGGTGATACTAAACAGACAAATAACCAGACAATATAGAAACAAGGGGTAGCACCAGACAGGGGTATGGAATAGAGTATCGTCACGAATCTTTCTGACTACTAAGATATAATTCTCT